>JAGFNQ010006214.1:201432-217884 GCA_024364735.1 Boesenbergia rotunda | reverse complement strand
GACGCTCTCGGAGCACATAATCTGCATCTTCACTGCTAAGGCATTTGAGCAATGGCCGGGCGTGAGCCCGTTTATAGAGGACATCTCCGACCATAGTGTATTGCGCGGCTCTCTTTCTGAACAGCCGAGCCTCCTCCCGGTCGGACGGCACTTCTCCCCTGGTCAAGAATGCAATCAAGGAGTTCTCCAATCGGTCTCCAATTCACTTCCGCCTGCTGCTCGATTTGCATGACGAATAAGGCATGGCAGGCCGGCCGAGGGACACCCAAGCTCCGACTGCGCTAGCTAATTTGGCTAGCTCATCCGCTTCAAGTTGCTTTCTCGAGGGATCTTCTGTAAGAGTACCTCCCTGAAACCCGCCTTCAGCTGCTCATAGGCATCGATGTACTCTTGCAGCCGGTCGCTGTTGACTTCGAAGTTACCGGCCAGTTGTTGTATAGCAAGTTGCGAATCTGAATATAGCCACACCCGGGTGGCGCCGACATGCCGGGCGGCTTGCAGACCGGCTAAAGTGCTTCATATTCAGCTTCATTATTCGTCGCCTTGTGTTCTAATCGCACGGACAGGTGTAGCCGCTCTTCTTCGGGAGAAACCCATGAGAACGCCGATTCCGCTTCCTTGCCGAGAGGATGCCCCATCAACGTACACTTTCCATACGCCTTCGGCTTCATCGGGATGCCATTCCGTGAGAAAATCGGCTAAGGCCTGAGCCTTGATAGCCGGCCGGGGTAGATATTGTATGTCATATTCGCTCAGCTCAGTTGTCCACTTGACTAGCCGCCCTGAAGCATCCGGATTTGTAAGCACGCGACCCAAGTTACTGTTAGTCAATACAGTAATTGGGTGAGCTAAGAAATATGGTCTGAGTCGCCGGGCGGCTAAGAATAGTATGTAGCCCAATTTTTCGAGTGTCGTGTACCGACACTCGGCTCCTTTAAATAAATGAGCAAAGAAGTACACCGGCTTCTGCTCAGTTTTTTCTTGCCGGACCAACACCATGCTGCCCGAGTCGGAGGAAGCTGCCAAGTATACATATAAAATCTCATTTGGCTCTGGCCGGGCGAGTGTAGGCAACTCAGGCAGATAAGCTTTCAGCTCCTCGAAGGCCCTGTTACATTCTTCGTCCCATTGAAATTTGGTGGCCCGGCGTAATGTCTTGAAGAATGGCAGACCCCGTTCGGCTGATCGGGAAATGAATCTGGATAGGGCGGTTATCCGCCCGGTCAGCCGCTGAGCTTCCTTGAGATTTCGTGGAGCCGGCATCTCCATGATGGCGTTTACTTTGCCTGGATTTGCTTCGATGCCCCGCTCGGTGACGATATAACCGAGGAACTTCCCGCTCCGAGCTCCGAATAAACATTTGGCCGGATTAAGCTTTAGGCCAAACCGCCGCAGCGTTTGGCAAGTTTCTTCAATGTCGGGGATTAGTTCTTCCGCCCGGGCAGTCTTGATCAGAATATCGTCGACGTATACTTCGACGTTACGCCCCATTTGCGACCGGAACACCTTGTTCATCATTCTTTGGTAGGTGGCGCCCGCATTCTTGAGGCCGAACGGCATGACGGTGTAGCAGTAGGTGCCGTCAGCCGTGACAAAGCTAACCTTTTCCTGGTCGGCCGCAGCCAGTGGGACTTGGTGGTATCCCTGGTACGCATCCAGCATCGATATGAACTCGCTGCCAGCCGTCGAGTCTACCATTTGATCGATCCGTGGAAGTGGGTAGCAATCTTTTGGGCATGCACGGTTGAGGTCTCGGAAATCAATGCATACCCGCCACTTGTCGTTGGGTTTGGACACCAGCACCACATTCGCCAGCCAGGCCGGGGACTGAACTTCCCGGATGTGTCCTGCTTCCAGCAGTCTTTCTACTTCCGCCCGGATGACTTGATTCTGCGCGGCGCTGCGATCTCTTTTCCGTTGCTTGACCGGCCGCGCGCCCGGGTAAACATGGAGCTGGTGTTCTGCGACTTCCGGTCGGACCCCCTTCAAATCTTTCGCCGACCAGGCGAATACGTCTTGATTTCGAGCGAGGGCGTCGATTAGAGACTGCTTCAGCTCCTCCGGAAGTCCTGCAGCAATTTGTACCTTGGTTTCTTCCCTACCGGGCAAAAGTTGTACCTCCTCTTTGTCCTCCCGTAATTCTGTCCAAGGGGAGGCTTGCACCATGTTGCAGCCGCTACCTGTCCGCCTTGCCTTTTGCCCTCCCGAGCGGACATCATCAGCATAGCAGCGCCGGGCCACGGTCTGATTGCCCTTCACCTCGCCGACTTTGTCGCCGACCGGAAACTTCACCTTGAGGTAGTAGGTGAAGACTACCGCTTTAAACTCGTTGAGAGCCGGTCGACCGAGGATGGCGTTGTAGGCAGTTGGGGCATCCACAATCAGAAACGTGGTCCACCGGGTTCTCTTGAGTGGCTCCTCTCCAAGTGAGACGGCCAGCCGTATCTGTCCGATCAGCTATACTTCGTTTCCCGTAAATCCGAACAGGGGAGTAGCCACCAACTCTAGCTGCGATAACTCAGTTTGCAGTTGATCGAAAGCTCGTTTATATAAAATGTTTACCGAGCTGCCGGTGTCCACAATGGTTCGGTGGACTTCATAGTTGGCGATGACAGCCGTGATGACCAGCGGGTCATCGTGCGGCACCTCCAATCCTTGTAAATCCTGCGGCCCCCAGCTGATTTGGGGCCCTTGAGCTTGAGAGGTGCTGACTCCGACTTGGTGAATTTCCAGTCGGCGTACCTGCGTTTTTCTGGCTCGGTTGGAGTCGCCGCCGGTCGGACCGCCGGAAATCACATTGACGCCTCCTCGGACGGCGTTCTGGTGATTAGCTTGATCTTCGTCAAGTTCCTCCACCTCTTCCTGCTCGGGCCGAGGAAACAATTGCCGGGCGGCGGGGGCATCCCGCCTTTGTCCTTGCTGGGCTGTGGCTCCTTGACCACGCCCTCGTCCTTGCTGGGTCTGTCGTCCTTGACCCCTGCCGAGTGGGGTCCGAGCTCTGTTGCCTGCTCGGCAGTCCTCAGTGTTGTGTGTATTACATTGGTGAAACGCACAATACGGGGCCCATCTGTTGGGCCAATTCCCCTGTGCCACCTGCACTTGCTGGGGTCTCATTCCGGGCCGATCGGCCGGTCGGGGACTGCGAATCGGTCCTCCTGGCGATCTGTTGTGTGGAGGTGCAGGCGATGGGCTAACTATCGCTTCCTTCCGCCGGGCGGCTTGTGCTTCTTCCACATTGATATACTTACTAGCCTTCCCGAGCAGGCTGTTGAAATCCTTCGGTGGTTTCCTGATCAGGGATCGGAAGAAATCACCTTCTTGGAGCCCTTGTGAGAAGGCGGTGACTAGTACTTCGGAGGTGGTATTGGGCACCTCTATAGCTACTCCATTGAACCTCTGGATGTAGGCCCGGAGTGACTCTTTCGGACCTTGCTTCAGAGCGAACAAATTGAGGCTGGTCTTATGGTGCCTCTGACTACTTGCAAAATGTTGCAAAAACAGCCGCTTTACCTCTGCGAAACTCCCAACTGATCCACCCGGGAGCCCGCCAAACCATCGTTGAGCCTGCCCGGAGAGGGTTGTCAGGAAAGCGCGGCATTTGACGCCCTCCGGGTATTGGTGCAACTGGGCAGAGCTTTCAAACTTCATGACGTGCTCCTCGGGGTCACTGGCCCCCGAGTACTCTGGCATGGTGAAGAATCGTAGATTCTTGGGGACAGGATCCTCAAGAATTTGTGAGGAGAAAGGGCTGCGAGTCGGACAGGCCGCGGCGGGGTCAGCTAACCCTTTCCCTTTATCTGGGCGTGTCTGGTGCGCCAGGCTGGACGCTGAAGCTTCGGTCGGGGCTGAGTGGGCCTCGTTCCGGAAAAGTGCTCGGGGAAAATTAGGAGCGCGGGGCTCGGGCTGAGCAGCCATACCTTCTGAATTTCCCCGTGCAGAGGGCCCAGGGGGCCGGGTCCCTTGACTACTGGTTGGCGGATGCGATTGTTGTGCCTTCTGTGTCCGGACAGCCATCAGCATTTCATATTCTTCTGGCGAAAGAGTAACCGTCAGTGGATTGGGGTTTTCCATTCTTCGCTCTCGATCAGGCAGAAGCCCCTCCTTCTAGCGCCAAATTTGATCCTGTCGCCGAGCGTAGTGGAGCCGCAACCGGAATGACGGTGTAGCGATGCGTGACGTGGATGCTGACGGGGCGTCCTCGCGCAGAATGGCAGCGTCGTGGGGAGTGTCCTCCGGCCGAATGGAAGTGGATGTCGCCTGGTGCAGGGCCAACCGACTGGAGGTGAACCTGCTGAGGAAGATGACCGTTAGAAACCTGCCGGGAAGAGTCCCGGCCAGGCACTCCGACGGTCAAGTCAGTACTCCGATGAACAAGAAAATAATGGAGCACTGAAAAATGAGAGGCCTCGCGCGTGTATGTATGCGTACCTGAAAATGAGGAGTGGAGTGGCTTATATAGCCGGGGAAAAGGACCAAGCATGGCTTGTGTCAGGATCTTCTGACAGGGTCAGAAGATATGGTATGGTGATGTCGGTATGAGTATGGCCTGTGTCAGGATCTTCTGACAGGGTCAGAAGATATGGTATGGTTGTGTCTACTGTAACCATCCTTCTTTGTCGTATACTATTTGTCTTACGTGAGGACAGAGACAGGTTTCTGTCAGTCTCTGACAAGCGGCGCGCCTGTCAGAGTATTAGTTCGCATGAAGGATGATAGCCTGTTGTCGGCAGCTGGGCCGGTGTATTTTGTCTTTATCCCAGGGTGATTCCGAGAGAGTGCCCGAGTGGACACCGGGACGACCCGCCCGGATGGATATCAAACATGTGCTTAATGGACTACCGGGCGGATGCACTCGGATGAACGAGGCGTGTAAGCCTTAATGTGGCCGGGCGGCAATACCCGACCAAATGATTAGGCGTGTAAGCCTTAATGTGGTCGGCCGGGTTTGACCAGCCGGATAAACCGCTATATTTATTCTAACCGGCCGCCTTGAGTCCGACCGGCCGACGAAGACCCTAGGCCCGGCCAGGATGTTTGTCGAGTTGGCTGCCGTACCATGACGTGGACCTTGAAACTGGCTAGGTCGTTTGCCACGTTGGCTGCCCGTATGATGCCAACTATATGGCAGGATCAACATCCTATTTTAATTGTTTATTAAAAAAAACAGATGCTTATCCCCATACAAAATGGCATAAATATCCTTTAGTACTATTCATCTTCCATTGACACATATCAATTACGAAATTTTAACTACTACGACATAAATTTTTTTTTAAGACTAAAAGCATTCGAAATTTCTAAAACGCTAAAAATGATATTTTTTTAACATCAAATTGGGATACTATGAGTTTCACTCGTAATTAATTGTAAATTTTTGAACGAGTTTTGATTTGATATATTATGTCCCACGATTCAATCTAAATAAAAAAATTATGATCTCTTAAAATAAATTTAGGAGTTAATATTTACGTTGTAATAATTACGATTTCGTAATTACTACAATTGAGCTGCCAAGCAATTGTAGCAACTATGAAATCATAACTGTTACACAATTGTAACAATTACGATTTTGTAACTGTTACAATATGAATATTAAATCCTAAATTTTGAGAGATCAAAATTTTTGACTCGGAGGACATATAATATATCAAATAGAAACTTGTTTAAATATCTGCAACTGATTATGGGATAGAACCCATAACCGTCAAGTTTCAAATTTCAAGTTAAAAAAGCATCATTTCAATCCGTTTCTAAGGTCTTAAACAATTTTAATCTTAAAAAAATCTATGTTGTAGCAATTTTAAAATTAAAATTGCTACGACTATATAACAGCTATGGAACGAACTGTAGTTGTTATAATAAATATAGCAATTAAGATTTTATAATTGCTACATAGTCTACTATAATAATATAGTAGTTATGATTTTGTAGCTATCATAATAGGCCTGACCAATTTAGGATTTAGGTAGGAGATAAATAGTACTGAACCGAAGTCTTCTTTTAATAAAAAAATTAAAATGGGATGCCTTTTTAATCGATTTAGAAAAAAAAAAATTGAGCACTCTTAACTTTTGCCCTTTAAAACTTGAGTTTTTGCTCATTCCTTTAATTTTGAATTTGTGACAATGGAAAGCCTCAATTCTCACCTTCAATATTACCAAGTAATAATACATCATGAGTATAATTATGGAAAATGATTCAGTAATTAGTTATTGATTTCCATTTGCTTTAGTAATTTTGTATTTTATTACAAGACTTTCTATATAAAAAATTGTAATAATTTATTAATAAAAATTTAAAAAACAATCTAAAAAAATCAAAATAACTCTGATTATATTTTCTTTATTTTAAATATTCTTATTTAATTCATCTTAGAGCTTCTTTGATTCAATTTAGTGAAAACTACTCCTTTATTTCAGTTTTAATCAAAATAGCACCAAACTACTCACTACTCTAAGGCCTTTTAAAATATTTTTTCTAGTTTATTCTTTTTGATTTTGTATTTGAGGGGTTTTTATGTTTTACAATTTTTCAAAACATGATTAAAAATTTATGGTAAATGGAAATAATTTTAAAAAATGTTGAGCACCTAGTGTTATTTTTTTTTAAAAAAAATTACTTATTTAGCCTAAATATTGTACCCTATATCCTATACCCTAATCCTAAACTCTAAAAAAAATTAACAATAGGTGTTCACTAAATGCTCACGGATAGGTATGTAGGATTGAGATTGAGCAATAGAGGGGGGTGTGAATATCGCTTTGCAAAAACTTCAAATTTAACACTTAAATGACTAAGCGATAAAGTACACAGCGGAAGCTTTGAGAGTAAGCGTAGGAATTAGATATAGAAGGCAGCGGAAACAAGCAACAAATCACGATCGCTAACTCAAGTTGGTTTTACTTGATTCGGAGTCTTGACCGGCTTCTACTGCAAGACTCACGTTCCTTGATCGTTTACTTTAGGCTTTACTAAAAATTGTAAGAATGTTTACAAGTTACAAACTGAAGTGTGCAATAATAAAATAAACAATTATATCGACTCCTGAAATGAGAGGATAGATCTTTGTTCAGAGAGTCAGACGACTTTTCGACATTATCTGAACTTCGGTCGCGCAACACACAGAAGAAGAAAGTGATCGCAGTGATTCAAATATATATCTTGGATTGCTGCACTCGACCCCTTTTTATAGTAGTTACTCAGGCGCTTGAATGGCCATTCAGGCGCCCCAGTCGTAGCGGATCAGGCGGAAACTCTATCTGCTGCCTGGTCAAATTCTATCCTGGTCAGGCGCCTGAGTCCCTTTCAAGCGCCTGAGTGCTATGTGCATCCTCCACTCAGCACTGTCACGCCCCGAGACCCTGGAGCCGTTGATCTAATAGAGAATCGGACAGCACCTCCCCTGTCCGGCGGACAATTTACACAAACACACAGATACAAATAGCACAACCACGCAGTTAAATGGCCTCAGGCCTCAAATCCATGCAGAAACAACGGATATATAACTATAACCATCATAAAACCAAAGTACGAACTTACCTGAGCTGCCAGGGGGCAGGAAAAAAGGCAAAACCCCATGAAGTCCAACATAGAACTCAAAAGTACAATCCCATCGAATAAAATAGGAATACATGTCCAAAACAGGGCAACGGAAGCAAAGTACATAATACAGGGTCCATAACCGTAAATCAACGTAAAATAAAACGATGTCGAGCTCCTCTCGAGCTGGGGACTGGCGGCTAGGGCTCTCCTGGCAGACATCAACCTGAAATTAAGGAAAATAACCAACGGTGTGAGTCTAAAGGAACTCTGCGGATACCCAGAATAGCTATGCATAGAAAGTTATACTAACAATAAGAGTTCCGCTAATACAGTCTCATATCAACAGTAGGGAAAGACTAGTACTGAAAATACTGAGGTAGATACATACCAGAATCCATCTAACCTGAAAAGAGGGTAATAAAATACCAATGGAACACTAATAGACATATAATCTCAGATAACAAGTCTCCAGTATATGCATGTCAAACAAGTGCAGCAAACAATGCACGATACAAAATATGCACATGGTGCAATGACGTGTCACCCCTGACACCAGTCAGATCATCGTACACTTGTCATAGGTGACGTCTGAGAGGGTAGAGCTATGACAACTGTACGCACCCTGCTATCACTGCTCCTGAGTGACCGGGTGGACAGGATGCTGGTGGAGACTCCGCTCCTACCCCAAGCAATGGGGGAGTCAAGCTCTCATCTCCTCGTGGCTCAGTACGAGAAGGGATCCCTGGCTGCTACCACGCCCGGACTCACCCTCCAAATAGTGGTCGAACGGAGCAATACAGGGCAAATGCACACATCCTACGGTATCCACTAACCCATGAGTGGCCGTGTGCGCATATCATGTACCGGAAGACGATAGGCTCAACCACAAGGGAGTCGCTGATCGCCGGCATGCAACAATGCAGAGATGGTGTATGATAGATACACATACCTCCCTCACCAAGTCCTCAATATACTAGGTCTCAGTCTGAATCCTATAATAGGAAATACAGGTAACCTACAAGGTATACTGGTCGGAAACTACTGATCTCTCGATGTCAAATGCAAGAGATACATCTCGATATCTAAGCATACAAATAGATATGACAATACCTGAGACTGTATGGAACTAACAGCATAATAACTCAGGGATAAACAACAAGTATCCAGAACAAGCATAATAAACCAGGATAGCGTATAAACTTACTACTATCTATAACAGTCTATGCATAACAATATGACAATATCATCAAAGATAAGTCAAAAGGTACCAAGAGTAGAAGTCCGTATCAAATGAGATAGAACCACCCGTCAATAATCCAATCAAGCTCCTGTATCAAGGATGTACTTTATTAGCTATTATACAAATGATAGCTAGCTAATAAATCCCTAAACCATGCTCGGGTTAACCTAACCATTTCCTTTCTGTTTAATTACCTCTAATTAAATAGAAGTTTCCTAATTACCCCCAAGTAGTTAGAATTGGGTTTATTTTAGGTTAGATTTCCATCATCTATATCACGTCTAGATTATGAGATTTAAATCTCAAATTAGACCTAATCTTAACCGAACTCCAAGTATCACAAGATCTAAATATTAAGTTAACAACCTAGTCCCAGTAGATTAAATAGATACGCTGCACATATATGATTAGGTTTGATTTCAATTTCCACAAACCCATTACAAAAACCTAAGCTGATCAACTCTAGTGTTCTAGTAACCCATATCGTTTCCATATCTCAAATTCTATAACTATTACATTACAACACAGAAAATTAAGAAGTGGTTAGGACTCACCTTACACTGTTCACGGCAAGGATCTCCCACACTCCACGGCTACACTAGCACAGAATATAGCTAAACCTTCAAACTATTCCAATCAAACATAATCCCCACTACTCCAGGAATTAAAGCTCGGTAGGCATCAGCTCAGTTGAAGTGCATCCACCGCCCTGTTCCAATTTGATCTAAATTTAAGAGTGCCAGCAACGCATCAGGGCAATCACACGATGGAATCAACAACCACAACAGATCCAAAACATCTCTAATTAAATCCATCATACACCGATCCAAACCTCTTACCTTGATTGGGAACCGGAGGAGGAGCGCTGAAATGCGACCGCTGGCTCCAACCGGCAAGGGCAATCCACGATCTATCGCCTGGGAGGCTCTCCAAAGAACAGGAAGAGACCAAAGGGTTGTCGATCGCCTGAGAAAAACCACAATGGTGGTCGGCGTCGATCTAGGGCTCACGCCACCAGGAGAGGAGAAAGGCTCGGGCTTCCTCTAGGCTACAGGCGAAGACGTGAGGGAGAGGAGAGTAGAATCACCTAACCTCGAGGCGGTGAGGTCGCCGATCGTTGGCTCCGACGACTTACAATCGCTCTGCGATCGTGAGGAGGTAGGGTAGAAGGCTTGGGTTTGGCTGCGCAGTCGGCGAAGGGGTCTGCCGAGTAGGGTATAGGTCGGGGTATATTGTTGGGACCGGGTGCATGTTGACAAGGATACAGGTTCGTAAAATTTTAAATTTTTACGTGCAGCGGAAGAATTAGCATAAAATAATTTCTCAAATTATTCTAACCACGTATCTAGTATGCAACCTTATGGTATGTGGACATGATCATAAAATAAAACTTTGCAGAAAAGTAAACTAATTTACTTTGTACCTCGCGTAACTCGAAGAAAAGGGACGAGATCCAACCGTAGCGTCCCTTGGAAGCTTCGCCTCTATTCGCATCCACGCCGAGTTCTCTTCGGGATGACTTCGCAAAGCCACGAGTTTTGTGCCGACGAGAACTACTAGATTCTCTAAAGGCACAACTAGAAGATCAAGAGAGAAGAAAGGAAACTAACCACCAAGAGACGGAATCTAAATTCCGAGAAGGAAGGAGATGTGATCCGCTTCTTCTTCTCCGAGGTCGTCTTGGTGGATGAAGCTCACGTCCACCTTGGGAGTTGCGCCGGCCCTAGGGGACGAGAGAGAGCCGGCCCTAGAGAGAGAGGGGCGCCGGCCCTAGAGAGAGAGAGGTGTGTAGAGAGAGAGAGAGAGCAACTAATCTCTTGATTAATTGATTAGGAATTCAAGGCTTGCCTTTGGTTCCTTATATAGTTGCTTCTCCCTTGCCAAGTCTCTCTCTTAACGGAATTAATTTTCATAAGAAATTTATCTTATAATCTTTCTTATGAATAATTCCGTTATGCCTAGTTTTATTATAACCAACTTTATAATAAAACAAATACTTCTCTCCTTTAATTATGGAATAAATTTTATAAGAAATTTATAAACTTTCTTATTATGAAAAAAATCAATTCATAATTGATTTTATAAAATTAAAATAAACCATTCCATGGATCATTTTAATTTCCATAAAAAGAATAAATTTATATAAATTTATTTATATAAATTTCTTTATACAAATTTATTTATCCATAATTTATAAAACAAATCGCACTAGATTTATTTTATTAATTAAACCAAATAAATTAGTTTCTTCCCCTTGTTGTGGCCGGCCAAACCAAAGGGGGTTAACACCCTCTTTGGCCGGCCAAATCGAGCCGAACCGATCGCGAATTAAACTCATTTAATTCGCCCAATAAGCCTTCAAAAGACTTAGCCATTTTAAGTTTCTGTTGCGCCTCTGATTAACTTAGATTCGACTTATTTCTCTTGATTGGAAAATTCAATTTTCAACTCGTTTCAAATCCCTCGGATTACACGTAGTGCGTGTGACTAAATAGGCTTTCGATTTATGTTGGCCGTCTATAATTAACCAATTATAGAACGGTCATGAGTGGCACCTAGTAGTACATCATGACCCCCAATTAATCGAAAGATCAACGGTTTGACCTCAGAAGTAATTCCGAAACCCTTCAGCAGCTCTAATGAATCGTGCCCCATTCCCTTCACCATCTTATACCCACTTGGTTCAGGACACGGTCTATGTGTGTCAGTCCCCACTAGGCTGACTACGTCACACCTAGCCCAAGTATTGTCTTTCTCGTCCTTTGGATTTCTAATTACTCTCATGTATTTAAGAGACTCATACTCTAAACATGATATGCTCTGGCCAGAGGCTTTGAGTAACAATCCGACGATAGGCCTGGGTATACATCTCCTCGCAAGGAGTGGTGAATCCTTTGTAGGCTGCTCAAACATCTTCGGGCACTTCGGCTTATGCCCAATCATCCTGGGTCCACACCTCCTTGGAGATGCTTGCTTAAGATGTTAAAGTATAAGTCTCCATGACCAAGATGACTTGAACACCGCAAGTCAAAGGAACATCGCACTTAAGCCGTAGTAAGAACTTCATTGACATATCTTTATAGATTACCATATGAAGTTTTACAGCTAGTCACTCCAATGAACTAGTTCCCTTAACTAGCATCCATGTTTATCTCCGGACATCCTAATGTCACCAGCCAGTGAGAATCAGCTGATTAGAGAATAACCCATGCTAGTTTCAACAGAATTGATAATGTCCGTTTTTATCAATTCATCGACTAGGGATATTTTCAATACTTCACAATTGCACATTTAGAGATAATCACTAGTTGTGATCCCATCACAAATTCTCTTATGCTGTGAATTGTATTGCGGACATTCAGTAGATGAGTTTAAGATCCCAATCAAATACACAAACATGTATACTCAAATAGTGAATTATCATTTATTAAAATGAATGTTTACAATCATAAGGCGATTGCCTTAGGACACTTCTCTCATATCACTAACAAACTCCCACTTGGCCTAATGCCAATCGCTACGGTATCCAATACCACAGGCTCTAACATGACCCTCAAACTTGTTTTGAGGCAAGGCCTTAGTTAAAGGATCCGCTAAATTCCTTTTAGTGGGAATTTTCTCAATTTGTATGTCATTCCTACTTATAATCTCTTTGATCAGATGATAGCGGCAAAGCACGTGTTTGGATCGCTGATGAGACCTTGGTTCCTTTGCTTGTGCAATAGCTCCATTGTTGTCGCAGTAAACCGGCACTGCTTCATCAATGGTTGGAACCACATCAAGTTCTGAGACGAACTTCTTGATCCAAACTGCTTCCGTGATAGAATCCGCTACAGTGTCTTGTTTGGAACTGTTCCAACTTATTGTGCCTCCATTCAAAGTAAATATGTATCCACGTATACCCACGTATTACCATATCTCCTTCTCCATATATTAGGAACACATCCTTAGTTCTTCTTAAGTACTTAAGGATTGTCTTGACAACCGCCCAATGATCCATTCCTGGATCAGATTGGTATCTGCTCGTGACGCTCAGAGCATACGATACATCGGGCCTTGTACATAACATAGCATATATGATAGATCCTATCGCGGATGCATAGGGAATCTTATTCATGCAAATCCTCTCGTCTTCTGTGCGCGGACACATAGACTTTGAAAGGTTGATCCCATGCCTAATGGGAAGGTAACCTTTCTTGGATTCCGACATGCTAAACCCTTTTTGCACTCGGTCTATATATGTAGACTGCGAAAGACCAAGCAACCATTTTGATCTATCTCTATAGATTATAATCCCAAGGATATAGGTTGCTTCTCCCAGGTCTTTGATAACCGCTTTTTGTCGTGTTACGGTTTCAAATACAATTTAAGTACCGAATTCCTCTAAACTAATGTAGCATAGAATAACTCGAGTCGTCTCCCAACGAATGTAGTTGGTGCAAGATAAATCTCAGGATCGTATCTTATTGCTTTTGGATTTTGGATATGAAACTGGGTTTTGATTTGAATGTTAATACTACGAACAGGAATAGAAAAACAAGTATGAAATCTAGTTCTACCGAAGTGAGAGACAATGCAGGTAATAAATCTAACCTCACTAAACTATACTTGCAAGAGAATTAAAAGAAACATAAGGTAAAGAACTTAGGGAACTGAACATGAATGAAACCTAACCTAATTGCATCAAACCGAAGCCATTAATGAAGATCTACGATAAGAAAGCAATTAAACTAATGAAGCAATTACTGAAATTCCATCAACTGAACTATAAGCAATTAAACTAATGGAACATTGCAAGAATCTATGATAAGGGAAATTCAAACTAAAATCCAACTAATGAAAGGAGCATTTCATCAAACACATAGTAGACATGCTAAAAATTGATTCGAGTACGTGCCAATTGATAGGGGCGAGATCTATCCAATACAAACATTTTAACAATTAATCATAAACAACTCAATTAAGAACAATCAACCATCAAAACAATCTGCTGGCTGCTGAATTGCTCTGTGGGAATTGCTGTAAAGAAAAGACTGTGGAAATGCCGTGGAGAAGAACTGCTGATGCCGGAAGGAAATGGAAATGAAGATCTGCTGCCAAATGAATTGAGTTGTGCTGGAAAAATCTGCTAGCTGCTGGAATTGAGGAATTGATCTGCTGCCGGAATTTAGTGAAGATGAAACCGCAACTGAATTGAAGAACTGCTATCTCGAAGGTAAAACTGCTGATGAAGAAAAAAAAAAAAGAACTGCGGCCGGATCTACCTTGATGAAGAAAAACAAGGAAAAAAACTGCATAAGGAACAACTGTGAAAAAACTACTGCGAGAAGTAAAAATTTGCTGTAAA
Source organism: Boesenbergia rotunda (assembly GCA_024364735.1). Classification (NCBI taxonomy): domain Eukaryota; kingdom Viridiplantae; phylum Streptophyta; class Magnoliopsida; order Zingiberales; family Zingiberaceae; genus Boesenbergia; species Boesenbergia rotunda. Next base: position 203,755 of record JAGFNQ010006214.1, on the reverse strand, counting down.
TGAAAACAATGAAGAACTGCGGTAAAGAAACTGATCGCTGATGAAGGAAATCGTGGCAACTCGGTCCATGATTAATTGAACTCCGGCCAGCTAAGGTTCAGAACCCCTGAAACTTAGCTGTGGTCATCGGCTGTGGTGATGGAGAGGAAGGCGGATGGAGTTGATCGGATCAACGAGTCGGGAACCCCTCAAACTCGGTTGATCGAAGCTCCGGCGGTGAAGTCGACTAGGGCACGGACCCGATACCCTAGCTGTGGTGGAGTGGAGAGCGGATGGATGAGTCGGGAACCCCTCGACTCGGTTGATCGGAGCTCCGGCTGACTAGGGTTGGAACCCCTAACCCTAGTTGCGGCGACGATGAAGATGGAGGAGGAGAAGAATCACCGCGAGCAGCTTGCGAGTGGAGTCGATGCCTTCGGTCGCGCGGTGAAGATCCCTTTTGTTTGGCTCATTTGCGCGTGGGTTCGGTCAGCCAAGCCAAGTCAAGCCAATCAGTTCGGTTTAGCCCAGTAGTTCGGTTCAGCTCTTGGGTTCAGTCCTATTGAGTTCAATCAGACTCAGCATTTGGATTCGATCAGCCTCAACACTTGGGTTCAGTCCTAGCTTGTGTTCGGTCAAACCTTGGGTTCAATCAGCCAAGCCAAAGCAGTTGGGTTCAATCAACAGTTGGATTTAGTTAGCCTTGGTTCAGCCAGCCAGACCCGCAGTTAACCCAGCTCAGCCCAGAACTCACAGCTCATTAGTAACAGACGGCTGAGATCGATTCGGCTCCATCCAACGGTCGGATCTCTTCCGATCTGAACCAAACTTCACAGATCCTAATCAATGGTCCTGATCTACCTGTCCCCATCTCGGATTAACCAGATCAGTGGCGGATGGTCCAGATCTTCCCTTTTCTTGAATGGATGGTCTAGAACATCTTGAGCTCGATCCAACGGTCAGATCTCTTCCGATCTGGCTGAAATTTTCAGATCTTGATCTATGGCCATGATTGATTCTATCTTAGATTCGGATCGACCAGAAATTGATCGATGGCTCAGATCTAGCCGTTCTCTGGAATGGACGGCTCCTATTAATCCGATGCTTGATCCCTTCGATCTGGATCCAATGCTAACTCAAGTCTGACCCACTTTTGATCTAGGTCCATGATCAATTTAAGCCTACAAAATAATATCAAATTTAGTGCCAAAAATATCCCAAATATACACAGATTTGAATTAAAGCCAAAATGAAGGAATACATGAACCTAATACAAATGCAAACTCAAGCATATAAATGTGATCAAACAATGGATTTTAGAGCCTAAAATAATCAGCAAAATGGTGGTTATCAACTCCCCCACACTTATTCTTGGGCGTCTCGCACAAGTAAATAAAACTAAAAGAAAATAGCATATCTCCCAACATTACTTCCCTATCAATACTTTAAGAAATAATAAAAGAAAGTTACTTAGGATCATCCAGTCTCAAGAATCCATGTATTTATGGGTTCCAAATCTCACATAGTCAAAAGCATGGTAATTTCATCAACTTGAATAAACTAAGCATGACAAAGACCTCACAAAATGGATATATGCACTGATGCTCACAAAAAATAACATATATGAAAGTGGAGTTCTCTCAAAACATTCATGACATTGCACTACCATATGCTTGCTTATCTTCTACTTCTCCACTACTATAACATAAGTACACAAATCAAGAGGGCTTTTCAATGAATATAATGAAACCAAGTGCTAACAAGAGAACAAGAATGGTAGATAACAAAGAAGATCATAGAGAGCATGAAAGAAGATAAAGAGAAGATGAGAGCATTGGGGTAATTAACATGATGTATAGAATCAAACAATAGTCCAAAGTAAATAACTCAATCAAACCTCCACACTCAAAAATTCTCCTTTCACATTCTCATGCACTACACATCAACAATTTATAACATCTCTCAAAGTGCATGTAGGGATTACAACATAACTCTTGAATTTCTCTAAAAATAATATCAAAGAGTACACATCAAGAATTATTCATTTTTGTTCATCACTAATAAACTCGAATGCTTGAAGAATTTTTTTTTTTTTTCACATAGAGAGATTTTTTTTTCATTCTTTTCTCTCTTTTTCTTTCACTTTTTTTTCATCTTTACTTTTTTCTATCTCTTTTTTTTTTCATAGAGAGATTTTTTTTTTTTTTTTCACACAAGCATTCGTCCATATATACTTGTCTCCCCCCACACTTAAAATTTGACCGTCTCGGGCAAGATAGTAAAGCATGATAACATCTAAAACTCACAATAATAGAGGCTGATAATAGAGAAATAAAAATGTAAC
>JAGFNQ010006214.1:35618-201425 GCA_024364735.1 Boesenbergia rotunda | reverse complement strand
GATGTGGGACTCCACACGCCCAGTCGGGGAACCGAATTACTTTAGAGAAACGGCTGCGTAAAACAGCCGACTGATTGTGTCCTACCTGCGGGATGTGGATCGTCACGCCTGACCGGATTTCCGTACAGGTTTCCGAGTGGGCGACGCGAGAGTCAGTCGCCGACTCAGGCTTCCAAAGGGGACCAACCTTCTGCGTGGGTCGCCACGCTTCCGGTCGGGAACCGCCTTTAGGCTTCCGGATGGGCCAATCTTTCACGTGGGACGCCACGCTTCCGACGGGAACCAGTCCAGGCTTCCGAGTGGGCTGACGCGTAGAGTCAGTCGCCGACTCAGGCTTCCAAAGGGGACCAGCCTTCTGCGTGGGTCGCCACGCTTCCGGTCGGGAACCGCCTTTAGGCTTCCGGATGGGCCAATCTTTCACGTGGGACGCCACGCTTCCGACTGGGAACCAGTCCAGGCTTCCGAGTGGGCTGACGCGTAGAGTCAGTCGCCGACTCAGGCTTCCAAAGGGGACCACCTTCTGCGTGGGTCGCCACGCTTCCGGTCGGGAACCGCCTTTAGGCTTCCGGATGGGCCAATCTTTCACGTGGGACGCCACGCTTCCGACCGGGAACCAGTCCAGGCTTCCGAGTGGGCTGACGCGAAGAGTCAGTCGCCGACTCAGGCTTCCAAAGGGGACCAGCCTTCTGCGTGGGTCGCCACGCTTCCGGTCGGGAACCGCCTTTAGGCTTCCGGATGGGCCAATCTTTCACGTGGGACGCCACGCTTCCGACGGGAACCAGTCCAGGCTTCCGAGTGGGCTGACGCGTAGAGTCAGTCGCCGACTCAGGCTTCCAAAGGGGACCACCTTCTGCGTGGGTCGCCACGCTTCCGGTCGGGAACCGCCTTTAGGCTTCCGGATGGGCCAATCTTTCACGTGGGACGCCACGCTTCCGACTGGGAACCAGTCCAGGCTTCCGAGTGGGCTGACGCGTAGAGTCAGTCGCCGACTCAGGCTTCCAAAGGGGACCACCTTCTGCGTGGGTCGCCACGCTTCCGGTCGGGAACCGCCTTTAGGCTTCCGGATGGGCCAATCTTTCACGTGGGACGCCACGCTTCCGACTGGGAACCAGTCCAGGCTTCCGAGTGGGCTGACGCGAAGAGTCAGTCGCCGACTCAGGCTTCCAAAGGGGACCACCTTCTGCGTGGGTCGCCACGCTTCCGGTCGGGAACCGCCTTTAGGCTTCCGGATGGGCCAATCTTTCACGTGGGACGCCACGCTTCCGACCGGGAACCAGTCCAGGCTTCCGAGTGGGCTGACGCGAAGAGTCAGTCGCCGACTCAGGCTTCCAAAGGGGACCGCCTTCTGCGTGGGTCGCCACGCTTCCGGTCGGGAACCGCCTTTAGGCTTCCGGATGGGCCAATCTTTCACGTGGGACGCCACGCTTCCGACCGGGAACCAGTCCAGGCTTCCGAGTGGGCTGACGCGAAGAGTCAGTCGCCGACTCAGGCTTCCAAAGGGGACCACCTTCTGCGTGGGTCGCCACGCTTCCGGTCGGGAACCGCCTTTAGGCTTCCGGATGGGCCAATCTTTCACGTGGGACGCCACGCTTCCGACCGGGAACCAGTCCAGGCTTCCGAGTGGGCTGACGCGAAGAGTCAGTCGCCGACTCAGGCTTCCAAAGGGGACCACCTTCTGCGTGGGTCGCCACGCTTCCGGTCGGGAACCGCCTTTAGGCTTCCGGATGGGCCAATCTTTCACGTGGGACGCCACGCTTCCGACTGGGAACCAGTCCAGGCTTCCGAGTGGGCTGACGCGAAGAGTCAGTCGCCGACTCAGGCTTCCAAAGGGGACCGCCTTCTGCGTGGGTCGCCACGCTTCCGGTCGGGAACCGCCTTTAGGCTTCCGGATGGGCCAATCTTTCACGTGGGACGCCACGCTTCCGACCGGGAACCAGTCCAGGCTTCCGAGTGGGCTGACGCGAAGAGTCAGTCGCCGACTCAGGCTTCCAAAGGGGACCGCCTTCTGCGTGGGTCGCCACGCTTCCGGTCGGGAACCGCCTTTAGGCTTCCGGATGGGCCAATCTTTCACGTGGGACGCCACGCTTCCGACCGGGAACCAGTCCAGGCTTCCGAGTGGGCTGACGCGAAGAGTCAGTCGCCGACTCAGGCTTCCAAAGGGGACCACCTTCTGCGTGGGTCGCCACGCTTCCGGTCGGGAACCGCCTTTAGGCTTCCGGATGGGCCAATCTTTCACGTGGGACGCCACGCTTCCGACTGGGAACCAGTCCAGGCTTCCGAGTGGGCTGACGCGAAGAGTCAGTCGCCGACTCAGGCTTCCAAAGGGGACCGCCTTCTGCGTGGGTCGCCACGCTTCCGGTCGGGAACCGCCTTTAGGCTTCCGGATGGGCCAATCTTTCACGTGGGACGCCACGCTTCCGACTGGGAACCAGTCCAGGCTTCCGAGTGGGCTGACGCGTAGAGTCAGTCGCCGACTCAGGCTTCCAAAGGGGACCGCCTTCTGCGTGGGTCGCCACGCTTCCGGTCGGGAACCGCCTTTAGGCTTCCGGATGGGCCAATCTTTCACGTGGGACGCCACGCTTCCGACTGGGAACCAGTCCAGGCTTCCGAGTGGGCTGACGCGAAGAGTCAGTCGCCGACTCAGGCTTCTGGAGGGTATAACGCGTCAGCCTGCGTCCCGTCCAGGTATGGCTTGCCTTACATGGCCGACCGGGAATTTTCGGTCGGGTGAGCCTTTCGTTATGTAAAATGCGGCGTTTACAAGCTTGCATCACTCTAGGGCTCTCTGTACATTTTCAAGTGTAGGGCACTCCACGGTCGGTTCAGCCTCTTTCCATGTTCATCCTCCAAGTAGTAGGCCCTGAATGCAATTTCTGCACTATCTTGAAGGGTCCGCCCCACTGTGGTTGTAATTTGTTAACATCACCGACCGGCTTTATACGTTTCCAGACAGGTCCCCGGCGTGAAACGAGCGCGGCAACACTTTCTGGTCGTACCTTTGTTTCATGCGCTGACGGTACGTGAACATCCGGGCGGCTGCTTTTTCCCGGACTTCCTCTATGAGGTCAAGCTCTAAGCGTCTTCTTTCATCATTCCCTTCATCATAGCTTAACCGCCTGTCGGATTCACAGCCGACCTCGACCGGCACCACCGCCTCGCTGCCATAGACGAGGTGGAAAGGCGTCTGCCCGGTCGCTTCTCTGGGTGTGGTTCTGTTCGCCCAAACGACCCCGGGCAGCTGCTCTACCCAGTTGGTTCCTGCATGATCCAGCTTGGTTTTGAGCCCTCTCAAGATTTCCCGGTTGGTGACTTCTGCTTGGCCGTTGCTTTGGGGATACGCCACGGATGTAAAAGCCTGATGGATGCCGTAAGTCGAGCACCATTCTTTGATTTTCTTCCCTTGAAACTGCCGACCGTTGTCAGAAACCAACTTGTGGGGGATCCCGTATCTGCATAGAATATTTTGCCACAAGAACTTGATCACCGTTTGCTCGGTGATTCTAGCTAGCGCCTCTGCTTCCACCCATTTAGAGAAGTAATCCACCGCGACCAACAAGAACTTCTTCTGAGCGGGGGCGATCGGGAACGGGCCTACGATATCCATGCCCCATTGGTCGAACGGGCAAGAGACAGCCGATGTCTTCATTACTTCGGCTGGCCGGTGTGGCAGGCACTGGTGTTTCTGACAAGAGATGCAGGTTGCAGCCAACCGGTCGGCATCCTTCTGTAAAGTTGGCCAATAATACCCGGCCAACAGAGCCTTCCGGGCGGTGGCTCTACCTCCTGAATGATTACTGCAGACCCCCATATGGACCTCTCGGAGCACATAATCTGCATCTTCACTGCTAAGGCATTTGAGTAATGGCCGGGCGTGAGCCCGTTTATAGAGGACATCTCCGACCATAGTGTATTGCGCGGCTCTCTTTCTGAACAGACGAGCCTCCTCCCGGTCGGACGGCACTTCTCCCCTGGTCAAGAATGCAATCAAGGGCGTTCTCCAATCAGTCTCCAATTCAACTTCCGCCTGCTGCTCGATTTGCATGACGAATATGGCATGGCAGGCCGGCCGGGGGACCACCCAAGATCCGACTGCACTAGCTAATTTAGCTAGCTCATCTGCCTTCAAGTTGCTTTCTCGAGGGATCTTCTGTAAGAGTACCTCCCTGAAACCTGCCTTCAGCTGCTCATAAGCATCGATGTACTCTTGCAGCCGGTCACTGTTGACTTCGAAGTTACCGGCCAGTTGTTGTATAGCAAGTTGCGAATCTGAATATAGCCACACCCGGGTGGCGCCGACATGCCGGGCGGCTTGCAGACCGGCTATTAGTGCTTCATATTCAGCTTCATTATTAGTTGCCTTGTGCTCTAGCCGCACGGACAGGTGTAGCCGTTCTTCTTCGGGTGAAACCATGAGAACGCCGATTCCGCTTCCTTGCCGAGAGGATGCCCCATCAACGTACACTTTCCATACGCCTTCGGCTTCATCGGGATGCCATTCCGTGAGAAAATCGGCTAAGGCCTGTGCCTTGATAGCCGGCCGGGGTAGATATTGTATGTCATATTCGCTCAGCTCAGTTGTCCACTTGACTAGCCGCCCTGAAGTATCCGGATTTGTAAGCACGCGACCCAAGTTACTGTTAGTCAATACAGTAATTGGGTGAGCTAAGAAATATGGTCTGAGTCGCCGGGCGGCTAAGAACAGTATATAGCCCAACTTTTCGAGCGTCGTGTATCGACACTCGGCACCTTTAAATAAGTGGGCAAAGAAATACACAGGCCTTTGTTCAGTCTTTTCTTGGCGGGCCAACACCATGCTGCCCGAGTCGGTGGAAGCTGCTAAGTATACATATAAAATCTCATTCGGCTCCGGCCGGGCGAGTGTAGGCAACTCAGCCAGATAAGCCTTCAGCTCTTCGAATGCCTTGTCACATTCTGCGTCCCACTGAAATCTGGTGGCTCGGCGTAATGTCTTGAAGAATGGTAGACCCCGTTCGGCTGACCGGGAAATGAATCTTGATAAGGCCGTTATCCGTCCGATCAGCCGTTGAGCCTCTCTGAGATTCCTTGGAGCCGGCATTTCCATGATGGCGTTTACTTTGCCCGGATTTGCTTCGATGCCCCGCTCGGTGACGATATAACCGAGGAACTTCCCGCTTCGAGCCCCGAACAGACATTTGGCCGGATTAAGCTTTAGGCCAAACCGCCGCAGCGTTTGGCAAGTTTCTTCAATGTCGGGGATTAATTCTTGCGCCCGGGCGGTCTTGATCAGAATATCGTCGACGTATACTTCGACGTTACGCCCCATCTGCGACCGGAACACCTTGTTCATCATTCTCTGGTAGGTGGCGCCCGCATTCTTGAGGCCAAACGGCATGACGGTGTAGCAGTAGGTGCCGTCAGCCGTGACGAAGCTAACTTTCTCTTGGTCGGCCACAGCCAGCGGGACTTGGTGGTACCCCTGGTACGCATCCAGCATTGATATGAACTCGCTGCCGGCCGTCGAGTCGACCAGTTGATCGATCCGTGGAAGTGGGTAGCAATCTTTCGGGCATGCACGATTGAGATCTCGGAAATCAATGCATACCCGCCACTTGTCATTTGGTTTGGACACCAGCACCACGTTGGCCAACCAGGCCGGGAACTGGACCTCCCGGATATGTCCTGCTTCCAGCAGTCTTTCCACTTCCGCCCGGATGACTTGATTCTGCGCAGCGCTGCGATCTCTTCTTCGTTGCTTACTGGCCGTGCACCCGGGTAAACATGGAGCTGGTGTTCTGCGACTTCCGGTCGGACTCCCTTCAAGTCTTTTGGCGACCAGGCAAATACGTCTTGATTCCGGGCGAGGGAGTCGATGAGGGATTGCTTTCAGCTCCTCGGGAAGTCCTGCAGCAATTTGTATTTTGGTATCTTCCTTACCAGGCAAAAGTTGTACCTCCTCTTTGTCTTCCCGCAATTCTGCCCAAGGGGAGGCTTGCACCATGTTGCAGCTGCTACCTGCCCGCCTCGCCTTTTGACCTCCCGAGCGGACATCATCAGCATAGCAGCGCCGGGCCACGGTCTGGTTGCCCTTCACCTCGCCGACTCTGTCACCGACCGGAAACTTTACCTTGAGGTAGTAGGTGGAGACTACCGCTCTGAACTCGTTGAGTGCCGGTCGACCGAGGATGGCGTTGTAGGCCGCAGGGGCATCCACGATCAGAAACGTGGTCCACCGGGTTCTCTTGAGTGGCTCCTCTCCAAGTGAGACAGCCAGCCGTATCTGTCCGATCGGCTGTACTTCGTTCCCCGTAAATCCGAACAGGGGAGTAGCCACCAACTCTAGCTGCGATAATTCAATTTGTAGTTGATCAAAAGCTCGCTTATATAAAATGTTTACCGAGCTGCCGGTGTCCACAATGGTGCGGTGGACTTCGTAGTTGGCGATGACAGCCGTGATGACCAACGGGTCATCGTGCGGCACCTCCAATCCTTGCAAATCCTGCGGCCCCCAGCTGATTTGGGGCCCTTGAGCTTGAGAGGTGCTAACTCCGACTTGGTGAATTTCCAGTCGGCGCACCTGCGTCTTTCTGGCTCGGTTGGAATCGCCGCCGGTCGGACCGCCAGAAATCACATTGACGCCTCCTCGGACGGCGTTTTGGTGATTGGCTTGATCTTCGTCAAGTTCCTCCACCTCTTCCTGCTCGGGCCGAGGAAACAATTGCCGGGCGGCGGGGGCATCCCGCCTTTGTCCTTGCTGGGCTGTGGCTCCCTGACCACGCCCGCGTCCCTGCTGGGTTTGTCGTCCTTGACCCCGGCCGAGTGGGGTCCGAGCTCTGTTGCCTGCTCGGCAGTCCTCCGTGTTGTGCGTATTACATTGGTGAAATGCACAATACGGGGCCCATCTGTTGGGCCAATTCCCCTGTGCCACCTGCACTTGCTGGGGTCTCATTCCGGACCGATCAGCCGGTCGGGGACTGCGAATCGGTCCTCCTGGCGATCTGTTGGGTTGAGGTGCCGGCGATGGGCTAACTATCGCTTCCTTCCGCCGGGCGGCTTGTGCTTCTTCCACATTGATATACTTACTGGCCTTCCCGAGCAGGCTGTCGAAATCCTTCGGGGGTTTCCTGATCAGGGATCGGAAGAAATCACCTTCTTGGAGCCCTTGTGAGAAGGCGGTGACTAGTACTTCGGAGGTGGTATTGGGCACCTCTAAAGCTACTCCATTGAACCTCTGGATGTAGGCCCGGAGTGACTCTTTCGGACCTTGCTTTAGAGCGAACAAATTGAGGCTGGTCTTATGGTGCCTCCGACTGCTTGCAAAATGTTGCAGAAACAGCCGCTTTACCTCTGCGAAACTCCCAACTGATCCACTCGGGAGCCCGCCAAACCATCGTTGAGCCGGCCCGGAGAGGGTTGTCAGGAAAGCGCGGCATTTGACGCCCTCCGGGTATTGGTGCAACTGGGCAGAGCTTTCGAATTTCATGACGTGCTCCTCGGGGTCACTGGCCCCCGAGTATTCTGGCATGGTGAAGAATCGTAGATTCTTGGGAACGGGATCCCCAAGAATTTGTGAGGAGAAAGGGCTGCGAGTCGGACAAGCCGCGGCGGGGTCAGCTAACCCTTTCCCTTTATCTGGGCGTGTTTGGTGCGCCAGGCTGGACGCCGAAGCTTCGGTCGGGGCTGAGTGGGCCTCGTTCCGGAAAAGTGCTCGGGGAAAATTAGGAGCGCGGGGATCGGGCTGAGCAGCCATACCTTCTGAATTTCCCCGTACAGAGGGCCCAGGGGGCCGGGCCCCTTGACTACCGGTTGGCGGATGCGATTGTTGTGCCTTCTGCGTCCGGACAGCCATCAGCATTTCATATTCTTCTGGCGAAAGAGTAACCGTCAGTGGATTGGGGTTTTCCATTCTTCGCTCTCGATCAGGCAGAAAGCCCTCCTTCTAGCGCCAAATTTGATCCTGTCGCCGAGCGTAGTGGAGCCGCAACCGGAATGACGGTGTAGGGATGAACGACGTGGATGCTGACGGGGCGTCTTTACGCAGAATGGCAGCGTCGTGGGATGTCTCCTCCGACCGAATGGAAGTGGATGTCGCCTGGTGCAGGGCCGGCCGACTGGAGGTGAACCTGCTGAGGAAGATGACCGTTAGCAACCCAGCCGGGAGACGTCCCGGCAAGGCACTCCGACGGTCAAGTCAGTACTCCGAGGAACAGTAGAAATAATGGAGCACTGGAAAATGAGAGGCTTCGCGCGCGAGTATGCGTACCTGAGAATGAGGAGTGGAGTGGCTTATATAGCCGGGGAAAAGGACCAGGCATGGCCTGTGTCAGGATCTTCTGACAGGGTCAGAAGATGTGGTATGGTGCTGTCGATATGAGTATGGCCTGTGTCAGGATCTTCTGACAGGGTCAGAAGATATGGCATGGTTGTGTCGACTGTAACCATCCTTCTTTGTCGTATACTATTTGTCTTATGTGAGGACAAAGACAGGTTTCGGTAAGGCGGCGCCTGTCAGAGAGTGTCAGTTCGTACGAGGGGTGACATCCTGTTACCTGCAGCTGGTGCAGGTATATTTTGTCCTTTTCTCAGGGTGATTCCGAGAGAGTGCCTGAGCGGATATCCGGACGGTTCGACCGGATGGGTATCAGGCCCGGGCATAAAGGACTGCCGGGCGGATGCACTCGGCTGAATGAGACGGGTAAGCCTTAAGGTGGCCGGGCGGGTTTGACCGACCGGATGGACCACTATATTTATTCTAACAGGCCGCCTCAATCCCGACCAGCCGGTGAAGGCTTTGGGCCCGGTCAGAATGTCTGTTGAGGCGGTTGCTCGTATAATGACGTGGACCCTGAAGCAGGCCAGGTCGTTCGCCACGTTGGCTGCCCGTATCGTGCAAAATATAGGGCAGGATCACTGACCAAGTCCGTAGCATCGCTGAGGGTTACCGGGCCACCCTCATCGTCGTCCCCTTCCACCGACTGCTGACCGTCGACGGCGAGATGGAGGACATCAACCCCTACGTGCGCGCCGTCAACCAGGGCATTCTCGCCTACGCGCCTTGCTCCGTCGCGATTCTCGTCGACCGCGGCCATCTGGTCGGCCACGAGTCCAAGCTCGCCAGCCACGTGGTGCTCCTCTTCTTCGGCGGTCCCGACGACCGCGAAGCGCTCCTTTGCGCCAGCCGATTCGCGAAGCGTCCAGAGGTCCACCTCACGGTGGTGCGATTCGTGGTCGACGACAAGCAATCACACGCGGCGGCCAGGGCGACGCCGGGGATATCGGGTGCGAGAGTGGAGCGCCGAATCGACGACGAGTACGTAAGGGAGTTCAGGCGGCAGTTCGCAAGCCACGCGGCTGTGAGGTACACAGAGAGGGCGGTGCACGACTGCGAGGGGACGGTGGCGGCCATCAGGGAGATGGGAGGCGAACATAACCTGTACATAGTGGGGAGGGCGGCGGGGGGAGAGTCGGCGGCGGAGCTGGTGGAGGGTCTGTGGAACTTCGTAGAATTGTGGGATTTGGGGCCGATTGGGGACTTGTTGGTGTCGGCGGAATTCTCAGCCGCGGCGTTGGTGCTCGTGGTGCAGTAGTACGTGGGCGAGCAGCAGTACGCGCGGGAGATGGATGAGGGGTCGAGCCGGAGGAAGAGATTGAGGGTGGGCTGGAATAGCTCAAAGCACCGGTGATCGTGTAATTTGGGTAGAATAGAGTTCTATATTTTTTCGGCTGTTTCACCCAAATCAATAGAAATTTTTTTGATATTATCAAATTACTTGGTATAGTTTAAAAATATCAAATCAGTATCTAAAAAATTATCAAATCATATATTTAATTTTTATTTTATTCTTAATTGATGATTAAAAAATCAAATTCGATTTTTATTTAAAAATCAATAGATTAATTATTTTACCAATCTAATCGATTTCACATAGTTTTGAGAATTTTAATTTAAAATTCCTAAGAACTCGGTACATGATTTATTTATTTTTTATACCGTTATGTTAAAACATAAAATCAATTTGGAACCAGACTAGTTGGTGGACTAAACTATCAACGATTTGAAACTAATTTTTATATATTTATTAGTTTTCCTGATTATATTTATGGTCTTAAACATCTCAAAATTGACTAATAAACTAAACGACTTCTATTGTCATGAAACTAGCTTTTATGTATTCCTCTAATTTTTCGAATTATATTCATATCCTCAAATATTAATTTGACATAGTATATTAAGAGTAGTGATTTTTTGAATTCGAATGTATTCGAAAAATTTAATTCATGTTCAAAAAATCACTATTCTCAATATATTATGTCAATTTTATTTTGAGGATAAGGATATTATCAGAAAAACTAGCAAACACATAGGAATTAGTTTCATATCAATGCAATGATGTTTGGTCCATCAATCGATTTTTAACAAAATCAACTAATAGACCAAACAATCTCGTATTGATATGAAACTAGTTCCTATATGTTCGTCTGATTCTCCTGATTATATCCATTTTCTCAAATGACAATTTAACTCAATATATTACAAGCAATTATTTTTTGAATATAAATTACATGCTTCAACAATCACTACTCTCAAATACCTCCATATTAAAAAAAAATCATTACTCTCGATATATTACGTCAAATTGACATTTCATGTTAAAAAAATAATATTCTTACTATATTGAGTCAAATTGAAGTTTGAGGGTGTGGATATAATCAAGAGAATTAAACGAATACATAAAAGTTAGTTTTATGTTAATCCGAGATTGTTTGGTCCATCGGCTAGTTTGAGATAAAATCGATTGAGGGACCAAATTAAATATCCTTGAGTTAATCTGAAACAAGCTTCTATGTGTTCTTCTAATTCTCGTGATATATTTATGCCCTCACATGTCAATCTAACCTAATATATTAAAAGCAATGATTTTTTGAACATGAATGCGTTTGAAAAATCTAATTCGTGTTCAAAAAATCACTGTCCAAAATCGACTGATGGATCAAACAACCTCGGATTGATATGAAACTAATTCTTATGTGTTCTTTTAATTCTTCTAATTATATTCATGGCCTTAAACATCAATATGATTAAATATATTGAGAGTGGCAATTTTTTTGAACACGAATGTACATTGAGAGGAGTGATTATTTGAAAAATCTAATTCGTGTTCAAAATATCATTGCTCCCAATATATTAGGCCAAATTGATAATTGAGAGAATTGATATAATCAAGAGAACTAGACGAACACATAGGAGCTATTTCATGTCAATTCGAAGTTGTTTAGTCTATCAATCACTTTTATGCAAAATCGACTGATGGATTAAACATCCTTAGATTGATATGAAATTAGTTTTTATGTTTCGTCTAATTCTCCTGATTATATTTATGCCCTCACATGTCAATCTGATCCAATATACTGAGAGCAGTGATTTTTTGAACATGAATGTATTCGAAAAATCTAATTCGTGTTCAAAAAATTATTATCCAAAATCTACTAATGGACCAAACGACATTGGATTGATATAAAACTAGCTCTTATGTGTTCATCCAATTCTCCTAATTATATCCATGGCCTTAAACGTCAATTTGACCCAATATATTATGAGCATCGATTTTTTTTTAATACGATTGTATATTGAGAGAAGTGATTATTCAAAAAATTAAATTTGTATTCAAAAAATCACTGCTCTCAATATATTGATGTTTGAGAGAATGGATATAATTAGGAGAATTAGACAAATACATGGGAGCTAGTTTCATATCAATTCGAGATCATTTGGTCCATTAGTTAATTTTTGGTAAAATCGACTAATAGATCAAATATCCTTGGATTGATATAAAAACAGTTTTTATATTTTCGTCTAGTTCTTCTGATTATATCTATGTCTCAAATATCAATTTGATCCAATATATTGAACGCAGTAATTTTTTGAATATATTCGTGTTTAAAAAATTATTGGTCTTAATATATTGGGTCAAATTAATATTTGAGAGTGTGAATATAATTAGAAGAATTAAAAGAATACACAGAAGCTAGTTTCATATTAATCTGAGATCGTTTGATACATTTGCCAATTTTGAATTGTTTGGGGATATAAATATAATCAGGAGAACTAGCTGAATACAAAGGAATTAGTTCATATTAATCTATATCGGTAGTCTATCAATTAATTTTATCCAAAATTAATTTTATATAAAACGTAAATGATATAAAATGTAAATTAAAATTAGTCGATTGATTTTTTGTAATTTTGAAATTTTATATCGGACTAAATCAATTTGAATGGAAAAAAATATTTGTCAATGGATTTCTAAATAGAAATTAATTAGACTAAATTTTATCAATCGATTGAAGATAAAATAGAAAATGAATATACTATTTAATTATTTTTAAATTATCCTACAAAATTTAATAATTTCAAAAAATTATCTATTTTGGATAAATGTCAACATTATTTTGTTCTTTTTTCATTACTATTTTCACTAAAATGGGCTTTGATATCTGCATGAAAACATTAAATAATCTAATAGTAATAATAATAATAATAAATTACAGAAATAAATAAAACTTTAGGAGGATTTGGTATACAATCACAAAGAATAGTAATAAATATTTATTGAGAAATTAATGATAATAAAAATGATTGTTAAATTGTTAGTGTTTCATATGGATATTGGAATTGGTATTATTCTCATTAAATATTATTTGATTTGGTTTAAATTATGAAATAAGAATCAATTAAAATTATCATTTTATCCTAATAAGTAGAATAAAAAATAAATTCAACATAGACGAGAAAAAAAACACAAGCTATTCAATTAGAAAAAATCATAATTTCAAAAAATCATTCATAACATCCATTATCAACGTTGAACAAAAATAAACAAATCAACTTACAGTTGAAAATAAATAAATAAATCAATTCCCAATCTTTCAATATAAGTATTATAATTTGTCCCAAAATCAAAAGTCATCTCCTTTCAGTGGTAACTTTGGTTCGGATAAACCTAAGATGGGACGAGGAGGATAAGAAAGGAGGAGGAAAAAAGCAAGAGAACGAGAAGGGGTGGAGGAGTTCAGACAAACGAGCAAGGAGAAAGAAGAGAAATAGGTGATGAGAAGAAGGGGGAGAAGAAATGAAGGAGAAAAGAAAAAGGAGGAGGAGAAGAATGAGAAGGAAGAGGCGCGAGTGGGTGGGGAAGAAGAGAGGTAGAGAAGATAAGTAGAAGAAAAGGAAGGAGGCGAGGGCTGGCTATCTGGAAAAAAAGGAAGGAATGGAAAGAAATGAGTTTAGTGATAATCTAGGAGGAATCTATCTATCTATCTATTAATATTTATAAAATACAGTTTTATATGCAGACGTTCACAGAGAGCTTATGATTCCCGCCTAAATCGAATATAAATTTTCTAAATAAAAAATTATAATTAATAATTAATAAATTTTAGACCTGTCCCTTTTTTTTAAATCGAATATAAATTTTTTAAGTAAAAAAATTTTAAATAAGTTATAATGATTACAGTAAACTACATAAAAAAATTTAATTTAATTTTAATAATAGTCCCACATCTAAAGTTACCAAGGCGAATTACACACAGAGCAATTATAAAAAAGAACAAAGAACGGTAAAGTAACTCATACCTTTCTCGGCCTTTTGGCTAAGATCAAGTGTAGTATCTGTTCTTATCAGTTTAATATCTGATATGTGGGTCATTGGTCCACTTTGATATTAAATTAATTTTTATATGGGAGATGACCCATCACAGTAGCTTGCTACTAGGGTTTTCATGTGTCGCCTGTGTGTTGCACTATAGCACAGGCCTGACACACCCCTATCAAAGCAAAATATCAAGTGTTAAATAGATGGGTGGGTTTAAGATCCCAGATGTAGATTTAGCATAATTGAAAATAATACCAGGCTTGAACGGATGAGGGGGGAGATGATTTGTCGTGGACTGTCCATAGCATAATTCATTAATTACAATAATTTTCTATCAAAACCTCATTAATTACAATAATCTTCTATCATTATTAAAACGGATGAGGGGGAAGATGATCTGTCGTGGGTTGTAGTGTTAAATAGATGGGTAGTGTTAAATAGATGGGTGGGTTTAATATCCCAGATGTAGATTTAGCATAATTGAAAATAATACCAGGCTTGAACGGATGAGGGGGGAGATGATTTGTCGTGGACTATCCATAACATAATTCATTAATTACAATAATCTTCTATCAAAACCTCATTAATTACAATAATCTTTTATCATTATTAAAACGGATGAGGGGGAAGATGATCTGTCGTGGGTTGTCCATAGCAAATCTTAAGAGGATCGATCGATAAATTATGTATTCCATCTTTTATTTTTTCCTCAAGCCATGTGGGTTGTCCATAGAGGTTCCATTGATAAAATATATATTTCATCATATATGGTGATTTTATCTCAATATGATAGAGGAAATTAACAAAGATAATTATAAATTATTAAACTATTTAATAAAGAACCTGGACCCTTTAGATCGCATCCACATCCGTCACCCTTATAAAACTTATGATCACCATTAATATCTTATATTATAAAAATAATACTATATCTTATATTGACATGAATCCATGATGAAATAAAATTACTTTTCATTTTAATTCTTCATTTAATAATAAAAATTGACATATATATTATCACTAAACATGTTATTTGAATTGTGTAAGATTCTCGTGCATCGCACGGGTATTATACTAGTTGAGTTATAAAATTAGGGATATCAAACCCATATTTTGATTCTGATTTTTGTCTAATAAATAATAAGATTGAGAATGAAACATATTTTATTGCAATTCTAATCTCCTAAATCTACCTATCAAATACCCTTTAGTTTTGTAATTCTTATGCGGTTATCAAAGTGGAAGGTGCCCCATTAAGATTGTGTTTGGTTAGGGATAATGTAATTCAGTTTGTAATATAGTTGAGCCTCTAATATAATCCAGATTACATATTGTTAGTCTTATAATCCACATTATAATATTTTTATTAGCTTTTGTAATGCAGATTATATTACATTACAATTTTAAAACTGTACCAAATAAAATAATTAATCTTGTAATATAATTCTGATTATATTACAAGACTGATCATACCTTATCAAATATAACCTGCTTCAAAAGGAGGTCAACCCTAATCAAATCTCTTAAATGGTTTCAAAAGGAGGCCAACCCTGATCAAATCTGATCCGACCTATCTAAGTTACTGCCCTCCGTCCGTCCTTGCTCGCTCATCCAGAGAGTCTGAGTGTGCCTACGCGTTAGTCACAGGCGGCAGCGGTTAGCGTGACAGTCGGCGGAGCAAGACGTTAGCCAGAAACGCCTTTTCCAACTCGCTCATCCAGAGAGTTCGCTCCGAAGCCGAGCAAAACGTTAGCAGAATGGAGAACGTCGTTTGCGTCACAGGCGGCAGCGGTTTCATCGGTTCATCGCTCGTCCGATTCCTGCTCGACCGTGGCTACACCGTCCAAGCTACCGTCATGCGCCTAGGTCTGTACTCCTCCTCTTCCCTGCCTCCGCCTCAACATCCCCCTCTTCCTCCACCTTCTCTTTACCTAAACTTCTGCAGGAGACGAGGCCGAGACGGCGCACCTACGATCCCTCCCTGGCGCTTCCAATCGGCTTCGCCTCTTCCAGATCGACCTCCTCGATCCGGACTCCATCGTCGCAGCCATCAGCGGCGTCTCCGGCGTGTTCCACCTCGCATCGCCTTGCATCATTACTCGCGTTCAGGATCCCCAGGTCCGTAGTTTCCCTTCCAGATCGCCTCCTCCCTTTTCTAACCCCGTTTCCTTTATGATCAGAGGGAACTACTAGATCCAGCGGTGACGGGAACTCTCAACGTTCTCCGCGCGGCCAAGGAGAGTGGAGTGCGCCGGGTTGTCGTCACATCGTCGATCTCTGCCATCGTCCCCAGTCCTGGATGGCCAGCCGATCAGGTCAAGGACGAGAGCTGCTGGACCGACCTTGACTACTGTCGGCAGAAAGAGGTGAGAATTTAAGATCACATCACAAGCCCTGCTTGAATGTGCTGCAGTTATCACCTTCTGAGTGATGGTTTTGGTCGTTGTCCCTCTTCAGTTATGGTATCCGATGTCCAAGACGATGGCCGAGAAGGCAGCTTGGGAATTCGCAAAAGAGAATCGTTTGGACGTGGTAGTGGTCAATCCTGGAACGGTGTTGGGACCGATCATTCCGCCGACAATCAACTCCAGCATGACTGTACTCGTGCAACTTCTTGAAGGTCATGAATTGTCATTCACGGTCACTATAAATCTCAGGTTTCTGAACATGTTCAAAGAATCTATCTAGCTTATCATGATCATGACGTTGTTATTCACTGATCAGTGTAAATCTCATATTTCATACAATGCTCAAAGAACCTATCTTGCTTTTAGGTTTGTGTTGTGCAAATACTAATATATGATCATCTTGATACTGTGTATATATATATATATATATATTAGTTTCTCAATAGATTTTTGGTATGAGAATCACATCAGAAGGACTATAATGACTTCTTCATATAGGTTGGACTAGGTAACATAGTACTCACACAAGACCAAAATTTTGAGCTACCTAGTCATTTTTGTGGATCTAATGTTGGTTCTTTTCACCTACTTCTAACAAATGTCCCAAGTTATCAATTTGTTACCCTTCCTGCTTTCAGGAAAAATGAAAAGGCAATTAGTTATCATTCCACTAGCTCCATTTGCTATCTAAACCTATGCATTTTGCTTGTTTTCTGCTGTATAAGTATACCAGCAAACTTAGTCATGAGCGATTATGAAATACATAGTTAAGGTCCTCAAGTTTTTGCTTAAGGCGGGAAAACATTCTTTAAGGTGGAAAGCTGTGCTTCTCTAGCCAGGAGCTCTGGTAATTCCTTGCTGTCATATTTATTCTTTTATTCATGTTTAGTAACACATTCCACATTGTTATATTCATACTTTTGATGCAAATATTTTGTCATCTGACAAGTAAAACTCTTATCTCTTTGTAAAACAGAAGAAAAGAGAAAGAACAAAATGGTGGGGGCTTAGAGGTGTGATACCTTTTTCGCAAGTCAAAAATGCCCTAGGATATAGTCAAGTCAACTAAACTCTCTCAAAATGTTGACAAAAAATGATATGTAGAAATCTTGATCAAAACTATAGCTTTCTGAATTTAGAAAGCCCCTTTAAGGGGTCACCATTGGCAAGGGACACAACCTTTGTAGATGGATACAACTATCACAAGAGTTACAACTCTTTTCAACCAAGAGTAGAATTTCAAATTAATTAAAATAAATTGAAATAATTATAAATTTCGGACAATTTTTTTTATTAATTTAAATTTCGGAATCAACCTAGGTGGCCAAGTGCCTTTTATCTAGAAGAATTTAAATAATTTGATCATGTAGGGTTCTTAACTAGCCCACATCCAAGAAGTTAATTTTGAATACACCTAAGGTGCCAATTCATATAAGGTTTACACCTATTTGTTAATTTCCAATGTGGTACTATTCCTTTATCTCCATCAAAATTACAATCTACCCTAACAGTTTCTCATTCGAAATGAACTCTGTCGTAGTAATTCATGAATACATATACATTTTAACAAAATATATATTATTAGTGCTTTGTTTTATAAACTTTATAATGCAACACAGGTGGATATTTAGGGTTGGGTGGTTTGGGGAGTAGAAATCTAGAATGAATTGGTAAAGGAATTGTAGAAACTTAGGTATCACACCTAAGGGCTCCTAGACATCACACCATAGGGAGATTGTATAAAGAAATGTAGAAACTTATGTATCATACCTAAGGGTTCTTAGGCATCACACCATAGGGTTCCTATAAAGAAATGCAGAAACTTAAGTATCATATCGAAGGGTTCTTAGGCATCATATAGGGAGATTGAATCACACAACCAAAGAGAATTCTCAAAACTTTGATATCTATTCCATATTCGAGTATTACTGCGGTATACATACTTATACTAGGACTCACAAAGGACTCAAACAACATAAATGCTAGTAGATGGACGCATTGAACACACAAAGAACTCATAAAGACACCTAGAAACAAAATAAAAGATTTATAAATATGCTATAATTTTTCAAACATGGGAAATTAAAGCATATTGGAATTGTTGGACATTTAATGCCGATTTTTGACTTCAACCTTTGGAATTAATGTACTTTATATTATTTTCCAAGTAGGTTTATCATTTTCCAAGACATGTCAATTTAATAGCGGAGTTCTAGAATTTTTATTTCTGCATTTATAGACTTTTACACTGCGTTTGGAAACCCATGAAATTCAATTCTATCAAGGAATTGAATTGAATTGAATTTCATGGTTTGGAAGTAACTTAAGTGAAGGAATTGAATTCTCATGGGAATTGAAATCCCATAAAACTAAGGAATTGAAACTAGACCCAAATGAGTGTGATTTGGTGTGAGAATTGAATTCCAACATATGAAAATACTAAAATAACCTTACATAAATATAATGTTTTGTTCCTAACCTATCAATGAAAGTAAAATAGTAAAAGCAATCAAATTCATTCATTTTTAAACTCATTTCAAAAATTCAATTCCTTTGTTTACCGGCTCATTCCAAACATAAGAATTCAATTCCTAATGGAATTTAATTCAATTCCATCTCATTAAAAATTTCCAAACGCAGTGTTAATGAGTGTACCATTTGTCTTCATCACTTAATAAGTTTTAAGAATGGTTGGTTTTCAAACTCCTAGCTTCCTACTTCCAAATTACATACTTGCATATACTTACGTGGCTAGTTGTCATTTCAAATTTATTTGTTAGGATTCCCTCTTCAGAAGCTATTCTGTTGTTCAGGCATGTCTTTCTTTGTCAATCTCTCTTTACCCTGCTCATCCTTGATGTTACTAAATTGACACATTTTAGATGAATTTTAGCCAATCGGTTAAACATGTAATAATTGTCAAACTTTTCAAAATAAATCTTAATCTTTTTCCTGGTCTGTTCAGGCTGTGAAGAAGAGCATCCAGATTTGTACATGGGACCCGTTCACGTCAAAGATGTTGCTCTGGCACACATTCTGGCATATGAAAATCCATTGGCATCCGGCAGGCATTTGTGTGTCGAATCCATTTCTCACTGGAGCGACTTTGCATCCAAAGTTGCAGAACTTTACCCCGAATATAAGGTGCCTAGGTATGGTTGGATTCTCCTGTAATATTAATCTTTCAAGCAAACTTTTATTCCTACGCAAGGTGGTTTTTAGCTTCACAAACTTTGTAATTCCAGTCTCTTCGTTGCGTGTGCAGATTCCCAGAGCACACACAACCTGGGCTACTGAGAGCTCAAAATCCCGCAAAGAAGCTGATCGAATTGGGTATGCAGTTCAGCTCCATGGAACAAATAATCAAGGACTCGGTGGAAGATTTAAAACGCAAGGGGTATGCCTGAATGCTCGACTCATCTTTGCTGCGATCTCATATGAAATCATTTCAAGAAGATGGCAAAACATGAGTAGAGCGGACAAAGCTCGATGATGTATGCTTAGTTTGTGGAAGTTTCTGTCAGTTCACAATGTTGAACATAACCAGTGTGTAAAACTACATGGTCCTAAACTTATCTCTAGAAACTTGGTGTGCATATCGAGCTGCTTCTGTTGCTTGGAACCACATGGTTACATGCCACTAGTTTCTATGGCTGTAAAGGAATACAACGTTTCTGAAATGGCTGGCGAGGGTTTGTACCTTAGCTCGAAAACTAATTCATCAAAAAAATCATAATATGCTTCAAACCAAAAATGAAAAAAGATGTTGTAATAAGAGTTCCAAAGAAAGGACGATGTTGTATTGAACAAAGAGAACATCGCGAATCACTTTCCCGTTGCTAATGGTGGTGCAAGAAACTTGTCTTCCCAAACAAATCATGGATCTCCGCCATGGCTTCCTTGGTGAAAATGATGGGCTCAAAGTGCACTTTAGTAAAAAAAAAATTGATTATATTTATTTCAAATGTCCCTAATAATCTATCCCGATATTATATAAGTGGAGTTAAATATTTATCCCAAACATCCTTCCATTATTATTTTGTGAAAAGAATAAATCATAAAATTAAGAATAATGATAGGGAGAGTGAAAATGAGAGAGTGAAAGTAAAGTGAATGACGTGATATTTTACATGCACACGTCCGATTATCACTTGGACACCATTGGCGACATTCAGCCGCTGCCCCGAATCAAACTATACTCTGAGGGGCACGGTGAACCCGTCAAAGATCGCTATATGTAAAATGTCACGTCATTTACCTTTCGCTCTTCTATATTTACTCTATCTATTATTTTTCTTATCTAAATGTCGGATGATATAATTGATTATCACAGAAAATATTTTAATGACCGAGAAATGGGAAAAGTTTAATATTCCTATTTAAAAAAAATACGTGCACATTCACGGATAATGTCATTGGAATTCCAGAAAGTCCCAAGCCCCAACTGCTCTATACTATTTAGGGGCGCTTGGTATAAATTTGGAAATGATAGCTTACGCGCCCCCACTCGATATCTCTTTATCATGGCGATCACCTTCGATTCAGAAGTTGGCGTTAACCCTAAACACGGCGACACCGAAGCGGTGATCTAGGGCACGGCCGATGCCGGAGACGACGAAGAGGCGGACGACGACGAAACGGAGGAGGAGGAGGAGTAGGTGCTCAGCGCCTCCGGAAGGGAAAAGTTTAATCGCGCCCTCATCCGCCTCTCGGAAGGCTCCGTCCGTATCCGCGTCCTCGATATCATCATCAGGGTTAATGGCAAGACCAAGAAGGCCCTTATCGAAGCTGAGGTCCTCGACGCCTTCCGCTCAGCCTCCTCGATACAGGAACTCCTCCGGGCCGCAGGCCTCGCCAATGCTCGACTACGCCAGTTGGACATCTTCGAATCTGTCACCATCGTGCTCGATTCGGGATCCTCTGAGCTTCCCGGCATCGTTAATGTCATCATAGATATTGTTGAAGTCAAGAATCCATTCTCTGGTGATCTCGTAGTGTACACCAAGCCGGAGGTCAGATTCTCGATCAAGCTTTTTTTTATCAGATATTTTCTGGGAATAAATTTGCTTGCAAATGTATACTCTGTCATATTTTGTGGTACCAATATGCATTCATATCCTTTTTTAGAAATACTTTTTTTTAAAAAAAAAAGTATTTCTAGCAATTGATGTCTGATACCAGAGATGCAATGATTCCATCATACTATCCTTATTATCCATGACCCTCGTAGTTTCTGTGCTAGACGGCTAAGATCTGTGTCTCGAAATTTCATAATATATGTTGTTATAATATCAGATTTGCTTCGATATGAGCTTGAAATTACCTAGGCCTGGGCCTCAAATAGGATTATTAAGAGAACACAACCTTTTACTTGCTGATGTACACATGAAGTAGTAGGGAACATTTGGCTATTAGTTCTGGTTTAACAGAGCAAGTATGGTTTATGACCATTCTGAGATTTATAATTAGAGGTTTGATGCCCAATCTCTAGAATTTTTGTTGTTTTCCTTGGCAGTGCTGTTGCAATCGAAATTTGTTGCTACTCTATATGGTTTCTTAACTATAGGCATGCTTCCTTTATATCAAAATTCTATTTGAGATATCATATATTTTTTGCATTTTAGATGTTTCATGTTACTGTTAATAGAAAGACCTTAAATACAAGCACACCTAGGGGTTATAAATGGGTTGTGGCTCGGCTGGGCATAGCCTGGGTTAAGGCGCTGACCTATGTTGCTACATCGGCCTTGCTCGAGTCACTCCAATGTGCACAGAGTAACTAATAATAATAATTATTAAAAAACAAAAAATATTTAATTTTTTGCAAAATTTGGAAACTTACATAGTAGTTTAGGTTTGCACTTGGCATTCTGATCTACTATAGGTTGATTATGGACCTTCCTTTGGAAGGATCATGACCCACATAGTTTTGTTTCTTGTATTCTAACCTCATTTAGGTATGAGTTATGATGGGCCTTGAAAAACAATGCTTTCTCCTTCATCTCCAAAGTCCAATGTCAACTGTCCTTCTTTGTATTGTGAACAATCTTTCTGCAACTAACCAATCAATCATTCAGGTAATTGATGTCTCATCTCATCCAACACTCTTGACTACCTGAGAAAAACAAGATTCTTATGATACTATGTACATACGAACATCAATTATATTGTGTGAAATTGCAACAGGGACAAGGTAAATTGTGTACTATTTTTTCAACCAATCTAAAGTATCTAAATTTTTGCATATAGTGTCACTTGATTCTCATATATGATGGTTGGAATATGTGCTAACATAATATTCAAAAGTTTGTTGAGTCATCTATGAGAAGTGGCGATTCAAATTTTACTATATATTTAATGAGTGATTTAAATACCTTTTCATTTAAAAACAAAGTAATTAGACTACCTGGAGGAAAAGATAATGTCACTTGAGCAACAACAGCTCTATTTCATGTGATTTATGCAGCTAATAAGGTGGCCTATTCTAGTAGAAGATTTGTAAATAAAATGGTGTTGAGCTTAATTACTTAAGCTTTGTTTTACCATTTTAAATAATGGCGTTGAAAGATTTCCTAGTCAATTACTTTCTTCCTTCTATCATCCAAGATAGTTCCGGTGTAACCAAAGTCTTGTGACTCATCAATATTGCCTGCTGCTTCTTGGTCTTGAATTGCTTAAAGCCTCTTGAACTGGTTGTTCATAATATAAATCAGATATGGGATCTAGGTCTGCTAGACAGCTAGAGTATTCACTAATTATTGGGTCTTTATTTACTCCCAGGTTAATGTGTTAATGTTCCCTGATTAACCAGTTCCATGAGGCTCTCAATGTCACACATTTTTCTAAAAATATGAAAACATGAAGATAAAACTAAATTAAAATTAATAATTCAATTAAGTTCTAAGTAAAAATAGTAAGATTTAAAAGGTAAATTATGCCCCTAGGTCAATGGTGCAGCGGTTAGACCCTCCAAGTGGTTAAACAGACATCTAAGGGTCGAATCTCAGCTACGACACATTGCAGGAATTTCCTTTCAGTTGGATGACAACTCTAAGAACATTGGCCACTTGATGGGCCTCCGCAAATGCTTCCCGATTTACCCTAGTGGTAGGTGGGAAACTTCCGTGGAGCCGGACCGGGTCACTTCCAGGATTAGTTGGTTTGAAGAGCTGGATATCTACATTACCAAAAAAAGAGAGTAAATTATAGCTCAAAAAAAAAAATGATGACATCAAGAAGAATTGCACGGCATCATCAACAATAGTAGAAAATATAGTGAATAAATTGTACATAATTGAAATCTTAAGAGAGGTTAGAAGAAAATTAGAGATTAGAGAAAAAGATTCAAGAATGAGAATGTTAAGTATGAATAGAGTATTGAGAGCTTGAGGTGAGAATGACTAGATTTGCGGTCAAATGATCATACCACCATTTTTTTGCCATTAAGGGTATTTTGGTCATTTAAAGCCATCTGAATGTAGTATTTTGAGTGAAACTGGTTTTGGGTTGTGCCATGGCTTGGCTGGGGACATGGGTCATGCAAATTTCAATCAGTGAGCTATGTTTGGCATGGCACACGACAAGTTCAGCATGTAGGCTGGAGAATTGTTGCTCATCGCTGGCTCAAGCCATCTCTCTTGTGAGCCAAGGCGGCTCATTTGCACCCCCTAGGCATGGCTTGACCTATTTAACACCCTACCCATTCATTAAGTGGAGCGCTGGAACCTCTCGTAGGGGTGATTGTGCAATGTTATTTTGATATTTGGGTGTTCCTCTACTCCTCAATGATGCTGTCCTTTTTCATTATTTGGTTGTTTACTGTGACTTTTAGTGAGATGTTTTTTTTTTGGACATTGTCTCAACTGCATGCTCATTTACCAGTCTGATACTGAATTAATTCCTTGTTTTATCTGACTCGAGAATTGTGATACATATATTCATTTTATTTGTAATTTATGCAGGCTAGATATCGGTCTTTTAAAGGATCACTGAAGCTTAAAAACTTGTTTGGCTATGGTGATATTTGGGATGCTTCTGGGGCTTATGATTTTGATGGAACATCAGAGAATAGTGTTGGAGTGTCATTACCCAGATTCAGAATTATTCCAGCTCCCCTCACAACTCGAGTTTTATTACTCTCGCAAGATTGGTTGAAATTTTCGTCATACAAGGAACATCTACTAAGTTCTCCGTTGGATTGATTTCAACTAGAAAGCATGAACTCACTTACAATCTTACATGGTGCAGCTTGCTTGATCCATCAAGCATACTGCCCAAGTCAATACGCATCCATTTGGGACATAGTCTTCTCTCTTCAATAAGATATTCATGCAAAATTGATCACAGGGATTCAAAAGTGAGGCCAACACGTGGATATGCATTCTTATCAACATCTCAAATTGTGGGTCTTGGACCTGACAATAGACTGATACAATTTTTTAGGCAGGTAAATGTTCCTGTCTTCTTGTTTTAGCAAGGTTTTAGTTACATTTGATGTAGTAAAACTGTTCTTACTATTACATGTCTTGTGGAATGTACTAAGCTCAACAACAATAACAATGATAACGAACTGAGACTTTTAGCTACATGGGGCCTTCTGTAAATATATAGTATTATTTGAGTTTTACTAAGGTAAGCTATTCGCTTATGATGGTCTTACTTTACTATTTAGGTTTATGAAGCTTGACCATCATCTGGTCGTTACATCATTATTTTGGTTCTATTTGGACAAAGTGAATGTAAAATTATTAGTTGTCTAATTGCTTAGATGGTTTAAATTAGCTCCTCTCATAAGTGAGGCATTATTTAAATTGTATGTTATATGAACTCTAGAATGTGGACCTTGATGCTTTATCATCGACTTGCATAACACTTTTTACTTGTGTTACATGTAAGAAAAAGGTAGGTATAAAAGCTTTCGGTAACCCATTATCTGTTGAAATTAGAGTTGTACTAAAATGCAAAGGGTGAAGCTGAACTTAATGCTATTAAGAACATAAATATCAATCATAGGGGTAGTGGATAATGCTCCCATTTGTAATATTTGGATTTTTCAAACAGGATGTTTATATCCACCCTAGAAAAATTTTAGTAGACTGCCTAAGAATTAAGTGTGCAGAAGCTTTATACAGTACAGAATTTCTTCTAGAAGGTTTTTTAATTGTTTTCTCCATAAATAATTTGTACATCTTGCATCAACGATTGCATTAACTCAGTGGTGGCTTTTGCAAAGAGGGAAATATGTTCCTTCAGCACTAACAAGAGTCCTGCTGTAGTGTAGAAAGAATCTATGGGCATAGGTTTGCTCTTCTTTATACCATTTTAGAAATAGCAAGCAAAAGAGCTCACAACAAAAAAAAAAAAATCAGCATTTGCTACGGACTATTTCCGTCGCTAAATGATAATAGCGACGGAAACAACGCCGTCGACTGTCAGACCGTCGTAGCCATGGATAGCGACAGAATTTTTGCATCCGTCGCTAATACCGACGGATATTAAACAAATAATCCGTCCTTATTTGCAACGGATACATAAAAACTCCGTCGTTAAATAACAAAAACCAATGGCCGTCTACGGTCTAATAGCGACGGAATTAAAAATTTCATTGTTATATTATCGTAACTAGCGACGGATATCGTAAATATCCGTCACTATTAATTGCGACGGAATATTGACTATTCCGCCGCTATTAGATAGGCAGAGGACTCGGTTTTCCAATGATAGCGACGGAAAGTAAAATATCTGTCACAATTAGCAACGGAATAGTTATTAATCCAATAGCGACGGAATAGTCAACTATCGGACGCAAATTGCGACGGATTTGGAAAATATCCGTCGCTAATTTCAACAAATTTTACAACAGCCTTTTCCCAATTTTTCACTTACCATATTTACATTCAATACATACATACATATTCAAATAACAATACATTTCCAAATAAAACACATATACAAGCCAATTCCGTTGCTATTAGTGACGGAATTTAACTTTTCCGGTGCTATTTTAGGGAATTTGCCGTGTAACCCTGAAATAACGACGGATTTATTTTATCGTATGGCTAGAGGGGGGTGAATAGTCGTTGATCCCAAATCACTCGGTTCTTCCTATACGTGTCAATACGTAATGGAGTACTATATAAACTAAAACTAACAAGAAGAACACAAACCAATTTAACGTGGTTTGGAGATAAAACTCCTATTCCACAACAGTCCGTAAGTGGACGATCCAATCCGTCGGTAGATAAGTCCTCGGAAAGTCTCCGGCTAGCTCGTGTCGCTCCTTGTGGGTGGAGAAACCTCGCCACAACCTTGCAAGCACACCTGAGCACCAAGACTACTAATTGACCTCTAACCAAGACCAATTTTATCAACCCTATCCAGCCAAACCGAGCTACCTTAAATAGAGCCCGTGGAAGAACTAGTCGTTACTAGTCGACTGGTTCCAAGATCAGTCCGACTGATCCAGCCGAATTTGAACATTACAGCGCAACATTCAATTCCCAGCCTATACCAGTCGACTGCACAGAAGATCAGTCGACTGATTTTTCTATGACCTCTACCAATCGACTGATCCCACATTAGTCGACTGACCAATTCTTAAACCTAGGGTTTCCTATCCCGAATACATTTCACTTGAAACCAGTCGACTGGTTCTAAGATCAGTCGACTGATCCAGCGAATTTGAACGTTACTACCCAACGTTCGAATTCCCAGCCTACACCAGTCGACTGCACAGAAGATCAGTCGATTGATTTTTCTGTGACCTCTACCAGTCGATGATCTCACATCAGTCGACTGATCAAAATCTAAACCTAGGGTTTCCCATCCCGAATACATTTCACTTGGAACCAGTCGACTGGTTCCAAGATTAGTCGACTGATCCAGCCGAATTTGAATGTTACATCCAACATTCGAATTCCCAACCGACACCAGTCGATTGCACATATCAGTCGACTGATTCTTCTGTGACCTTTACCAGTACATATCAGTCGACTGATCAAATCCTAAATCTAAGGTTTCCCATCCCGAGTACATTTCACTCGTACTTGGACCCTCACGACTCACTTAACTCTCTTACAACCTTGTCCTGTTGCCTTCAAACTTTCTTCGACTTTGTCTCTCATCCTCGGATGCATACAAGCTTGCGGCTTGTCTCTATATGTCATTCTTTGCGTATGTCTCGAAGTACGCTTCCCTCAACTCATCGTTGCTGCCTTGTTCACGGTCCCTCGGATGCCTCTCCATCTCATCGGACTCGAAGTCGTCAAACTAATTCTATGTGTATCCTGCAAAACCTGCACACTCAAATATACATATCAAATAAAAGGGTGAGCATAATTAAACCCTTTGCCTAAACATCAAAACACATAGTCCTACAGTCATAGATTACCTCAACACTATTGTCACAATAAATCTGAATAGCTCTATCCTCTTTGAAATATAATTCTATAAGAATTCTCTTTAGCCAAATAGCTTGACAAACACAAGATGTTGCAGCAACAATCTCAATTTCAGTGGATGATAATATAACAATTGATTATTTCTTCGAAGATCATAACATAGGTCCTGTACCCAGTATGAAAATGTACCCCAATGTAATTTTTCTATCATCTAGGTCTCCTACTTAATCACTATTTGTAAAATCAAATAGATCTGACTTTTCTTCTTTTGTAAAATAGATCAAACACTTTAGTATCTTGCAAGTATCGAAAAATTCTCTTTGTATTCAAGAGATGCATTTTTGTAGCACAGTCCATGAACCTATTAATTATACTTACAACATGTACAATATCATGTTTTGTCGTCGTAAGTGCATTAAACTCCCCACTATTTGTTTGTAAAGTGTGGCATTAACCTTCTTTCCTCCAATAACTTTGTGTAACTTCACTCCAAACTCAGATAGACTATTTACAATATTGCAATCTTTCATCTAAAAGTTGTCCAGGATTTCTTGCATATATCTTCTTTAAGAAATTAAAATTCCAACAAAAGCTTGCACAACTTCAATACCAAGGAAATAATGCATCATATTAAGAATAGACATTTCAAATTCTATTATCATAGTTTTTTTTAATTCTTAAATATAGATGTACTATTTCTGGTGTAGATTAAGTCATCTACATATAAGCAAACTATCAATACTTTTCTTCCATCCTCAATCTTAGTGAAAAGAGTATGTTAATAAGGGAATTTTTGAAAATCTTCCTTCGAAAATAAATTTCTATATGATTATACCAAACCCCTGGGGCTTATTAATCCATATAAAATTTTCTTTAATCTATAAACTTTATGTTCATTATAGAATTTAACATAACTAAGAGATTGATTGATAAATGCATTCTTTCGAAAAAAGGTAAATCCACTATCTCAACGACCCCTAGACTCGGTCCCACAAATATGGAGGGAGATAAACGTAGGTACACAGGCTGAAGGTACATGGTGGGGTGAAATTAGGTCGTCAATTTTCGAAAATCAACCCCTGACTATTAAGCCAAAGATGTCATGTATCCACCGTTTGTGCTACGCTTTGGGGCAATATCTTCTTTCAAATATCTATGGAGGAATGTTGATTTTACATCCAACTGACAATAGGCCATGAATTTCGGTTGCCATCACTATCACCAATTTGATTGTATCATGTCTTAACGTCGAAGCAAAAATCTTTTATATAATCAACACTGAATTCTTGCTTATAACCCTTTGCTACCAAACCTGCCTTGTACTTGTCAATCTCACCATTTTCTTTTAGCTTTGTCTTGTAAATCTATTTTACTACAATTATCATTTGCCTTTTAGGAAGATCACATAACTCTCATGTATTATTATTTTCAATTATGGTAATTTCATCATCCATAGTCTTTCCTCATTTTCTTTCTTTGGTAGCCACTTCAAAGATAATAGTGTCATAATCAGGAGGAGTTGGGCCTTTGAATTGGATGTCTTGGTCTCATGACTACATGGGTATATATAGGGTTACAATAGGGACCATGAGGAGGAGTTGGGTCTTGGCCACCTAATGGATCAAAATTCGATCCATTAATGAAGATCTATTTCACTAAAGGGTCTACATTGAACTACCTCACCAACCCCCATAATTAAATATGAGCTCCACCTATTATGAGTACAAGTATCTCCCCGTGTTTAAGATATCGAATATCCGTCGATTAATTTAAATTACTGATAATTTTAATTAATCAACATCTAACTCCTTGATTAGTATCACTCATCCTTATTATCATGTTAGACCAAGTCCACCTACATGATTTAACATGATGAACCTTATGAGCTCATCAAAGGGGCATCGCCAACCCGACTCACTAAGACACAGTTTCCATCTATAATCAACGACATATCATGTAAATAATATTATTTTCTAACTTATCGGGCCTATCGATTTAACAGAATAAATCTTGTCCATTAGTAAATTAAAAAAATAAATATTAAGTACATGTGCCCATTATTATATCGGGATTAAGAGCATGTACTCTATAATAAATTGATGTCTGATTCAATTATATAGTCAGTATAAATTCAATCACCTTTATGTTGGTCCTGCTCAATACACACAAAGTGTACTAGTATAATTTTATGGTCAAGATAAACCAATACCAAATTACACTATAACCATCCCGATGGTTTGTCCAACTCCATCTCGGTTGTGAGCCTTTACTTATACTTTACAAGGGACTGATA
This sequence comes from Boesenbergia rotunda, assembly GCA_024364735.1. Taxonomy (NCBI): domain Eukaryota; kingdom Viridiplantae; phylum Streptophyta; class Magnoliopsida; order Zingiberales; family Zingiberaceae; genus Boesenbergia; species Boesenbergia rotunda. Next base: position 171,694 of record JAGFNQ010006214.1, on the reverse strand, counting down.
ACATGATCTTTTGTGCGACACCACATACCATGTTATCTACAATGTAAAGTATCAGACAATATGCATATACTAATATAAACATGTAAACAGTGATCTTGTGATTCTCTTTCAAAATGTAGATGTCTTATATAAAAGCAAGACTTTTAATATACATCCTAACCATCTCCCACTTATACTAAAAGACTCTGTTGTTCTCATAACACTATATATCTGACTCCCATATCCTCCACATGTCTATCAAAAGTGTTAAGACAATCTGTGATCCGGAGTGATCATGAGTTTTGATGTTTGGGCAAAGGGTTTAAGTTATGTTTATCCTTGTGTTCTCATATATGTATGTTGAGTGTGTAGGATGTACATGTTACACATATGGACTTGACTGGACGGCCTCGGTACGGTGAAGTGTGGCATGGAGATAAGTTGAAGGCTTGTATGCACCTGAGGGACCTTGGTGGAGCAGGGACAATGAGCTGAGGGGTGCGGACTTCGAGGCGTACATGAAGGGTGGCATGGAAGCAAGCTGGAGGCTTGCGTGTGCATCCAAGGGACGAAGGCCGAAGATGAAGAGGGCGTGAAGGCAAGAGTCGAGGTTGCTGATGAGGAGTCAGTCGAGTCGTGAGGGTACGAGTGTTGTGTGATTGTACTCGGGAAAATCCTAGGGTTCGAGTGCTGAGAGAGGTGTACTCGGGAAGGAAAATCCTAGGTGTGTGAGTGGGGCAGTCGACTGGTAAAACTCACAGAAGGGTTTTAGCCTCGGACCAGTCGACTGCCCTAGGAGCAGTCGACTAGTAGCGGCTGGTGAGTTAGCTGAAAATTCAAACGTTGGGGTTGCAACGGTCGAATTTCAGTGGCACCAGTCGACTGCCCTGGGAGCAGTCGACTGGTGGCGAGGGTTTCAGACTTAGTCCTATTTAAAGGGGACTTCATGGTGGCTGAGACTCTTGACGAATTTGGTCTTGGTCAAAGGCCAAATAGTAGTGTTTGTGCTCAGAGGTGTGCTTGGGATTGTGGCGAGGTTTCTCCACTCACAAGGAGCGACACAGGCTAGCCGGAGGTTATCCGGGGAGTGATCCACCGAAGGATTCTTGGATTAGTCATCCGTCCGGGGTGAATACCAAATAAATCTTGCTTGTTAGCATTAGTTAGTTTTGTCTTATTGTTTTTATTGTATATTACGCTTGCGCAACTAACCGTGTAGGAAGAAAGGTTTGAGAATTCTCTATTCACCCCCCTCTAGCGTACGGAATCGATCCTACAAAAAGCTCTCGCTGGAAGGGTCTTAATGAAAGGATCCGCCAGATTGTCCTCCGATGCAATCTTGGCGATAACAACTTCTCCTCGCTTTACGATTTCTCGTATCATGTGGTACTTGCGCTCTATATGTTTACTCACCTTATGGGCTCATGGTTCCTTCGAGTTTGCAACTGCACCATTGTTATCACAATAAATTGTGATAGATCTGGGCAAACCAGGAATCACATCCAAGTCCATCATGAAGTTCCTGAACCATACAACTTCTTTAGCCGCCTCAGAAGCTGCCACATACTCAACTTCTATAGTGGAGTCCGCCACGCACTTCTGCTTGATACTCCTCCATACTATGGCTCCACCTCCTAAAGTAAACACATACCCCGAGGTAGACTTACTCTTGTCCCTATCTGATTGGAAGTCTGAATCTATATAACCCACAAGAACTAATTAGTATGCTCGGTAAACCAGCATATAATCCCTAGTCATTCTCAGGTACTTTAGTATATGCTTTACCGCAGTCCAATGCCCCTGACCTGGGTTACTCTGATATCTGCTAACCATGCCCACGGCAAAGCAGATATCCGGTCTCGTACACAACATAGCATACATGAGGCTTCCTACAGCCGAAGCATAAAGAACCGCCTTCATCTCCTTTATCTCCTTTGATGTTTTAGGACACATCTCTTTAGATAGGGGAACTTCATGCCTGAAAGATAGAAAACCTTTCTTGGAGTTTTCCATGCTAAAACGAGCTAGGACAGTGTCTATGTATGAAGCTTGAGATAAGCACAATATCCTTTTCTGGCGATCCCTTCTAACCTTGATCCCAAGGATGTGCCCTGCTTCTCCTAAGTCCTTCATATCAAACTGTTTGGACAACCATACACTTACGTCTGACAACACTTTGACATTGTTGCCAATGAGCAAAATGTCATCTACGTATATACAAGAAATACCACTACGTTTCCGTCACATCTCTTATATGCACAAGACTCATCCGGACTTTAAACAAATTCATATGACTGGATTACCTCATCAAAGCGGATGTTCCAAGATCGTGAACCTTGTTTCAATCCATAAATGAACTGATTAAGCTTGCACACAAAATGCTCTTTGTCCTTTGCAATGAATCCCTCTGGTTGCTTCATATAGATGGTCTTCTCAAGACTTCCGTTAAGGAAAGTTGTCTTGACGTCCATCTGTCATACCTCATAATCCATATGAGTGGCAATAGATAAAAGAATCCGGATAGACTTAAGCATGACTACTGGCGAAAAAGTCTCCTCATAATCGATACTCTCTTTCTGAGTATACCCTTTCGCTACAAGCCTAGCTTTGAAGGTCTCAACCTTCCCGTCTGATCCTCTCTTTCTCTTGTAGATCCACTTGCATCCAATGGCTTTTACATCATTGGGTGGTTCTACTAGCTCCCAGATGTGATTAGAATCCATAGATTCTATCTCAAAATTCATTGCTCTTTGCCAAGATTCCGCATCTTTATCTTGGAGTGTCTCGTCATAGGTCCAGGGATCCGGTTCATGTTCGCCAGGGACCAAGTTCGAAGACTCTCCCAAGAACATGAATTTTTTAGGTTGTCTAACAACCCTCCCACTACGACGAGGTACCACCTGTGTATCTTCTGTGACACGCGATGCAGTGACTTGTCGTATATCCTCTTGTACCATTGGTACTAAGGTTGGAACTTCCCCTCTAATTTCGTCAAGAATAATCCTACTCATGGGCTTATGGTTCATCACATAGTCCTCCTTTAAGAATCGGGCATTCGTGCTAACGATTACCTTCTAATCTTTAGGACTATAAAATAAATCACCTTTCGTTCCTCTAGATAGCCTATGAATAAGCGCACTTCTGTACTAGATTCCAACTTATCAGTATCTCTCTTCAGCACATGTGCTGGACTACCCCAAATCCGAATATGTCTTACTAGGCTTTCGCCCAGTCCACAATTCTGTGGGAGTAGAGGGTACTGACTTAGATGGTACAAAGTTCAGTATGTACACTGTCATTTCTAGAGTATATCCCTAGAACGAATCCGGCAACTCGGAGTAACTCATCATCGATCTAACCATCTCTATAAGAGTTCTATTCCTTCGCTCTGCTACACCGTTCTGTTGGGGCGTACCGGGTGCAGACAATTGGGATTGAATCCCAGCCTCTGATAAGTAAGTCCTATACTCTCCCAAGAGGTACTCATCACCACGATCCGATCGTAGTGTCTTGATACTTTTACCTTAATGTTTCTCCATATCAGCCTTGAATTCTTTGAACTTATCAAAGCATTCAGATTTGCAACGCATCAGGTAAATATATTCATACCTTGAATAATCGTCTATAAAAGAGACGAAGTATTCAAAGCCACTTCTAGCCTAGATAGACATAAGACCATACAAATCAGAATTAACCAACTCTAACACATCTTTGGCTCTATACCCCTTGGCCTTGAAAGGTCTCTTAGTCATCTTACCTTCCAAGCAAGATTCATAGGTTGGGAAGTCTTCCGCCACTAATGAACCCAAGGGCCCATCAGCCATCAACCTTTGAATCTTACTAAGGTTAATATGACCAAGTCTTAGATGTCAAAGATATATTTGGTTCATCTTAGAAGTTTCTTTCCTCTTATTTTGGTTAGATGATGAGTTATTTACTTCTATTTGCATCGTGGGAGATTTTGGTTCTAAAGTATACAAATTACCGACCAATTTACCTGAACAGATAATCCCTCTATTCCTTTTTATAATAACACGGTCATTAAAAGAAATAGAATACCCATCCTTTATTATTTTAGAAACCGAAATAAGGTTCTTTTTAAAACTAGGTACATAAAGGTAATTTCTCAAAACCAAAACTTTATTTCTATCAAAATATAAATAAACGTCTCCCATTGCAATAGCCGCCACCTCCGTAGCATTGCCCATGTACACGGTAATCTCTCCATTAGCTAGTCGTCGGGTTTCCTGGAACCCCTGTAAAGAATTGCAGACATGATCAGTGGCTCCCGTATCTACACACCAGGTACCGGTAGATAACACCGCTAAGCATGTTTCAACAACTAAACAAATAGATATACCTTGATTATTCTTCTGACGGCGGGGATAGTCCGCTTTCCAATATCCAGTTTGCTTGCACGTGAAGCACTTGCTTTTCGGCTTCTTCACGCCATCCTGAGGTCCCTGTAATCTAGCCACTTTCTTTGCTCTAGCTTGTTTCTTCTTCTTGCCTTTCGGCATAGAAGTAGATACCTTTTGGACAACCAAAGCATAAGCACTCTGACGAAAAAGCTCCTCTGTCGCATGGAGTTCTGTCAGAACTCCATGCGACAGTCTGCTTGCACGTGAAGCACTTGCCTTTCGGCTTCTTCACGCCATCCTGAAGTCCCTGTAATCCAGCCACTTTCTTTGCTCTAGCTTGTTTCTTCTTCTTACCTTTCGGCATAGAAGTAGATACCTTTTGGGCAACCAAAGCATAAGCACTCTGACGAAAAAGCTCCTTTGTCGCATGGAATTCTGTCAGAAGATCCGCCAACGAATATGTACGTTTGTTCATATTGTAGTTTAGGCGGAACTGCTTAAAACTCCTAGGCAGAGACTGGAGAATGATATCGACCTGGGTTTCCCTATCAATCTATGCTCCAAGGACTTCCATCTCATTGAGATGTGTCATCATGTTAAGGACATGATCCCTCACGGGTGTCCCCTCAACCATGGTAGTCGTCATCAAATTCCTCATCGCCTCCTGCCTAGCGGCCCGATTCTGATGTCTGAAGAGTTCTTTGAGATTAAACATCATGTCATAAGCAGTGGAAAAAGTCTGATGCTAATGTTGCAATACATTTGACATAGATGCCAAGATATAACACCGCGTCATCTCATCTGCTTTAATCCACTTCTGATAGCGTTCGTTCTCTTCATCATCAGAATTCTCTCTAGGTTTTTCAGGACAGAACTCATAAAGTACAAATTTGTACTCCTCTGCAGTTAGGACAATGTCCAGGTTTCTTTTCCAATCTATGTAACTAGGGCCAGTAAGTTTGTTCTCTTTAAGTATCACAGCTAGTGGGTTAAAGGTCATTTTGAAATTTCCTGAGAATCACAACGATCACAAACATTAGATTTTAAAAAATATTGATTCCTCAAACAATAAATTTTAAAATCAACCAACACCTCAAAACACCGAGAATTTCGCATGCCACGATAGTGTGGACGTATACGAATTCTACATTTGTAAGAGGAGGTTTTACCCATTAATTTTATTATCTTGTCAACCTAACTTTTTGACAAATAAAATTAATAGTTAGTTCCTCTTTGGCTTTACAAATAATAACAGTGACTCTGATGGGGAGGATACTATTATTTGCATCTAAGTGTTTACCATTACACGATACTAAGAAAATTATTTCGGATTATGTGTCATCCGATGGGAAAAATCACACGCTCTTCAATAATTTTCTATAATCATGTATGACCTAGTGATCCGCAGAACAAGCCCATCTAATGGGGAGGAAGGCACTCAGAGCCGACGCGCAAGCTTGTTCGCATCACTTGTCAAATTAGCAATAGAGACCACGGGACCCTTAGGGTTCCTCTCCCACTTAGTTATTTATAATTGAGGAATTTTCATGCACGCACGACAAGCACATAAACTAAAAGCGATAAACAAGAAAATTTTAATTTTTCCAACTATCATAGCCTTAGTCTTCAATGTGCTTCCAGTCGTGTCGCCACCTCGTCTGCTCCTCCCTACACCATGCGCAAGCCACCATTGAAGGGATTTTCGAGCCCAGATAAAATGCTATTTATTTACATCCACAAAGGAGTGTACATCAAATCTAGATCGAAAGGAAATAAAAAGCGCGGCTAAACAAGTGTCGTATTTAATTACAAAAATTAAATATCAAATTTAGCCTCGTCAACCTCGAGGATTCAAATATTACAACCAATCACATACATACATTATTTAAGTCATAATAGTTGGAATCTCGTGCATGCAACCAAAGAGTTAGCCTACACACATCCTACTATTATCCGGCAAAAATAAAATACATGATAAAGTGCAAAATGTAACCGAATCCAAACACACAAAATCGAAAACCTCATCTCTGGAATCAATTGTTGGTTGCGGGTTTTCTAAGCGAATACCGGGTCGATCATGGGAACCCTCTCAATGTCCACGGATTAAAATTTTAATCCGAATGGAGACCTATTTCCCAAACGACCGTCTCATCGTCGTGCTAACGAATTAGCCGCGGAATAGACGATGAGCGGATCACCGATTTTTGTGTTTATTATCGGGGTTCAAAACAATTTAATTATCACAATTAATTAACAAATAATTAATGGCAATGATAATTAATTAAACCACATAAAATGATAGAAAACAAAGGAGCCAAAGAGAAGGTAATACTTTTCCTTTTACCTCACGATATTCTATTGTATGACCCTCTCCTCTTGGACGTCGTGTGAGCGATGATCTATCAAGAACCGAAGTCACCAAGGCCTTCCAATACCACCTTCTTCTTGCGCCAACCAAAATCCTAGGTCAAGGGATGTCGCCGGCCACTTCTTCTTCTCCTCCCTTGCGCCGCCGGCCACTCCAAGGGCTCCAAGGTGCGCCGGCCACAAGGTAACAGAGGAGAGGAAGCAAAGGAAGATGAAGAAGTAGAAGAAGAGGAGAGAAGAGGTCTCTTCTTCTTTCCAAAACCCGCCGCCGGCCACTCCAAGAATTCCTCACCGTCGGCGCTTAAGGAGGGCTCCTCCTTGCCGTCGACCACCCTAACTCCAGCTGGTTGTGCTCGCACAAGAGAGGGAGAAGAGAGGAAGAGATGAAGAAGAAGAACAAGCCTTCTTCCTCAACTCACCGAGCACCCTCTTCTTCTCTACCGACGCCGCCCAAGACCTAGGAGAGAGGGAGATGAAGAGAATAGGAGAGAGAGACCTAGGTTTTTTCCTGGATGAATTGGATGCCTGGTCTCATGACTACATGGGTATATATAGGGCTACAATAGGGACCATAAGGAGGAGTTGGGTCTTGGCCACCTAATGGATCAAGGTCCGATCCATTAATGAAGATCCATTTCACTAAAGGGTCTTCATTGAACTACCTCACTAACCTCCATATTTAAATATGGGTTCCACCTATTATGAGTACAAGTATCTCCCTGTGTTTAAGATATCGAATGTCCGTCGATTAGTTTAAATTACTGACAATTTTAATTAATCAACATCTAACTCCTTGATTAGTATTACTCATGTTGGACCAAGTCCACCTGCAAGATTTAACATGATGAACCTTATGAGCTCATCAAGGGGGCATCATCAACCCGACTCACCAGGACATGATTTCTGTCTATAATTAACGGTACACCATGTAAATAATATTATTTCTCAACTTACCGGGCCTATCGATTTAACAGAATAAATCTCGTCCATTGGTAAATCAAAGAAATAAATATTAAGTACATGTGCTCGTTATTATATCGGGATTAAGAGCATGTACTCCATAATAAACTGAGGTCTGATTCAATTATATAGTCTGTATAAATTGAATTTCTTCTATGTCGGTCCTGCTCAATACACACAAAGTGCACTAGTGTAATTCTATGGTCAAAACAAACCAACACCAAATTACACTATAACCATCTCGATAGTTTGTCCAACTCCATCTCGGTTGTGAGCCTCTACTTATACTTTACAAGGGATTGATAACATGATCTTCTGTGCGACACCACAGACCATGTTATCTACAATGTAAAGTATCAGACAATATGCATATACTAATATAAACATGCAAACAGTGATCTTGTGATTTCTTTTAAAATGTAGATGTCTTAATAAAAGCAAGGCTTTTAGTGTACATCCTAACATAGGAGTGGTCATGTTGCTGCGATCTAGCCGCGTCCTCATCCCCTGCCCAAGTCCAAGCTCAGGTGCCTCAGAGCCTCTTGAGGTGCCTATGTTGCTGATATGGAGGCACCAACCAGCATACGCCAACTCAGCCACACCCAGGCTGAGTCATGGGTACACGGGTGCTCGAGACCTCTCGGGCGCCTATATTCTCGGGCGCCTGAGTTGTCGCGGGTCTTCATTTCGCTTGGCTAACAACACAGGGTTACTCCAACAATAATATGTAAAGAAGATGCATGTAAGATAGCCAGTGTTGTCCGATCCTAACATCAGGTTTCAGCAGAAACCCTAAGTCAGATCGATGTCTACTGCTCCCTCTTCCGGGGAATGCGTCCTCACCTATTCCACTCTGGAGAAGTTAGCTGTTACCAACCGACATCTCTGGTTGGACTTTTACTCAGCCTTGGAATACTCCGAATCTCACAACGATCATACCTCAACCCGTCCCTACTTTTGCTTGTTGTTCTCACTCAGCTAAGATCCTACCTTATCTTTGGGATCAGGACTTCGGTGCCTATATTCTTTTGACACATTAATGGCCAATTTCAAAAAACTAAAACCGAAGAAATTCAGTGTTAGATTGTCGTGATAACCAACTGCACCACAACACCAATTGTTTAATTATATTCTTAATTTTTATTTTAAATAACTTAAAATTTTAAAAATCTAATCAACTGAATTTCTAAATTTAGTCGATTAATTTAGGTTAACTGATCTTTTGCTCATCCCATATCTAACATTTTAAATGATGCCGCATGAATTCCAATTAGGTCCATTCAAAAATTGCCGTCGTCTAAAATGACATCGCCTACACTCGAACTATGACCATTTGGAACATTTGTATGATCTATAATAAAGCTCTAGCCTATTCAAAAAACATCTGGGCAATTTGAAAATATTTTAGATGCAAAATAAGAACCCGGAATTAAACCGAAGATCGTTAGTGTCAGATTGACGTGATAACCAACTACACCACGATATCATTATCAAATGAGGTTGTTAATTTGTTATTTAATCAATTCAAATTTGTAAAATGTTAGTCGAACATAACTTTTAAATTCAATCGGTTAATTTGGTTGAACTAATCTTTTGATCACCCCATATGCAACCTTCACAATAGTGTCGCTTGAACTCCAATTGACCCCACTCAAAAAATTGTGGGCTAAAACGACGTCACCAAGAGTCAACTGTAATCCATTTGAAAAATTTGTAGAACCTATAAAAAAAACTGTAGCATATTCAAAAAAAATTGTGGGCCAATTTTAAAAGTTCATCAAAGCAAAAATGGCGTTGCCCGGACTCAACCCGAGACCTTCACTGTGTTAGACTGACCTAATAACCAACTACACCACACACAATGGGTCAAGGTGTGTTCTAAATTTTTTTATTATTTAAATTTAATTTAATAAACTTTAATTTTTTTTAGTAAAATTAATCCAATGCTAAACTATCTAATTAATCGAATTAATTTTTTTTTTATCAAGTTTAATCTGATAAAAATTATATTTTAATCTGGATTACAAAAAAACCTCTGTAATCTGGATTACATTACAGTTGTAAAGTCGGGCTGACTCGCGTTGTCGCGGTTCGGATATCCCTTCGGCTCGGCCCGTGTCCCGAGCCTCGTTCTAATCTGATTTACGGATGATTACTCCCAAATCCTTGTTGTTATCTTCATTCATTAACATTTAATTTATTTTTTTACCTGATTCTCAAGAAATCCCATTCTAATGATTTGATTCTTCTTAATCCCTACAGATTTACTCCAATTTGCATTGACATGATGATCCATTGTTCTATGGATTTTATCCATGAAATTTGATAGGAGAATAAATATGTCATCATTCTTAACTTTCTAAGCATTGAAAGAAAAGTCTGACTTTGTAAGAGAATCATTTGTAATATATACTTCAAGGGCTTCCTTTTGTGTATGGATCTTTTAATGAGTTTCCCAAGAGATGTAATTATATTTATTGAGAATATTAGATGAAAAAAATGAGGTTGTGTTGAACGTGCTTGCAAATCTCGCATATAATTGCAGAACGTATAAAGATTTGTCAAGGTTGATCGAACTAGTGCCCAGAATACGCATGAAACATGCTATCGAACCAACCAATGTGCTCTGGTGCCATGTAGAAATTTTCCAAAAATTCGGATTGCACGAGATGAAGCACCACTCTTAAAAACTGATTCTTGTATTCATATGATATGTAACGAGAAGTATTACAAAGTGTAATAGAACTTTCGAAGAGTGGAAAATTGTCTCTCTTGTTAGAGAATAAGAAACGTAGAGAAGAAGAAGCTTGGTAAGCATTTTGTAAGAAATAGAAAATAGAATTTCTTGCTTATCGAGTGACACGCAATTTTTATATTCTTTTGACACAGTAATGGCCAATTTCAAAAAATCGAAATCGAAGAACTTTAGTGTGTTAGACTGTCGTGATAATCAGCTGCACCACGACACTATTAGTTTAATTATATTCTTAATTTTTTATTTTAAATAACTTAAATTTTTAAAAATCTAATCAAACTTAATTTCTAAATTCAGTCGATTAATTTAGGTTAATTGATCTATTGCTCATCCCATATCTAACATTTTAAATAGTGTCGCATGAATTCCAATTAGGTCCATTCAAAAATTTTGTCGTCTAAAACGACATCGCCTACACTCGAACTATAACCATTTAGAACATTTGTAGGATCTATAATAAAGCTCTAGCCTATTCAAAAAACATCTGGGCAATTTGAAAATATTTTAGATGCAAAATAAAAACTCAGAATTAAATCGAAACCGACAGTGTTTCAGATTAATGTGATAACCAACTACACCACGATATCATTGTCAAATGAGGTTGTTAATTTGTTTATTTGATCAATTCAAATTTGTAAAAAGTTAGTCGAACATAACTTTTAAATTCAATCGGTTAATTTGGTTGAACTAATCTTTTGCTCACTCATATGCAACCTTCACAATAGTGTCGCTTGAACTCCAATTGACCACACTCAAAAATTTTGAGGGCTAAAATGGCGTCGCCAAGAATAACTATAGTCCATTTGAAAAATTTGTAGAACCTATAAAAAAAACTGCAGCCTATTCAAAAAAATTGTGGGCCAATTTTAAAGTTCATCAAGGCAAATATGGCGTCTCCCGGACTCGAACTGGAGAATTTCAGTGTGTTAAATTGACATGATAACCAACTACACCACGACACCATTGATCAATTTATGTTCTAAATTTTTAATTTAATTTAATTAAATTTTTTAAAAAATTAATCAAGCTAAACTTCTAATTTCAAATTATTTCGGTTTAAGTGATATTTTGATCGGCCCATGTCCAATGCTCTAATGATTACGGTTGAACTCTAATCGGATCCATTCTAAATTTAAAAATTAACCAAGGCAAAAATGGCGTCGCCCGGACTCGAACCGGAGACCTTCAGTGTGTTAGACTGACGTGATAACCAACTACACCACGACACCATTGATCAATTTGTGTTCTAAATTTTTAATTTAATTAATTTAAATATTTTAAAAAATTAATCAAACTAAACTTCTAATTATTTCAGTTAAAGTGATATTTTGATCGGCAAAAATGGAATCGCCCAGACTGGAGACCATCACTGTGTTAGACTGACGTGATAACCAACTACACCACGACACCATTGATCAATTATGTTCTAAATTTTTAATTTAATTAAATTAAATTTTTTAAAAAATTAATCAAGCTAAACTTCTAATTTCAAATTATTTCGGTTTATGTGGTATTTTGATCGGCCCATGTCCAATGTTCTAAATGATTACGGTTGAACTCTAATCGGATCCATTCTAAATTTAAAAATTAACCAAGGCAAAAATGGCATCGCCCAGACTCGAACCGGAGACCTTCAGTGTGTTAGACTGACGTGATAACCAACTACACCACGACACCATTAATCAATTTGTGTTCTAAATTTTTAATTTAATTAATGTAAATTTTTTAAAAAATTAATCAAGCAAACTTCTAATTTCAAATTATTTAGGTTTAAGTGATATTTTGATGGGCCCATGTCCAATGTTCTAAATGATTACGCTTGAACTCTACTTGAACTGAAGACGTTCTGTTTGACTGACGTGATAACCAACTACACCACGACCCCATTGATCAATTTGTGTTCTAAATTTTTAATTTAATTAATTTAAATTTTTTTAAAAATTAATCAAGCTAAACTTCTAATTTCAAATTATTTCGGTTTAAGTGATATTTTGATCGGCCTATGTCCAATGTTCTAAATGATTACGCTTGAACTCTAATCGGATCCATTCTAAATTTAAAAATTAACCAAGGCAAAAACGGCATCGCCCAAACTCAAACCAGAGACCTTCATCGTATTAGATTAACGTGATAACCAACTACACCACAACACCATCAATCAACGTGTCTCATAAATGTTTATTTTAATTAATTTAAATTTTTTAAAAAATTAATCAAGCAAAACTTCTAATTTCAATCGATTATTTCGATTTAGCTAATATTTTGATAGGCCTATGTCCAATATTATAAATGATTACGCTTGAACTCCAATCGGGTCCATTCTAAATTTAATTTTTTTTCCAGATCTTGAAGATCCATCCCAGATTTGATTTTTGTCCCTACAGATTACTCATTTGCATGAGTGACCATTGTTTTATGGATTTTATCAATGAAATTTGATAGGAGAATAAACATTTCATCATTCTTATCTTTCTGAGTATTAAAAGAAAAGTCTGACTTTGCAGGAGAATCAATTGTAATATATTTCATGGGCTTCCTTTTGTTTATGGATCTTTTAATATGAGTTTCCCAAGAGAAGTAATTATATTTATTGTGAATATTAGATTAAAAAAATGAGGTTGTGTTGAACGTGCTTGCAAATCTCGCATATAATTGCAGAACGTATAAAGATTTGTCAAGGTTGATCGAACTAGTGCCCAGAATACGCATGAAATATGTTATCGGAACCAACCAACGTGCTCTGGTGCCATGTAGAAATTTCCCAAAAATTCGGATTACACGAGATGAAGCACCACTCTTAAAAACTAATTCTTGTATTCATAAGATATGTAACAAGGAGAGTATTCATTACAATAAATATGACTTTCTGCACCGTGTAATTATTCTATCTGCAGCACGCATTGCATGTTGCATAACTCCAAGTTGTTAAAAGTCAGGGCCGGCTCAAGGCATAGGCCATTAAGGCTTATGCCTAGGGCCCCTAACTTATTGGGGTCCATAAATTTTATAAAAATAGTAAATATCATTATTATATAAAATTTACAATTAATGTCACTATTCATATTTAGATTATTAACTTTGATTACCACTCCTTTATTAATTTGCTTCCTTATGAATTGTATTCCGCATTCTCTTCACATGTAATTGTATTCTCTTAGTAATTAATTGCATTCCCTTGCATCATTTTAAATGAAATTTTATTATTTTATTATTTTTTCATTTTATTTTTTCAACTTGTTTTGTAACTTGATAAAAGTAGCTAGACTGATATTATTCTACTCCATTTTTCTCCTAATTTCCTCCTTTGGATGCTCTGGTTAAATATCTCCTCCTTTGGATGCTCTAGTGAACTTGATAAAAGATAATACGTCTTTTTTCTTTGCCGGTAATATTTTTTCCCCGCTCTTTTCTTTTTCCTCTATAAGAAATAAGAACGTGAATTATAATTTTTTTTATTTATACAAATGCAAATAGAATACTAGTCTTTTTAAATATCAAATTATTATAAAATATGATATTTAATTATTTATATTATATTTTTGTAGGTAATAATTGAATTTTTAAATATCATCAAATTGAAATTACATAGTATAAATCAGATTTTTTCTTTTATTTTAAATAATTTAATTTTGATAAAATTACAGAGACTTATATTTTCTTTTTTATTATTATTTGAGTATAAATATGTTTGCTGAAAAATATGACTATGTATATACAAAACATATGAAAAAAATAAAAATAGAAGAATTTATTATTCTCAAAAAGGTGCACTTGATAGATTTATTACTAATATTCAAAATAAAAAGTCAGAAAATACAATTGAAAATTTAAATGAAAACCCAATTGAATTTTTACTATAATATAATACTTTAGAAAATCTATTTTTAAAAACTAAATTTTATATAAAAATCTTTTTTTAATTAATATTTTATTTTTAAAAAACTATTAAACCCGGTACCAAGCCCGAATGAAAAAAAGGCGAGGAATTTTTTTAAAAAAATATTAAAGACCTAATTTTTTTTCCACCTCGAGCCTCAAATAACCTTGAGACGACCCTGTTAAAAGTCATAACACATCGACAGCGCGTGACTACGTGCTGCGGATAATAGCAATCGTAGCATGCAGTCGCGCGCCGCGAATAATAACAATCGCAGCATGCGGTCTCACGCAACGGATAATAGCAATCATAGCACACAACTGCGCGCTACGAATAATAGCATATGAAAATAAAAATAAATAAATATCACACATTAATTATCAACACCATACAATTATTAATATATTTATGTAAAATATATAATCCAAATTTAATCTTAATATGGATATCTAATTTTTATTCCTCCCATAATTATTTTACAAAGCTCACAAATCTTTATAAATCAACTCCAAATATTTTATAAAAAAATATGAATCACTAACAATCGAAGAAATATAATAAATGACCCTAAAAAAGATAGGGCAAAAATTAAAAGAGCGATCCTAGCCTTCATCTCAAGACTTCTCAATATTATTGTCTCGTTCTCACTAGCCACCAATAGTATTCAACTAGCTACCAATATTCATGTCGTCTTCAAGGCTTCAATCTTAGCTTTGATTTTCTCAAAACCCCAATATCCACTTCAAAATAATGGATGACTAGTATTTCTGGCAAAGATATAAAGAAACAAACTATTCAGCAAGACCAATGAATAATGAATGAAGAGAATAAACATATATGAAATAGAATAAAAAGAATAGAGAATACTCAACCTCAATATCTGCTAAGGAAATAATGAATTCAATAGATAACAAAATTTATTAATTTAAATTGAAAGAAGACTAATGCATTTCACTTCAACTACATAAGTTAAGTAGATGATTAAATGTGCTATTATTGTACAAGGAAAAATAGCATTAACAACTAGGATAAATATGTAAAAGTTTTCAAGTCTTGTAACTTGCCTATTATTTTGCATAAGAAAAACATATAGCAATTAGGGCACCCGGTATTTGTCATTCTCTTCGACAATGAAACATTCTCTTCAAATTGAAACATTTAAAATTCATTAGATCAATGAAACATTTAAAATTCATTAGATCAAAAAGTTTAGTCTACAACTTGATAGAGGAACTTCTCTCAAAGAAATACAATTACAAAGTTTATATCCATATTTTTTGATAAGAATTTCTATGAAATTTAACAAATAAAGCATTGAAAGTTCCAGCAGAGTTAAAATTGAAAATTTTCTAAAACTTTGGCCCCAAATCCTTTTTCAAAAGGATTAATTTTTGCCTAGAAGGAATATACTTAAGTCTTTCAAATTGAAAATTCACGTTCACATTCTACAAAGAGCCAACAAACAATAGAATGATGATCATTACTACATCATTGGCGACAACAACACCATATAAACTTTGATAAACAATTAAAACTTGGGAACTATATTAGCAGTTATCTATGCTTGATCTTTAAAGGGCCATAGATGCATTAGTGTAATTATGTGCAAAAAAAACTTATGTGATCAACACAGTAAACAACAAAGAATTTACCTATATTTTTATTAGAAATAAGAAGATTCATGTAGTCTTGCTCATAAGGTGTTCATTAGTATAATGATTATTTGTAGTGATATAAAAAAATAAATTTAAAAAAAAAACAGAACTAAAGGCATTTTGTGTCAACATGAGAGACCACAGTAGAATTTACACTTGACACCAAAATAAAAATTCCACCACATTATCCTCAAACATGAGAAAGCTTAATAGATTTGTCATGCTCTTTTGATCATTGCCAGTTAATAGCATGTCATCCACATAAATAAGAAAAAATATCATAGATCCATCATTATGTCTGTAAAATAGAGAGGAGTCCGTTTTTTATCCAGAAAATCCTTGAGCTTATAACCATTTAGATAATCGATGAAACCATGCACGAGGAGCTTGCCGAAGACCATACAAAGATTTTATTGAGGTGGCAAACATGATATGAAAATTGTGGATGAATAAACCCAGGTGATTGCTCCATAAATATCGATTCCTCAAGAACACCATGAAGAAATACATTAGAAGCGTCTAACTGTCGGATAGACCAATTAGAATTAATAGCTATTGATAACAATAATCTAACAGATGTAATTTTGATGATTGGGCTAAATATATCATCGAAGTCAATACCTGGTTGTTGACTAAATCCTTTGGCTACAAGTCAAGCTTTATACCGTTCAAGAGAACCATCAGCTCAATGCTTAAAATGGAATATCCATTTAAAGCTCACAACATTCATAGACCGAGTGCGTCGAACTAGGCTCCATGTTCCATTGCGAAGAAGTGCATCAAATTTGGTAGCTATTGCACTATGCCAATTCGGATCCATGCTTGCATGTGTAAAACAAGTTGGCTCAATAGATTTTGAGGAGACCACTAGAGCTCGAGGAAGAGGATATTGAGTAGCCATTGGTAGGCATCGTGCATATATGTCACTTAAGGAAAGCATGCGACGAGGTGCATTATCATCTGAATCACTTATTGATGGTGATGAGGAAGTGGGTTGGCCTGGTGAGTTTGTTGTCGGACTTGTATTATATGAGGATCCAGAGCTAGAAAGCATATTATCATCGATTGGTGAGACTTCTAAAATTGGAGCAGCAACTTGACGTGATTCTGATGGTATAGGAGAGTTATTAGAGAGCTTCGGAGAGCAAGACTTATGATGGCATCTGTTCCGATAATGTTAGGTGACATCAAAAAAGTATCACCTATATCTGGAGGAGAGATTGAAGAGACTACCTAAAAAGGGAATAGAGATTCATCAAAAGTAACATGTCGTGATGTATAAATTTATCCAGTTGGTACATGTAAGCAACGATACCCATGATGCATATTACTATAACTAAGGAAAATACATAGTAATAAACGAGAGTCAAGTTTGTGTTTAGAGTAGGGGCGTAACCATGGATAACATGCGCAACTAAATATTCGAAAAAAGGTGTATTCAGGAGTTTGATTATAAAGTTTTTCAAAATGACACTTATGATTGAGCAATGGGGTAGGAAGTCTATTTATGAGATATACTGTAGTACAAATAGTTTCATCCCAAAATTTACGCGGAACCGATGCATGATGAAGAAAAGCTAAGGCAGTTTCAACTATATGTTTATGTTTTCTCTCAACGGAGTCATTTTGTTCTAAAGTGTGAGGGCAAGAGACTCGATGAATAATCCCACAAGAGATAAGATGATGATAAAGAGCTTGATATTCCTCTCCTTAATCAGAATGAAGAGAGAGTATTTTGCGATTAAAATATCATTCAACTTATTTTTGAAAATGATAGAATATGTCAAACAAATCATATTTTCTTTTTTTAGGATAAATCTAAGTGTATTTACTAAATGATTAATGAAGGTAACATAATATAGAAAACCTTGGTTAAACAAGATAGGTGCAGGACCCCAAATATCATAATGAATTATTTCAAATGAAAAATCGGAAACACGTTAAGATAAAGAAAAAGGTAACTTATAACTTTTAAATTCCATGCATGTCTGACATGAATAAAATAGAGATGAAGTAAAGGAAGTAGGTAAATCATATCTATTTGTGATCGATTGAACAATACGAATGGAAGGATGACCAAGTCGAGCATGCCGAGCTAGTTTATTTATGTGTTCACTAATAAAAATTTTGTTTGAAGAATTTTGAACATAGTAGAGACCATTTTTTATTCCCCCAAGAAACACAGTCGTATTTGTTCCTCTATCTTTTATAAGATAATAATTATGATGAAACTCAAAAAAGACATTATTATCAAGACAAAACTGACGTGTGGAGACTAAATTTTTAGTAATAGATGGGTATTGAAAGATGTTATGCATGTGAAAAGTACGATTGGACAAATGAATGTATGTGTTTTCAAGATTAGTGATTTGTAAATCTGAGTCATCACCTACTTGTACCGTATCCGAACCAATGTATAGTAGTGCTTTTGTAAAGATATTGTAGTCTGATGTGATATGATGAGTTACTCCAGTGTCAATATACCATTCAGTAGATAAAATTTTTGAAGGTTTGTCATGAGTGTTTGTGCAGTCTGATCCTGATTGTTATTTTGGTGTTGACATCGATTTTAGTTTAGGTTGATGATTATGATTATGATTATGATTGGGTTTAAGTCCTGGTCATGGACTAGGCATACCTAGTGGGACTAGGTTTGATAAAATCCTAGCTTGGAGGGCTAGGTGTGGAAAAGTCCTATCTCGGAAGGGTTGGGTGAAAAGTCCTAGCTTGGAGGGCTAGGTGAAAGTCCTAACTTGGAGGGTTAGGTGAAAAGTCCCAACTTGGAGGGTTAGGTGACAAATCCTAGCTTGGAGGGCTAGGTGTGGAAAAGTCCTAACTCGAAAGGTTGGGTGAAAAGTCCTAGCTTGGAGGGCTAGGTGAAAAGTCCTAACTTGGAGGGTTAGGTGAAAAGTTCCAACTGGAGGGTTAGGTGAAAAATCCTGGCTTGGAGGGTCAGGTCCTTGCTTGGAGGGCTAGGTTGGATGAAACCCTAGCTTGGAGGGCTAGGTTGGAGCCCCTGATCGGTCTGGTGATCGATCAGGGAGATTGGCACGGTGCTCCTTCGTGGATCAGTCTGGTGACCGATCCAGCGATAACTGATCGGTCTGGTGACCGATCCAGCAATGACTGATCGGTCTGGTGACCGATCAGGGAGTATGCGTTTCACTCACTGCACAGCTCCTGATCGGTCTGGTGACCGATCAGGGAGCCCACAGTGAGTTGAGTTCCCCTACTGATCTGCTCCTGATCGGTCTGATGACCGATCTGGAACACTGCTCAGACCGTTCCGGAGAACGATCAAGTGTCGCGAGTTCCTCACTATGACCGATCAGGACGGAGCCTGATCGGTCTGACCATGATCTGATCGGTCTGGTGACCGATCAGGAGGCTCTCTGATCGGTTCGGTGACCGAACAGGAGGGTTGGACTGCGAAGCTCAGAAATCGCCCGACAAAGGGGTGGATCGGTCTGGTGATCGATCCACAACCTGGGATCGGTCTGGTGATCGGTCCAGGAGAGTCCCAAAGAAATCGCAATTTCTGATTGAGCGTTGAGGACCGATCAGGATGGAGCCTGATCGGTCTGAACCCAGCCTGATCGGTCTGGTGACTGATCAGGAGGCTGTCTGATCGGTCCGGTGACCGATCAATTTAATTCAAATTACACTGTCAGGCGCTCTGATCGCGTCTAAACATATCTGATTCACTGCGCTTGATCTCTGATACTTGATTTTCTGCTTGATATGCTGTGCTAATGGTCTGATTAAGCTGCAGGTGACAGAGATGGATTCAAACACTCAAGGAGAGTCAAAGGAGGCCTTTCCTTTGAGCAGGTTTGTCCATTTGCCATCTCAGGTTGCAACGGCTGGAGCTGCTAACTGAAGCTGCTGACTGGAGCTTGGCTGAGGGAAGCTCAGGGAGTCCAGGGAGAGCTCAGTGGTAGCTGGCGTTGGTAGGTGAGCAGCTAGAGGCTGCAGTGAGATGGTGTCACCTAACGTTCAGTGGAGAAACAAAAGGAGCGTAGCGGCGAAGAGCAGAATAGAGTTCTGGGAAGTGACTTCTGGCTTGAGTTCTTGTTGCGCGATCGTTTTCTCCACACTTTGCTTGTGCGATCTGCTGTTCCATCATCTTGAGCAAGCAACTGTGATCTTTGAAGCAACCCTCTGTTACTTGGGCACTTGGGAGAAGAGAAACAAGAATCTTGAGTCCATCAGCGAGAAGACACGAAGAGGAGAGTCTTGCATGAGATCTGCACTGGGTGGAGCTCAGAGAAGTTTGCTTGTGTTCTTGTGGTTCTAAGTGCTAAGTAAGATCCTTCTTGTGTTTCCTATATTTTATACTTCATCATCTTGAAACGCTGTGGAAAGATTACTTCACTGAGAAGGAGGTTGCTGATTATCCGGATTTACTGGGGCTTGATCTGTCGACGATCAAGGGATCGCCCACCTTAAGGGCGCGCCAAAGAGTAGGGGCAAGTTATCCCCGAACCATGTAAATCCTCTTGTTAGCGTTCTTGTGTCTGCTCATAGTTTAGGGTTTAGTTTTCTACAAATACTCTGTTTTATTGTGCTTCCGCTGTGCTACTAACGATTGAAGTGCAGAAAATTGATAAGTGTTAAAGTCCAAGTGTTTGGCTATATTCACCCCCCCCCCTCTCTAGTCATCCGAGTTCCAACAAGTGGTATCAGAGCTTGGGGCTCTGTACAAGAGGATTAACAACCGAGAGCTATCAAGAATGGCTTTGAGAGAAGGCTTCTCCACCACCCGACCTCCTTTCTTCGATGGAGCAGATTTCCAATATTGGAGATCAAAGATGGAGTACTACCTAAAGATGGACATCAACACTTGATTCGCTGTGAAGGAGGGTTTCACCCCTCCTAAGGATGATGAAGGCAAGGAACTCGAATCATGGCGTTGGTCGGCTGAACAAACCCGAAAGAGTGAAGCCGACGCGAAGGTGGTGGTGACCCTACAATGTGGCATGAACAAAGATCAACTCATCAAGGTTGGTCCATTTTAAAGTGCAAAAGACTTGTGGAACAAGCTTATAGAACTCCACGAGGGCACCCGAGATTCAAGAATCGCCAAGAGGGATTTGTTCCTCAACCAACTCCGAAACCTCTCCATGAAGGAGAATGAAATCGTAAGTGAACTCCATAGTCGGTTCAAGGAAGTCCTCAACGGGCTTCATTCTATTGATGAAAAGGTCGAAAATCGTGACCTTGTGAGGTATGTGTTAAAAGCATTTCCAAGGAATGCTTTGTGGTCATCCATGGTGGATGCCTACAAAGTTTCCAAGGATTTATCAATTGTAAAGTTAGATGATTTATTTTGTGAGATGAAACTTCATGAAATGGCTAACAAAGCCCCCAAGGAGAAGGGGATTGCCTTAGTTGCAGGGGAACGATCCAACAAGAAGAAGGAGAAGAAGAAGAAGGAGAAGGAAGTCTCCTCATCTTCATCCTCTTCCGAATCCGAATCCGATTCCGTGGAAGATGGCAGCGGGTCTTCTTCCTCCGAGATGGCAAATTTTGTGAGAAGGATGATGAGAAGGGGTCGACGCTTCAAGGGTAAAGATAACCCTAGTGAAGCTAAAGTTGATAAGTCTAATGCTTCTTGTTATGAGTGTGGCAGGAAAGGGTACTTCAAGAGTGCATGCCCAAAGCTAAAGAAGAAGGAGGAGAAATCCAAGAAGAAGGAGGAAAAGTCAAAGACAAAGAAGAAGGCCTTGAAGGCCACTTGAGATGAATCCTCCTCAAGCTCATCAGATGAAGAGGAGGAGAAGAGCACAAGGCATGTGGTACTCATGGCTCTTGGAGAAGAAAACAGTGATGAATCCTCCGACTCCTCAAACGCGGCTTCATCATCTTCGGATGATGAAGAGGTAACCTCTCCCGAACTTGAAAAATGTTATAGAGCAATTGCATGTTTAACCAATATGTTGAAGAAGTCAAAAAATAAGGTTAAATCATTGCGATTAGAAGTTGAACAATTGAAATCATCTAGGGATGAGAACATAGACGATTTGCATGTTGAAATGTTAGAGGATGAAATTAAATCTTTGAAAATTGAGATTGAACATTTGAAATCCTCTAGGGTTGAGGATGTAGATGATTTGCATGTTGAATTGTTAGAGGATGAAAATAAATCATTGAAGAGTGAAGTTGAGAGACTCAAGAATATTCTTGAGAAGTTCTCAACAAGCTCAAAGACCCTAGACATGATTTTGAATGCTCAAAGGGCGGTCTACAATAGGGTCAGTATTGGTTACCGACCCAAAGAACTATCATTCGTGTCTTTGATGTCTAGGATTGATATGAGACAATCTAAGATACCTAGAGTCCAAAGGAAAGTTGTCAAGGCATGAGTGCCTAAGTCTTGTCTAGTAGGTGATTTAGGTCTCAAGGTTTAGGTACCTAAAACTTCTATTTTTCGAATTGTGTAGGTTATGATTGAGGGGGAGCATCTATCAACTTGGTTCGTTGATAGTGGATGCTCCAAACACATGACCGGGGATAGATCATTGTTTACCACACTTCAAAGAAAAAGTAGAGGTAATGTTTCATTTGGTAACAATGGTAGTCTTAAGGTCATAGGAATACGAGACATTCAAATATCCGAATGTCTTAGAATCAAGAATGTCCTTCTAGTCAAGGGGATGACATTTAATCTCCTAAGTGTTAGTCAATTGTGTGATGCGGGTTTCACAATTGATTTTCAATCAAGTCAATGTCTAGTTAGACATCATGACAATGTTGACACGGTACTAGTAGGAACTAGAGTAGATAACATTTACCAAGTTTCCTTTAAAAGTTCTATTAATGCTTTTGCTAAGTGTCTCATGTCAAAAGAAGAGGAGTCCACCCTTTGGCACCGGAGACTAGCACATGTGAGCGTGAAGAATATCCGGAAGTTAGCCAACAAGGGATTAGTTCGTGGCTTACCAAGCATCAAGTATGAGAAAGAAAAGATTTGTGATGCATGTCAAATGGGTAAGCAAACAAAATCTGCACATAAAGGTAAAAGCGCTGTAAGTACATCTACCGCTTTAGATTTACTTTACATGGATCTATTTGATTGTAGTACTATTATATCTTTGAATGGAAGTAGATATTGCTTTGTTATCATTGATGATTTTACTAGATATACATGGACTTATTTTCTTAAATATAAGGACCAAACCTTAGATGTTTTCATTTCTTTTTGTAGAAGGGTTGAAAATGAAAAATCATCGATAATTAAGATAATAAAAAGTGATCATGGAGGTGAATTTCAAAACCAATAATTTTTAGAATTTTATCAAGATAGAGGGTATAGACATGAGTTCTCCACATCTAGAACACCACAACAAAATGGTGTTGAAGAGAGGAAGAATCGTGTTCTACAAGAGGCTGCGCGAAGCATGCTTAACGAGTACTCACTACCGAGCTATTTGTGGGCCGAAGTTGTAAACACAGCTTGCTACATGCAAAACCGAGTCCTCATCCATAGATTCTTAGGAAAGACTCCTCATGAGCTTTGATTTGGAAAACCACCTACGGTTAAACATCTTAGGGTGTTTGGTTGTAAGGTATTTATCCTAAACACCAAGGGCCACCTTGGAAAGTTCACGGCAAAGGCTGATGAAGGGATACTGGTCGGGTACTCCTTAGTTAGCAAAGCCTATCGAGTCTACAATAAGAAATCTAGACTGGTTGAAGAGTCTTCTGATGTGGTTTTTGAAGAAATTTCAAAAGCAAATGACCAATCAGAAAGTGTCGAAGGAGTTCAACTCGAACTTAGGAGACTAAGTTTGAATGAAAGTCCAAATGTTGTTGATGGTGATGAATCCGATGACGGTGAGCCTAGACAACCCATAGATCAGCCGGATCCTGAGGCTGAGCCGGTGTCTAGTGAAACCATTCAAGAAGCACCACCAACACCAAGGCAAACAAGATTAGCCTCTAGTCATCCACAAGACCAAATTGTTGGAGACATCCACTATGGGGTTAGAACTAGATCATTCTTCCGGAATGAGGCTAATGAAGTTGCTTTAATTTTCGAAATTGAACCTAGGAAAATTGATGAAGCATTAAATGATCCCGATTGGATCATCTCAATGCAAGATGAACTAGGTCAATTCGAAAGAAGTCAAGTTTGGGACTTAGTCCCTAGACCCAAGAAGACCACCATTATTGGAACCAAATGGGTCTTCAAAAACAAATTGAACCATAAGGGAGAAATCATAAGAAACAAGACACGCTTAGTAGCCAAGGGCTATAGTCAAGTTGAAGGCCTTGATTATGATGAGACCTATGCTCCCGTGGCACGATTGGAGTCCATCCGATTGATGCTTGCATTTGCAGCACATCGGGGTTTCAAGCTATATCAAATGGATGTTAAATCGGCCTTTCTAAATGGTTTAATTAGAGAAGAGGTCTATGTTGAACAACCTCCGGGGTTTGAGAGTACCGAATTCCCAAACCACGTATTTAAGCTTAAAAAGGCATTGTACGGCCTTAAACAAGCACCCCGAGCTTGGTATGAGCGGTTGTCAACATTCCTAATTGAGAAAGACTTTGTAAGAGGCCAAATAGACCCTACACTATTTCTACGGAGAGATGGTGACAATATATTTGTAGCCCAAGTTTATGTCGATGACATAATCTGTGGCTCAAACAACAAGGGCTGTTTAAATGAGTTCATTGGACACATGGAAAGTGAATTTGAAATGAGTCTAGTGGGAGAGTTGACTTTCTTCCTTGGACTTGAAATCAAACAAACCCGAGATGGGATCCATGTGCACCAATCAAAGTATACTTAAGAAATGCTTCGAAAATTCAATATGAGTGATTCAAAAGAAGTAACCACTCCCATGGCTATAAACACAAGATTAGACATTGATGAGAGTGGTAAACCTGTTGATTTGACTCAATATCGGAGCATGATAGGTAGTCTGCTATACCTCACAGCCAGTCGACCTAATATACTTTTCGTTGTGGGTATGTGCGCTAGATATCAAGTTTGTGCCAAGGAATCTCACTTGATTGTTATCAAGAGAATTTTGAGATATCTTAAAGGCACAATTGGTGTTGGTCTATGGTACCCCGTACCGAATCATTCGACCTAATTGGCTATACCGATTCCGACTACGCTGGATGTAAGTTGGATCGGAAAAGCACTAGTGGAGGTTGCCAATTTTTAGGATCATCTTTAGTTAGTTGGTCAAGTCGGAAGCAACATTGTGTTGCTCTCTCCACGACCGAGGCAGAATATATTGCTATGGGAGAGAGTATATCGCAATTGTTGTGGATAATACATACTTTAGAGGACTATGGATTAAGCTACAAAGGTGTGCAAGTGTTGTGTGACAACATTAGCACAATTAACCTAACCAAGAATCCAGTCCATCATTCTAGGACTAAACATATTGAAGTGCGTCACCACTTCATTAGAGATCATGTTGCTAGAGGGGATGTTGTACTCTCATATGTAGAGTCCAAATCGAATCTAGCGGACATTTTCACTAAACCACTTCCCGAAAATGAGTTTAGCTTCTTAAGAAGGGAGTTGGGAATGTGTCGCGCTTCATAGGTTTCGAAATGCATTCAAAACCCTTCATGATTAGTTCTAATTGTTGGGATACAATTGGGTAACTTTGGGGACATCTCACACAAACTATAAGGTTCAACAAAACGATTTTGTTTGCTAGAAATGGGGTGAGATGTTAGGATCAACTCAATTTCTCAAAATGTCAATGCATCCCTTGAGAAATTAAGTTGACGAGATAAAAATCACTTCGGTGACCAAGTATGGGGAAAACCAATGCATAACACATGTGTATTTGGCTCCATGATCATACTTGGACATTCCAATCAAGGGAACTTGATTGGAAACTTGAATTTGATACAAACTTGTTTAAATTTGCTTGGATGCTTGTTGTTTGAGTTTGACTCCACTTAGGTGGAGCAAAGTGATTGTTAAACTCATAAGGACCTTCGATCCTTGTTCAGGGATCAATTTTAGTCAAGGGATCACTTCCAAGATCAATAATCTTCATCAGATCTTATCAGAAATCAAAGAGAAGTCTGAAACTGAAAGTTTCAGATCGTATCAGGCAATATTAGGAACCCTGATTGGTCACTGGACCGATCAGGAGTAGGGCTGATCGGTCCCCAGACCGATCTGGCTCCCTCCTGTGGTGATCGGTCCACAGACCGATCAGAAGGGCCACAGAACACTTCGTGGAAAAGTGTCCAAACATTCTGTGTTAGCCTGGATCGGTCCCCGGACCGATCTGGCACCCTATGGGGATCGGTCCACAGACTGATCAAGGGGCTCACGGAAAAACTCTACGAACCTACCGTTCGCTTCCTGATCGATCAGGAGCCTGCCTGATAGGTCACCAGACCGATCAGGACTAGGCCAGTCCGATCAGGCCAGAGCTTGATCGGTCTGGGCTCCCAGATCGAACGGTGATCCGTTCGATCACATTAAATTTCGGTTGGTGGACCGATCCACCAACCTAATAACTTCGCGAAAGCCCCTTATTCCCCAAGCCCTAGCGCCGAAACACCTTCCCACGCGATCTTCTTCGTGTGTTTCCTCCTCCCTGCTCGTGTTCTTCCTTGTGCATGAGTTCCTCTTGCGCGTGAGCCTCTGTGAGCGTGCGATCCTGAGAAGGTGTCCTACGAGCTCCTCCTTGTCTTCGGCAAGTTCCTTTCTCGCTCAAGGTCTTGCGCTCATTTCTTGCGCCGAGAACTTTCTCCTGCGCGAGCTCTCCATCAAGCCTTCAGAATCTTCTCAAATCAACATCATGGCACCTAAGTAAGCACTTTTGGTCAGTTTTTCTTACAGTTGAGTTCATAGATTATGTATTTGGGCTAACCATGGTCTTTCTTTTGGTGTTTTACTATTGTGCCGTGACCCCATGATTGTGCCGTGACCCTTCCTTGCCATGACCTTTCAATTTTACTGATTAAATCCCATCTCACTTGATCAATGCTTCATGTACCCTTGATTATTCTATACCTTGACCAATTCTCGTATTGATTTTGTGATCCTTTAATTTGTGTCATGATTCTCTTTATTTGATTCAATTGTTGCCATGATCAATTCTTTCCAACCTTTAGAAAGTCATCCAAAGGGAAAGAACCAGTAGAGGGCAGCTCGAAGGGCAAAGCCCCTTCTTCATCCGCGCCCTCCCGAAGGTCTCAGCCTTCCTCAAGCTCTCGCTTTCCCAATGCTGCCTGTGAACAGGCCTTTCAATCCCGTACCTTCAAATTACTCTCCTGCCGATCGATTGATGTTCCATTTCTATCCGAGCACTGTCCCTCCATCATGGAGATAGTCACTTTCTACAACTTTGGCTTTCTCCTCTCCTTGGAGCGGACGATAAACTATGATCTTGTCTCGGAGTTTTACAACAATCTTCAACAAGGGCCTCAAGGAGGTTTTGAATTCACCACCCGCGTAGCAAAGAGAAATCTCGATTTCTCTTATGAGATTCTAGTGGAGTATCTAGGCGGTCGACGATCGCCTAACATGTATTCTATTTATCCTGAGCTCCCAGACCCTTTGTTGCCTCCTTTTGCCGATGTTACCCCCGACACCATTTATCAACATTTCTTTGGACATCCCCGCCCAGCCGGGCTTGATGAGTTGGGTCCTGATTTTTCGACTTTTGCAGCCTACGACTTGCTCCTGTTGACTACATCCTCTTCAAGATAATCACAAATTGCATCTTGTCTATCACTTCAAAGCCCTTGACCGAGATCCGCCCCTATCATTGCCTGATGCTCTATGGTATGCACCGACGCATGGACTTTGACATCATGGAGAGTATTTTTCAGTCCATTCTATCCTATAGAGAGCCGAGCCGACGCACTGTCTATATGCCGTTTGGTCACGTCATCACCGACTGGCTTATGTCAGTAGGTGTTGATGTCACCAAGGGCAGGACGGTGCCCATGGTTAAACAGGATTGCCGACTTGGCAGGCGAGCATTCGCCAAGTCTGGTATCATTATTAGGGACCATGATCAGGCACTGGTTTGGAAGGATGGGAGGGGTCTTGGTGATCATCCTGGGGAGGTCCACACTTTCAGGCACCCGCCGATGCTGCTGCGTATCAGGAGGCTCCCGCCGCTGCTACTGCCGATTATGATTATGAGTCGGACCCGGACCTACGATGGTAGATTTCCGAGCTGGATCAGACGATTCAGCATAATCTTCACTTGAGAGAGCTCTATCGTGAGGAGGTCGGCTCGAGCTTTCGCTCCTTCGACCGCAGACTGACCGCGGTGGAGACCGATGTCTCCGGGGTCCGCACTTTACAGCAGACGTGGTACGATGAGTGGCGTCGCCACACTCTTCCTGGAGGTGCGCCCTCTGCCAGTGCTGCACCGGGGTCTGTTATTCCTGATGACGACACGATGGATGACCCCATGCAGGACGCTGACCCCCCCCCCCCCCCCCCCCGCTGACGATTGATTGCCCTCTGCTTTTACTTTGTGATATTTGACTATTTGACGGATCTGTCCGTTATGAATATTTGTCTGTTATGGCCTGGTGTTGACTTTGACGCAGTGATCTGCATCTAACTATATGTTTGACTGTGCTGTATTTGCTTTGATGCATTTTGCCTGCCTATCATATTTGCTTTGATGCATTTTGCCTGCCTATCATATGTGACCTATTATATTTATGCTCACTGTTGGTTTATATAGTTGCTCATATGACTACCATTCTGATAGTATGTGTTGCTATGATTTTACTTATGATGTCATGGTCATATGATACATATGCTTATATTGTCATGCCTTATCTTTATCATATGTTTTCATATACTTTCAAAATCATATCATACCTTTGTTGTTTTGGAATACCCCTAGGGTTGAGGGGGAGTATGATTAAACTTAACAGCCCTCTAGACCCTTTTCGATGTTCGACAAAGGGGGAGAGTGTGGTTGGTTAAGTTTAGGATGATTATAGTGTAGGGGGAGGATCCTGATTCCCCTTTGATTCTGAAATTTGAGAAATTGATTGAGAATCCCTAAACTTAAAATCGGGTTGTCAAACAACAAAAAGGGAGAGATTGTTGGTGCAGTCTGACCCTGATTGTTGTTTTGGTGTTGACATCGATTTTAGTTTAGGTTGATGATTATGATTATGATTGGGTTTAAGTCCTGGTCGTGGACTAGGCATACTGATGGACCCAAATATGACTGTCACGAATGTGGGTCTCAAATTTAGAATTTATGTGTAAGCTGGAAACCCTTTTTGCAATCAAAATATGAAAACGTAGTAAAGGGGCCTCAGGTCGTATTTTTCTCGGAGCTAGTTGACGTGTTTGATTCGAGCTTGGTTTATGTGTCGTTTGTGTTTTCGGGTTTCAAATGGATATTTGGGTTTTGGGTTGCAATCGGAAATAAAATCGCAATGAAAATGAATGAACTCAACTAAATGAGCTAAACAAAGTAAATGCTCCCCTAAGGAACTCAACTAGTGAAACTTAATGACCCAATGTAACTCAGTCGAAGTTGTAAAACAAATCTGAAATTGTAAAACAAAGTTGATAGCACATCCAAATCAAGTGCAGCAAAATTATCCAAAAACAGTCCAATGCAAAACCTATGCCAAATCCCTACTTGATACAAGCTGTGGCAAGTAAATCAAGACAAATTATGTGTCATATCTTCATTGATACAAACACTGCTGGTGTGCTGAAACTCAACTACTGATGCAGGAAGGATGGACTGCCACTCTGAAAGTTAAATGATCAATTCACTTGGAAGACAAAGCCACTAGTTAAGCATATACACGAATGAGTGAAGGAGTTCAGATTCGGAAGCAAAAATGCAGAACAAGGACAGAATTTCAGCAACGTTTAATGCAGCAAGGAATGGCAGAAATGCAGAAAATGGTGTGCAGAAAGTTCAAAGCATTAAAGCAGAAGGCAACTACAAATCAGACGCAAACATAAACAATCAAACAAGCAGACTGAAAGTAATCACATCAACTATAGTTCAGATGGAATTTAGAAGAGCTAGTGTCCCATTAATACAGCTTACAAAATTATAAACTGAACCTTCCAGCAATTATCCCAAAACTGTCGAATGCAGAATTGACTTCAAAATTCCAGAAACCAATTGCAGGGATGATGCAGCAATGCAAATGCAAAGGGAAACTTTTGTGCCAAAACTAATAATGCAGAATGGAAAATGCATGGATGCAAAGAAACACTGCAGAGTTCAGTAATGGGAACAAGAAAATGCAGCATGTGCAGAAATTGGATACTGAAAACAGGGGATAGCGGAATTCAGGAACTCAATATGAATTGCTATGCAAGTGAAATAATCCGTAAAGTAAATTCAGAAGATGAAAACTAAGCTAGCTTGATACGCAGTTCATGAAACTCAATTAAAGTTCTGATACGCAGAAGGCAATAAAAAAACTGATACGAACAGTTAGCAAAATTTCAGAAATGATACGCATGAATTAATGGCTAAACAACTAAACTTAAATGAAGTGTTAAGTAAACGAACAATCTAGCTACTACTAGTGCAGAAATTAACACCTAAATTAAGCTGAAACAATTCAGGAAGTTGAATCTAGGTGGCTGATACGAAAACAGAACAGAATTGACAGAATTCGAAATTACAGCTAATTGCAATGGAATTTAACTAAGCAAAGCCTCAATCTCTCATCTCAGCTTCGAATCCTTGCTGTCACTCAAGGATGAGCCTCCAATTGAGAAAGAAACGGTCCATACAAGTAAATTACAGCAACTAATTCAGAAATGCAGAAATGAAATTGCGACAGTAATAAAATTACAGCTACAACTCGAAATTGCAAATAGAAATCTAAACCCCAATCACTCCATTAGCTCAAGGTCTCCTTGTTCGTCACGCAAGGGCTGGCCTCGAACCCCTAAGCTCAGCAATTCACTGAGGAACTGAATCAGTAGTCGAATCCAGCTCAAATTTGTTCAAGAAGGAAATCCCAATCGATTTCTTCAATTCAGCCTTGTCTGATTGCAATGAAGGTGCGGGAATGATCCAAACACTTCAGGGAACCCCTCTGAATAGCTTGGATGGATGAAGAACTTGACAAAACTGAAATCGAAGCTATCAAGTACAGAGCTGCCGAAACCCTCAAACAGCCCTGTTCTTGCCCAATTCCGATCTGAAACTCCACCGATTGCTCTCCCCAATGACCTCGACTTGATCTAGATGAAGAGATGAGGTGGTCCCGCCCCTTGGATTGAAGAACTAGCTAAAAATAGTGAAGAACAAAACGAAGAAGGAAGCTGCGGCGGAGACGCGACAAGGAGGAAGCGTGGAGATTTTTTGATTAAATACATATCAGTGGACGGTCCAGATTGATCTGAGAAAATCCAACGGCTGATCTTGCTCTGATTTGAGCCAAACTTTGAGGATGATGATCTGGGGTCAGGATCTGCCTTGTGGTAGCTCGGATCCTCCAGATGTGCAACGGATGGTCCAGATCAACTCAATCTGTGAATGGATGATCTAGAGCTCTCCGAGCTTGATCCAACGGTTGATTGAGCTCTGATTAGAATGAAATTTTCAAATCTTGATCATAGTGCTTGATCAACCCTAACCCTAGCTCGGATTGCTTCAGATCGTCCCGGATGGCTCAGATCTAGCCGCTCTTGAATCGGACGACTCGGATTAATCATAAGCTTGATAATTCGATCCGGTTCACTTCCGACTCAAGTTTGACCCAATATGCGCTAGGTCCAGGATCCTTTCATGCCTACAAAAATATATCAGAAAATTAGTGGCCAAATAATCCAAAAATGTGCAAATTTACAATTAAGTCCAAAATAAGAGGAAATTCCAAAACCTAGGGTAAAATCATAATTAAGCAATAAAAACATAGGTCAAACATGGATTTTAGCAATTAAAATTATCAACAAAATGGTATCTATCAACTCCCCCACACTTAGCTTTGAGCGTCTCGCGAAAACACTAAGTATGTATCCCTTAGATTTACTTAAGCATAATTAGAAGCAAATGAAAAGAAATTACCTAAGGTTGTCAATTCTCATAAATCTAAGCCCTATGGATTAGTATCTTGTCCTTAAATCAACAACTTAGCCTTTTCATCCATCATGAGTCATTGAGATGAATCTAACTCATAGCCTTTCAAGGAAAATTTTGGTGGCTCTCTCCTTAAGTTCTAACTTGATGATGGAAGTGGAGCTCACTCAAACACACATGCTTCTTGCACTACCATAGGCTTGCTTATTATCTACTCTCCACCATTATTCATGATTGGGATCAATATCTATAAAAACAAGTGAAAACATGGAAAATGATAAGATATGGAGTAAGAATCAAGGAAATGGAAAAATTGATAAAGTGGAAGACTTGAGTGCTCAAGTATGTTTCCAATGTGATTTGCCTCTCTTATCAGTCCTCTAATGATCTCTGAAGTGTGAAAGATTGAAACTTGAATAAATTCCTTTGAATTGGATAAAAACCCTTCCTTGATTTCCTTGTGCCAAGTTTAGTCTATGCGTGCCAAATTTCTTTCTCCCTCTTCTTTCCTGATTTTTTTTTCTTTCT
The DNA here is from genome assembly GCA_024364735.1 of Boesenbergia rotunda. Lineage (NCBI taxonomy): Eukaryota > Viridiplantae > Streptophyta > Magnoliopsida > Zingiberales > Zingiberaceae > Boesenbergia > Boesenbergia rotunda. The sequence goes on along the minus strand of JAGFNQ010006214.1, from coordinate 139,169 downwards.
TTCTCCTTCTCTAGTGAAATCAGAATGATGGTGGAACAATTCTTCAATTTGGATGAGATTATCTTCACTAATTGCATGGTGCCGAAACTCAATGGTGTGCCATTTTGACTCTTTAATTTTTCTCTTTTTTTTTCCAAACTGTGACCAGCTGCTGAATTTCTTCATTTAAGTTGCAGCTGAGTCTTTACTCAAGTTTTTCTTCAGCTTGTTCGATCATGTTGTGCCCAGCTCCAGTTCCTTATCAGAACTAGCTTCCATCCAATTTTGTTGTGAGCTTCCACATGAATTCTAGTTGTTGTGCCTTTAATTTCCAGCTCACTAGAATGAATTTCAGAATCCAAAATCCTTAAGTTCTTCATCCTTGCACTTCCCTGATTTCTTTACAGCAATTATATCACATAGTAGTAGAGACTTTGAATGCTTCAACTGAAGATTTCAGATCAGCAGGTAAAATTCCAGCCACAGCTAATGATTTTTTTTTTATATTTTTCTCTGATCTGATCTGGAATTTCAAACAACTCCAACTTTTTTTCTGATCAGCAGCAGATGTGCTCTACAATTCTAATACATTCATGTACTCAATTTCCTGATTCACAGCCTTGAAAAATCATTCTCAGCCAAAAGTTGACACAAACTGCCTCTTAAGCATTCACTGATTTCTTTTTTTTTATAACTGCATTTACAGCTCAAGTATCAACCTCTCTGCTCTCCAGAATTCTGATGCTATCGAATGGTTGGATCTGAATTCTTGACAGCATCCCTTGCATCCCAATTCAGTTCCAGCTCCGGTCAGTCCAGCTACTCCAAATCAGCACTCAGCAAACTCAGATTCAGCACTCCTTTCAGCTTCTTTTCAGCCTTTGTTCAGACCTTATACAGCTGCAATTTTTTCTAGCAAATTGTGCTCTGATTCCTACAGCAAAGGACAGCTGCAATCATCTTCTAACAGGGTGGCCGAACAGCTCTATCAGCTGCAAATTAAGCAGCCTTGCAAGTGGAGGTCTTGTGTGCACAGATTTTTTTCTGCATTGATCCCATGTTTTCTGATTTTTGCTCAAATTCTGCACAGATTCTCTACCTTGATCAGATCTGGTCAGCTTACAATTTAGAATCACAAATCTGGCATCAAATGATAGTGGAGAATGCTCTTCTTCCTTGGAAGTTACTGATCTATATCCATTTCCTACCCACAATAGCAGATTTTTTTCTTTTCTCTTTTTGGCACAACTTCTTTTCTCTATTTTTTTCTGTGCCATTTGTTTACATTTCAAATTCTTAACCGAATTCAACTTGAGGTTAAACCTCCTTGGATCTTCAAATGATAATCAAGATTCTTCAATTGTTTTCAATTTTTGACCACTTCCCTTTCTTGCAACTCAATTTGGCACATTGATTTCTTTTCATTTTCCTTTTTTTTCGTCTTGTTTAGTTCACAGAAATTTCCTTCAGCCGGATTGCTATGAAAAACAATTTCATCTCCAATTCATAACTGAATTCTTCATTTGTTCTTGATGCCAAGCTCCACTCAATTGGGCAAAAAATTTTTTTTTTTTACATGAAGTGCATCCTTGATAAAAATTGCTTCCAAATCACTAATCACTCCCCCACACTTAAATCTTTGTCCGTCTCGGGCAAAATAGTATCAAGAAAACATCCCAAGCAAACAAATCCATAGAAAATTGGGGTTAATATTAGGAATAAGGAAAGACAAATAGACTAGACATGATTTTTGCCAAAATTGATGTAGAAAGGTAAACAAAATGATTAGTCTCTATAGATGTGATCCAATCATTGAAATATGATTTTGAAAGAACCTAAGCAAGTTCTAGAGTGCAATAACATATGTATATCACAAATATAAGGCTAATTCTCACTAGGTAAAAATAATTCATCCCAAGTCCTCAATTAAGAATCTAAAGCAAAGTAGTACTCAAATATCCAAGATTTCATCCATTAGCTCAAACCCTAAGTTTTGACAACCAAATTTAATTTATTTTCAAAAGACTCTAAAATGACAATAAGATAACCTAGAGGGATACATTTATTCCTAGTCATGCAAGAAAAAGTGCTAAAAGAAATAACAAAATATTTACAATGACCCCTATGCATTCTACTCTACTTATGCATTTATTAGCAAGGACTCGATTTAAAGGAAAATTCTAGAAGGCGTAAAAATGAAAAATGCAATAAAAGAAAATACGAGAAAGAACAATCTCCCCTTTATTTCTGGTGGACGGAGTCTATCCAGAAGTAGCCTCCATCGTGGTAGTGGAGGAACGTGTGTGGCTGAGAGAATTAGGACTCCCCCACACTTAAACTTTGCAGCAAAATGTTCAGGTGGCCGCAGGCGATTTAGGTTCAAGATCCATTGAAGGAATGGAGTGCTATGAATTAAAGTAAGATCTTCTCCTCCTTCTTGATGCCTCTTAGAAGTCCTTCCAGGTGGTTGAAGTCTGTTCAGTTGGAGCACCCACTCCAGAAGTCTTCTGGACCCTGCAAAACAATGTAATACCTCTCTCAAGCGTGCAGGGTAAGACAGAAATAAAATAATATCAGTCTCTGCATGATATGTATCCAAAACTACATCATATCCAATTAAATCAATTTGTGGTGCCTCAATAAATTTTTCACAATTATTTCCTATAAAATTTGCATCCAAAAACTCATCACAAATAATAAAATCAATTTTTGGCACTTCAATAGAAATATCACAATTATTTTCTGCCAAGGATGTATTAAGCAATGTGTCGCAGCCAATAAAATCAATTTTCGGTGCCTCAATGAATTTTTCACAATTATTTTCAGCATAAGATATATCAAAAGACTCATCGCAACAATTAACAACACTAGGCACTTCTAAAAATTTTTCACATTCAGCATTTTCATCTAATGTATCACAGCATGATTCATATTCAACAAGTTTAATACTAGGTACCTCTAGGGATTTTTCACAATTATTTTCAACAAGAGATGCATCCCTAAGTATATCACAAACAATAAAATCAGTTTGAGGTACCTCTATGCAATTTTCTGAAAAATTAGGAGGAGAATTTACCTGATAGTGCTGAAAAATACCTGGAGGCTCTACAAAAGTAGATGTATCCGTGTTCTCCTCTTCATCATGTTCAAGCTCCTCTTCAGCCTCAAGTTCTGGTGGACACTCAAATAAAACAGGTGATCCTTGGGTTCTTGCTTCCACCAAGCAAGTCCCTACACTTTCTGGTAATTGTGGTGGTCCCTGGGGCTTAATGCAATCCCCTACACCTGTAAATTCATCTGATTGTCCTGATCTTTGGGCTTGTATTTGATTCCATTGATCAACCAATTTTCCAAGGCGTTGTAGTTGTTGAAAATTTTGCTGTTGTTGTTGTTGTTGTAGTAGTAGAACTTGTTGTATTTGTTGTTGCTGAGCTTGTTGTTGCTGCATCATCTGTTGAAACATATCCTCAACCCTCTGTTGTTGTTCCTCACTCCAATCTGGATCATCAAAGCCTCCTTGGTTAGTGTGGGACCCCTGTTGGTCTTGAAATGGAACATAAGGCTGCTGAAGTCCAGGAGTAGACTGTGCATTCTGAAATGGAGACTGTGGGGGCTGATCAAATGGGTGAACAGGCTGATTAAACTGCTGGAAATTTGGTTCACAACTTGGTGGAGATGGCTGAAAATTGTAGCCCTGAAAATCTTGGATCTGAGGTTGAAATTGTGGTGGTGAACACTGAAATTGAGTGGGCTGAAAATTCTGGTTGCAAGGGTGAAATTGCTGTGAAAATTGAAATGGTTGTTGGAAATTCAAATTATCTTGGTACCCTTGCTGAATTCTTTGAAAAGGTGATTGATCTTGTTGATAAGGTGGCTGAAAATTGGGCTAAAATTGCTGAAAATGGGGCTGAAAATTCTGGAATTGTGGCGGCCCATTCTGAAAATTCTGGAAATTTGGTAGACTTGGCTGAAAATCTGACTGAAATTGTTGGAATTGCTGTGGTTGCTCGAATTGTTGTAATGGTGGCTGAAAAAACTGATTTGGTTGCTGATTGAATGGTTGGTTTTGCTGAAACTGTGGACACGGCTGCTGGTAATTAGATGAGAACATTTTGAACTGGCAGTCCTGTCACAGAACAAACAAGAAAAAATGGCAGCAACCGTATACAAAAAATAAAGCAAAATAAAATAGAACCCAATGATATGTCCAAAAGCATACAAGCAAAAATCAAACAAATCAACTAGTTGCTTCCCCGGCAACGGCGCCAAAAATTTGATGGACCCAAATATGACTGTCACGAATGTGGGTCTCAAATTTAGAATTTATGTGTAAGCTGGAAACCCTTTTTGCAATCAAAATATGAAGACGTAGTAAAGGGGCCTCAGGTCGTATTTTTCTCGGAGCTAGTTGACGTGTTTGATTCGAGCTTGGTTTATGCGTCGTTTGTGTTTTCGGGTTTCAAATGGATATTTGGGTTTTGGGTTGCAATCGGAAATAAAATCGCAATGAAAATGAATGAACTCAACTAAATGAGCTAAACAAAGTAAATGCTCCCCTAAGGAACTCAACTAGTGAAACTTAATGACCCAATGTAACTCAGTCGAAGTTGTAAAACAAATCTGAAATTGTAAAACAAAGTTGATAGCACATCCAAATCAAGTGCAGCAAAATTATCCAAAAACAGTCCAATGCAAAACCTATGCCAAATCCCTACTTGATACAAGCTGTGGCAAGTAAATCAAGACAAATTATGTGTTATATCTTCATTGATACAAACACTGCTGGTGTGCTAAAACTCAACTACTGATGCAGGAAGGATGGACTGCCACTCTGAAAGTTAAATGATCAATTCACTTGGAAGACAAAGCCACTAGTTAAGCATATACACGAATGAGTGAAGGAGTTCAGATTCGGAAGCAAAAATGCAGAACAAGGACAGAATTTCAGCAACGTTTAATGCAGCAAGGAATGGCAGAAATGCAGAAAATGGTGTGCAGAAAGTTCAAAGCATTAAAGCAGAAGGCAACTACAAATCAGACGCAAACATAAACAATCAAACAAGCAGACTGAAAGTAATCACATCAACTATAGTTCAGATGGAATTTAGAAGAGCTAGTGTCCCATTAATACAGCTTACAAAATTATAAACTGAACCTTCCAGCAATTATCCCAAAACTGTCGAATGCAGAATTGACTTCAAAATTCCAGAAACCAATTACAGGGATGATGCAGCAATGCAAATGCAAAGGGAAACTTTTGTGCCAAAACTAATAATGCAGAATGGAAAATGCATGGATGCAAAGAAACACTGCAGAGTTCAGTAATGGGAACAAGAAAATGCAGCATGTGCAGAAATTGGATACTGAAAACAGGGGATAGCGGAATTCAGGAACTCAATATGAATTGCTATGCAAGTGAAATAATCCGTAAAGTAAATTCAGAAGATGAAAACTAAGCTAGCTTGATACGCAATTCATGAAACTCAATTAAAGTTCTAATACGCAGAAGGCAATAAAAAAACTGATACGAACAGTTAGCAAAATTTCAGAAATGATACGCATGAATTAATGGCTAAACAACTAAACTTAAATGAAGTGTTAAGTAAACGAACAATCTAGCTACTACTAGTGCAGAAATTAACACCTAAATTAAGCTGAAACAATTCAGGAAGTTGAATCTAGGTGGCTGATACGAAAACAGAACAGAATTGACAGAATTCGAAATTACAGCTAATTGCAATGGAATTTAACTAAGCAAAGCCTCAATCTCTCATCTCAGCTTCGAATCCTTGCTGTCACTCAAGGATGAGCCTCCAATTGAGAAAGAAACGGTCCATACAAGTAAATTACAGCAACTAATTCAGAAATGCAGAAATGAAATTGCGACAGTAATAAAATTACAGCTACAACTCGAAATTGCAAATAGAAATCTAAACCCCAATCACTCCATTAGCTCAAGGTCTCCTTGTTCGTCACGCAAGGGCTGGCCTCGAACCCCTAAGCTCAGCAATTCACTGAGGAACTGAATCAGTAGTCGAATCCAGCTCAAATTTGTTCAAGAAGGAAATCCCAATCGATTTCTTCAATTCAGCCTTGTCTGATTGCAATGAAGGTGCGGGAATGATCCAAACACTTCAGGGAACCCCTCTGAATAGCTTGGATGGATGAAGAACTTGACAAAACTGAAATCGAAGCTATCAAGTACAGAGCTGCCGAAACCCTCAAACAGCCCTGTTCTTGCCCAATTCCGATCTGAAACTCCACCGATTGCTCTCCCCAGTGACCTCGACTTGATCTAGATGAAGAGATGAGGTGGTCGCGCCCCTTGGATTGAAGAACTAGCTAAAAACAGTGAAGAACAAAACGAAGAAGGAAGCTGCGGCGGAGACGCGACAAGGAGGAAGCGTGGAGATTTTTTGATTAAATACATATCAGTGGACGGTCCAGATTGATCTGAGAAAATCCAACGGCTGATCTTGCTCTGATTTGAGCCAAACTTTGAGGATGATGATCTGGGGTCAGGATCTGCCTTGTGGTAGCTCGGATCCTCCAGATGTGCAACGGATGGTCCAGATCAACTCAATCTGTGAATGGATGATCTAGAGCCCTCCGAGCTTGATCCAACGGTTGATTGAGCTCTGATTGGAATGAAACCTTCAGATCTTGATCATAGTGCTTGATCAACTCTAACCCTAGCTCGGATTGCTTCAGATCGTCCCGGATGGCTCAGATCTAGCCGCTCTTGAATCGGACGGCTCGGATTAATCGTAAGTTTGATAATTCGATCCGGTTCACTTCCGACTCAAGTTTGACCCAATATGCGCTAGGTCCAGGATCCTTTCATGCCTACAAAAATATATCAGAAAATTAGTAGCCAAATAATCCAAAAATATACAAATTTGCAATTAAGTCCAAAATAAGAGGAAATCCCAAAACCTAGGGTAAAATCATAATTAAGCAATAAAAACATAGGTCAAACATGGATTTTAGCAATTAAAATTATCAACAAAATGGTATCTATCACATACCTAGTGGGACTAGGTTTGATAAAATCCTAGCTTGGAGGGCTAGGTGTGGAGAAATCCTAACCTGGAGGGTTAGGTGTGAAAAATCCTAGCTTGGAGGGCTAGGTGTGGAAAAGTCTTACCTCGGAAGGGTTGGGTGAAAAGTTCTAGCTTGGAGGACTAGGTGAAAAGTCCTAACTTGGAGGGTTAGGTGAAAAGTCCCAACTTGGAGGGTTAGGTGAAAAATCCTAGCTTGGAGGGCTAGGTGTGGAAAAGTCCTAACTTGGAAGGTTGGGTGAAAAGTCCTAGCTTGGAGGGCTAGGTGAAAAGTCCTAACTTGGAGGGTTAGGTGAAAAGTCCCAACTGGAGGGTTAGGTGAAAAATCCTGGCTTGGAGGGTCAGGTCCTAACTTGGAGGGCTAGGTTGGATGAAACCCTAGCTTGGAGGGCTAGGTTGGAGCCCCTGGATCGGTCTGGTGACCGATCAGGGAGATTGGCACGGTGCTCCTTCGTGGATCTGTCTGGTGACCGATCCAGCGATGACTGATCGGTCTGGTGACCGATCAGGGAGTATGCGTTTCACTCACTGCACAGCTCCTGATCGGTCTGGTGACCGATCAGGGAGCCCACAGTGAGTTGAGTTCCCCTGCTGATCTGCTCCTAATCGGTCTGGTGACCGATCTGGAACACTGCTCAGACCGTTCCGGAGAACTATCAAGTGTCGCGAGTTCCTCACTATGACCGATCAGGACGGAGCCTGATCGGCCTGAGCATGATCTGATCGGTCTGGTGACCGATCAGGAGGCTCTCTAATCGGTCCGGTGACCGAACAGGAGGGTTGGACTGCGAAGCTCAGAAATCGCCCGACAAAGGGGTGGATCGGTCTGGTGATCGATCCACAACCTGGGATCGGTCTGGTGATCGGTCTAGGAGAGTCCCAAAGAAATCGCAATTTCTGATTGAGCGTTGAGGACCGATCAGGATGGAGCCTGATCGGTCTGAACCCAGCCTGATCGGTCTGGTGACCGATCAGGAGGCTGTCTGATCGGTCCGATGACCGATCACTTTAATTCAAATTGCACTGTCAGACGCTCTGATCGCGTCTGAACATATCTGATTCACTGCGCTTGATCTCTAATACTTGATTTTCTGCTTGATATGCTGTGCTAATGGTCTGATTAAGCTGCAGGTGATAAGGATGGATTCAAACACTCAAGGAGAGTCAAAGGAGGCCTTTCCTTGGAGCAGGTTTGTCCATTTGTCATCTCAGGTTGCAACGGCTGGAGCTGCTGACTGGAGCTTGGCTGAGGGAAGCTCAGGGAGTCCAGGGAGAGCTCAGTGGTAGCTGGCGTTGGCAGGTGAGCAGCTGGAGGCTGCAGTGAGATGATGTCACCTGACATTCAGTGGAGAAACAAAAGGAGCGTAGCGGAGAAGAGCAGAGTAGAGTTCTGGGAAGTGACTTCTAGCTTGAGTTCTTGTGGCGCGATCGTTTTCTCCACACTTTGCTTGTGCGATCTACTGTTCCATCATCTTGAGCAAGCAACTGTGATCTTTGAAGCAACCCTCTGTTACTTAGGCACTTGGGAGAAGAGAAACAAGAAGCTTGAGTCCATCAGCGAGAAGACACGAAGAGGAGAGTCTTGCGTGAGATCTGCGCTAGGTGGAGCTCAGAGAAGTTTGCTTGTGTTCTTGTGGTTCTAAGTGCTAAGTAAGATCCTTCTTGTGTTTCCTGTATTTTATACTTCATCATCTTGAAACGCTATGGAGAGGTTACTCCACCGAGAAGGAGGTTGCTGATTATCCGGATTTACCGGGGCTTGATCTGCCGACGATCAAGGGATCGCCCACCTTAAGGGCACGCCAAGGAGTAGGGGCAAGTTATCCCCGAACCTTGTAAATCCTCTTGTTAGCGTTCTTGTGTCTGCTCATAGTTTAGGATTTAGTTTTCTGTAAATACTCTGTTTTATTGTGCTTCCGCTGTGCTACTAACGATTGAAGTACAGAAAATTGATAAGTGTTAAAGTCCAAGTGTTTGGCTATATTCACCCCCCCCTCTCTAGCCATCCGAGTTCCAATAATGAGCAGACACAGATGAGAGAACTTTAGAATAGACTTGTGAAGTAGTTGGGTGTCTTAAAGTTCTTCTTAATGCTGAAGGACCACCAATAAAGATTCTGTCGAGTCTTTTAGGATATTGAATACTAGTATGTCCAATTTGAATTTAGAGACAAATTTGACATCTTCTTAAAACTGAAGGACCACTAATGAAGGTTCTGTCGAGTTTTTTAGGACATTGAATACTAGTATGTACATATATAGACAAATTTGACATCTCCGAACATTCGACATCAAAAATAAAACCAACAGAGAACCAAAAGTTATTGTACCCTGGGCCAAAAGGCACAAGGGCTATTCTTCTTCTTCCCTATTATCCAGTCATGAATTGGCGGGTGATAGAAACGAGGAAGGAGGATGGCGAGTAAAAAATAGAGGAGAAAGAGACAAGACACTTTAAAAATTGTTATCCTTTTTTTCGAAAAAAATAAAAAATAAAAAACGGTGACAGCAAACGTCATATGAAAACGAATAAAGACATCGCATAAGAAGAAGCGATGCGTAAGGTAAAAAGAGCTATGACTCTGATACCATAATAAAGTAAGAAAAATATAGAGAAGAGAATAAGTAACAAAATAATTTTTTTAATTGAATAATTTGTCTATAAAACATATAATCTATAGATGTCTAAGATGCTTAGTTAAATAAAAAATTAATAAAAAAATTATTAATTAACAGATTAATAAAAAAAATTTAATAAATTTGATTTGATCCTTAAAAAAATTTATTAAATAATTATTCTCTTTTACATAATTTATCTAAAAAAATGAAAAAAAAAATACTATTTTTAAATAAAAATAAATTTTGTGAAGGTTATGTGGGGCGTTGTTAGTAGCGGCTGCGGCGGCCGGAGAGGAGGTGGACGAAGAGAAGTTGGTTCCAGGTATCCGGCAAGCCAGGGAGGCACCAGTGGATGCAGTCGGCAAACTCCGCCGGCTTCGCCTGCTGCTCCGGCGTCAGTGGCGCCCCCTGCCGCACCGTGAACACAGACGTGTGCGCGTCCTTGCGCCGCTCCGACATGGCCGTGATGTCGACGAAGGTGACCGGCACTCGGAGCTCCGGCGAGCCCAGCGCCTTCTTCGCCAAAGCGAAGATGTTCATGTCGGTGCCCACGGAGACGCCGGTCATGTCGGTTATCGGAAGCCTCTCCCTGGCGCACTTGATCCCCGCCGGGTTGCCCCAGTCCGAGCTCCTGCATCAAATAAAAATGGCAACTTGGCATCAAAGTCTAAAGCTACAGAGCTGCGTGAACTACATGAAATAAGCATGGTTTGGAAGCATTTGATCACGCCAGGAAGCCACAACAGAATCTGGGTTCTTTAAAGGAAGATTATTTGTCGCTGTCGATCAATAATTGAAGATTATGGGCTTCTTATAACAGGTATTCTTTAATAAAAGGGGTTAAAGTTTCTGTTTTTTTATTTTAGGAATTGGAACAGACCTTTGTAATCCATGGAGGAGAGGAAACCAAGAAAAAAGCGTGACAAGATGCCCTACAATATTAAACTAAAAAGAGGAAAAGAAAAAAGAAAAAAAGGAGCAGCGATGGAAAGTCAGTGGAAGCAGGTCTGCAAGACTGTTGCAATCATGTCTACTGGTTAGCTCATTCAAGTGTTGAAACATGGAAGGCATGAAATCATGCTCATGGTAATTCCCGTGATTGTATAGGAAAACCAGAATGACCACAGCTCCAAACACTGTATTACTTTAGCTCAAAGTTTGCTTTCAGAGTAGAAACTAGGGTTCTGTGGAAGAAAGCAGGAAGCAAATTGATACAAAAAAAAAAAAGAGCATGAAACTGAAAACCAAGATGCAAGTAAGCGACAAGCCAAAAGCCTAAATTTAAGAAGCTTCAATGGAGCAGTCTATTCCAATTGGTGAAACTTTTTTTTCAGGTCAATTCTGGAATCAGCTGCTTCAGTTAATTTTGATTGCAAGTGAAAATTGTGCAAGAAGACGAAATCGCCATGAAGCTTTGTGACATAACAGAAGCATATTAAGATCAAAAGCACATAAGCTGGAGGGGATTTGCTTACTTGCTGTGGGAAGGAGACATGCTCATGAAGAAGACGGACGTCTTCATGGGGTCAACGTTGAGATCCAGCCAATTTGTCAACGTCCTCAGAACTCTGTCATACGCTTGATATCTCACAATCATATCGTTCTCCGTCCAATTCTGTGCCCCCGGACGCCTGCTTCGTCAAACCAAATTGATCAGGAAAAGGCTGAATACAGCATTCATGGCGTGCGGGGAATTGGGTATTAGTAGTACTCACAAGACTCGCGTCTCGATAGTGTTCATCCACCAGATGTAGGTGTTGAAGACCAGGACATCCGCCCCCTTCCAGTGGAAGGCGTGCTTCTCGATGGAATCGGGGTTGATGATCCGCTCTGCGATGCTGTGGATGTTGGGGTCGTCGGAGTTCGACTCCACCAGGAACGGCGCCCAGTAGAACTCGATGGAGGCGCCGTGTTCCTGAATTTGTTCCGGCGTTCACCGACACGAGCTGATTGATGCACGAATCGATTCAAATCGGGGGAGAAGATGGTACCTTGATTGTGAAGATGATACGGGAGCCGTCGACCCGGCGATCCCTCGCCTCCGGCGGCACCACGGTCTGCATCAGGCAGACAAAGGACTCCCACTGATTCCGATTCATGGAGTCGCCGATGAACACCATCCTCTTTCCCTTTAGCCACTCCAGCATCATCCTCGCGTCAAATCTAGCAAAACCAAATCGAACATTTTGAGGGATTTCGAAAAGAAAAAGAAAAAAAGAAAAGAAATGAGGCGATTAAATTCGATGCGGGCTAGGGTTTCGAGTGCCGACTTGGGCAAGGAGCACCCGGCGGGCTGCCACCGCCATTTCTGGTACATCGCCTCCGGGCGGCCGTTCCGCGAGCAGGACATCTGCTGGGACAGGTACTGGCACTGCTCCTCCCGGTACATTGGGAAATCCACGTCGTCGAAAACCCACTCGCCGCGCGCGAGGTCGCACTTCTCCAACCCGGTCACCGCCGTAGCTTCCGCCGAAACGGTCGCGTTCGTGGCGGCGATTTCCGGCGGACGTCGGGAGATGGACCCTCCGGGGAAGGCCGCAGGGGCATCTTCTTGCGATTGGGAAGTCGACAACGAACACTCTGCCATGGCTCTGAGGTCCTCGCGGTACATAACCAGGGCGAGAAGGAAGATGGCGAGGATGAGGGCGTAGATGGAAAAGTTGCTGCCTTTCCTGGCGTACGAACCGGCCTGCTTTCCCAACGCCAGAGAGACATCCGACGGCGTCCCGAACGGCGATTTCCGGCGAGGGAGGTGCATGACGAGAGAGGAGGAAGTGGATCGGGAGGCGAAAGAGTAAAGAAGCTCCTCTGTCTCTCTTCCTCTGATTATGCTGGTAGAATTAAGTCTCCGTGAGCGTTCAATTTGGCTTTAAAAATTTGTCGACGTGTGAGCTTCTTATTGGTCAACAATTCTTGGGCGTCTATTAAGTGACATTCTTTTGACTGTTTACTCTTTTCAAATCCTTAGTTTTCTAAAAACGAAAAAAAAATCAGCAATAATAACCGATTCTAAAAACAATTATATAATCCGTAATCAAGTCTATATGTCCGATTAATTAATTGTGACTGATGAGAAGCGAGTGGATAATTCAACGTCATTTAAATTTCTTATATATAATGTGTCATCGTCTCCTCCTAAATTTTCGTTAATAAACTTTGCACTTAGATTATTTTTTTAATGCAAAAAACCTTTAAAAAATATTGTGACAGTAATATATACAAATTCGATTAACGTTCGGACATCATCGACAATCTTCGATTACCGTTCCAAATTAAATTATACCTTGAGGAGTACGATAAATCTATCGGAGATCACTTCAATTATATATTTCATGTTGTTTTTTAATATTTTTTAAAAAAATTCTTGGAACATATTATTTTTTGGAAAATGATATGCTTAGTGAAAAATTTCAAGGAAAAACTTAGTGAATGATGTGACACTTTGCATGCAGCGATCCTCGACGGATTCACCGTGCCCCCAATGTATAGTTTGATTCAAGACGATAACCGAAAGCCACCGATGGTATCCGAGTAATAATCAAATATGTACATATAAAATATCATATTATTTATTAAGTATTTTATTAAATTTTTTCACTCAATCTAACATAGCTCTTATTTCTTTTCATTAGATATAATAAGTCACAGTGAAATTCAAATATTTATTATTTAGAAAATTGATCCCATTACTTATGATTGCATCGTAGTCCATGTCATTTTTAAAGGAAATTTTAGAAGTGAGAAAATGGTTAATAAGAATTTCAACTACTTGATAAATAATGAATTGTTGTTATTATTTTAGTGGCATTATTATCCAATAAATAAAAGGTACATTAATAGTTATGCATAATTTATCACTTAAGGCTCATTATTAATTACTTTAATGTTCTGATTGATATATTTGTTAGAATTTAATTCGGCCCTTCTACTCTTTTTTTTAAATATAAATATAAATAATTTTGATAAATCTAAAATAACTTTCTCTTCTTTAAAAACTATTTTTGAAAAAAAAATCTAAAAAAAAGTAAAACTATCATTTTATATTTTTTTAATAAAATATAAAATTAGAGAGGTAAAAAATGATTCGTTCGCTCTAGTATCTCCATTAATTCATCCAAGACTAATATGTAGGAGGTAAATTAGAACATTATTCGTTTGGATATTATACCTAGAGCAGCTGATGCTATTGAATCTATTAGTATTTTTGGTACCAACAATTAAGAAGATTCTTATCCTACTTGCCGCATCAAAAACTAAATCAGAGCTTCTGATAAAAACGAGCAGTTACATTGAGATTTATAATATGAATACTTTTATGCTTTGCAGAGATATAAGAGTCATTTTAGGATTCCATTTTTAGTACCATGACCAAAATGAACTCTTCATCATCTCTTCTAAATTAATGTTCCAATATTTTGTTGTCATTTTTTCCACACTTTTTTTTTTAACTTTAACAAGAGACGAGGTACTTTAAAATAAGTAATTTTCAATGAATCGTCTGGGAATTTAACTAATTCATAGTACAAATCATTAATGGCTTTTAATTACTTATTTTTTTATCAATATTCGAACAAGGTGAAATATAAAAATTAGAGCGTAATGATTGAGTTTGGATTGGGTTGCATCCTTAACAAACGGATTAATTTCCGTTGAAAGCGGGGAATTGTTAGGAGACAAATTGCATATCTTAGTGCACAAGTCACATCTCTCTACTCTGTCTTAAAAACAGGACAACCCTTTAATTATTTAATTATATAGTTAATATATAAATATTTTTGAAATATGAATAATACAATTAAATTTCTTTTTAAAAATCTTCAATATATTTATTTCCTTAAGTTGTTCCGCGAGTAAGCTTACCCTGGTCCACCGTTTATTAATAAATTGCGAGTGTTCTCCAAAAATAAGAAACAATCACATCACTCCCAAAAAAAAGTCCAAAACTCCGACCTTTTCCCTCCAAATGGCTTCCTCCTTCACCACTACTGCTTCCGCCTCCTCCTCCGCCGACGACACTGACCGCCGCCACGGACTCGTCCCGTCGCCCCCTCCACCGACGCCGTCCAATCACTGTCTCTCCAACTCTTTCCCCTCGGACGCCGACGCCTCTTTCTCCCGCCTTCTCCACCAGCTCCTCGTGCCGCCGGCCCTCTCCCAACCCTCGCCCCCTCGTAGGAGCCTGATCGAACCCTATCCCCCGGTCGTACCCTTCGATCAGGCGCCAGAAAGCGACCTACTCCTCTCCGCCGCATCCGATTTCGGGTTTTTCCATCTCGCCGGCCATGGCGTCGATGGTGACCTCGCCGCCTCCGCCCTAGACGAATCAGAGTCACTCTTCTGTTCCCACTCGATCTCCGTCGACAATATGGCATCTATCGGTTTTCACAACGAGGATTTCGATGACGGCGATGGGGATAGCGTCGACCGCGGCGGGCGAGATCGTGTTTTGGTGTTGGATGCGAGTGGAAACCGGGAGGGAGATGTGTTATCTTCTCTTCCGGCTTTGCGAGAGTTTGGCGAATGCTTGCAGAATGTGGGATTTGCAGTCGTAGAGATGCTGTCCTCCATGGAAGGGGGGTTTTGCGGAAACCCTTTTCAGAAGGAGATCTACAAGCCAAGGTGTTTGTTGTGGGTCTCTTCGCATGGAAATGATACAAATACTGCTAGATTTGGTCCTCAGATGGCGAAGAGCAAGTGCTATCCGTATGTTGTGGGACTTCAGTATGAGATGAGACGGTGGACGAAACCGTATCGTGCCATTGGTGATTCAGGGGAACTAATCTCCATCACTCCCGTTCCTGATTCCATCCTTGTCACGTTTGGTGACATTGCACAGGTGAGTTCTTACTTCTTCATCACAAGTAATCACATTGAACTAGAAAATGTATTTGAATGCATTTAGATAGGCACTCCAATAGATCGTCGTAGCAAGAAATTCTTTGCCCAACTATATTACTTGAAAAACTATTCATGATTAGAGTGAGTGATATATTTTTTTGTAGTGAATTCACTATTCATTGGCAGCTCAGTTGCAGTACCATTGTCTTGTTTGAGTTTATCTCCACGTATGAGATGCCAAATAGTCTTAAAGCATGCAGTTTATATTTATACATTGAGGATAATAGATTTAGAGGCCATTGTGCTGTCAAATATAAGATATGAGCTTTTCCTCACAGGTGTGTTGTAGTGGTAAAGCACTCAGAGAAACAATAAAAATATTAGGGTTTGAATCTTAAATGTGACAAATATCTTGGAGGTAGACTTTTTAAGTGTGCATGAGTTTAAGTCGTGTTTGGATTTACTCAACGACGAACCAAGTGTGCTTAAGTTGTGTTTTGATTTACTCGATAGATGAACCAAGAGAGAAGACCATCTATCTTCAAGATTAGTCAGGCTTCAATTTAAAAAAAAAAAGATATGAGCTTTTCTTGTGAAAGATGAGACAGTTTAGTTAGTTAGATCAGAAGGCAACTATTAGTTTCGCTCGCCTAGTCGCCCCTAGCGTCCCGCCAATCCGTCCCAGGGTCAACACGGAGGTGGTAAATCATGGGGCTACTAGCTCGGATGCTGTGGCTAACGTATGGGGAGGGCAAGCATATTGGCTTTGCCGGTTTTGACTCCCAGACCTCAAGGTGGCAACACTCACGCACTAACAATCAGTCCATCTCGTGATGACCCATTCCAATAATTCTAGATGGCAAAAGGTGATTCACTTGCCCCCATCACCCCCGCCAATCTGTCTCAAGACCAACACAGAGGAGGTAAATCACGGGGGCTACTAGCCTGGATGTTGTGGCTAGTGCGTGGGGAGGACGGACACATTGGTTTTGCTAAGTTTTGACCTCCAGACCTCATGGTGGCAACATCCACACACTAACCATTAGTCTATCCCATGAAGACCCCATTCCAATAATTATAGTACTATATATAAATTGCATTCCTAGATCCTCGTCTTCAATGATTTTGAATGTATATTTATAGGTCAACAAACTAAGATGTCTGTTTAGTTCAAACTCAAATAATTGACAAATTATGTATTCTTGCTTAATTGTTGGCACAACCAAAACTGATAAACTCAAAAGATTCAGTTAAACGTATAAAAATGCAAATATTCATGGATCAATTTTCCTAATATCTGTGTAACAACTTGGTGCTTTGGTTTTGAAGTTGAAGAAGATCTTGGGTTTGAAAACCCTCTTCACTCAAATTGGCGGGCTTTTGTGTTTTCATAGCTATCTTTTTAAATAAAAGGAAACAATTTAATCCGTTGCAGGTCTGGAGCAATGGCAAATTCAAGAAGGTGAGGAGTAGGTCTCAACCAACTTCTGTGCCGTTTGATGGTGGTGATGATTCCAGCTGCATATCTTTGACTCTGCTCCTGACTTTGCAACTCGACTGCATCATCTCTCCGCTCGTGCTGTCTGTAGAGGAGTGTAGTTTTAATGACGATGGCGGGGATAATGTTGGTGACAATGGTAGAAGAAAGTTCCATGGCTTCAGCTTGGAAGAGTATGCTTGGAGAGTGTACAATGAACGCCTCCCTGTTAAAGACCCACTGCTGAGGTACCGGATTTGATTCAGTACCATCCCAATCTTTCTTCATCATCTGCAAAATGTTCATGTCGTGGCATTTATATATGTAGTTGTCAGGTTGTTTGGAATGTTGCAAATGTTAAAAATTCACTTGTTGCTTGGCTTGTCACAATTTCAAACATTTGAGTAAATTATTTTTGTGGTTTCTCTGAAATACTGCGAGGGGAAAAAGTTGGGGCATGCCAGTTTTAGTATTTCAAGATCACTTTGTTGTAGTAGTAGTTGTTATTATTGTTGTTGTTGTATCTGATGTGGAACTTGGTAGGGTAACCATTATGGCAGTCTGCTACTTGTTCCCTCACCTTAAATTAATCCTCTCCCTTTGCCACTTCTGGCCACCGCGACCACGGCTATGGCTGCGTCTCATCGGCGACGTCTGTGTTGCCATCCCGTGCCATTGCTGGGTTTAGAATTCCTGGTGGTTCTCAGCTACGTTCTTCGAGGCATCATTGTCATCACAACGCTCGCCATCGCCTCAGAGCATCTCCACAGCTGGATCCTCTTCTGGCTCCTCTACTAGTTCACCCAAGGCACCATGCTTTAGGGCCATCTTTGTGTGGTAAGGAATTTAAATTTTTTATATCTATCTAATAGAATCTCGACTCTTACGAAACACTTGTATGCACATTTTTACATTTTGGAATTAGTTCTTCAGACTAATTCATTAAACAGCTGTTTATGAAGTTGAGTTGTGTAATTATGATGCAGTAGGCATGTGAGCTTCTGAGAGTGTGTTGCTCAACAATGTGGTTGGATACTTGCTTCATTCCAGCATTCTTGTGCCTTACACTGATGGTAATTCATAAAACTTTGTATTGTTTTGTTATTGTTGGAGTGATTAACTTGTATTTGCGGCGGGATTAATTGGAGCAGGAGGATTAGCCACAAGACTCATCACCAGAACCATGGGAATGTAGACAAGGATAAATCATGGTACCCGGCTCTTCATTCTGCATAACTTCAGCAAATTAAATGCCACCTTTAATTTTTAGTTATTTTCTTGGGTTATGAATAGTCCTGAAAATTCAGTTGTGGTAAATAAAGTGATTGATAAGTTGATTTGTGTGAGTGAGAAGCAGCCAAGAAGGAGAAAAGATAATAGTGAAAAAGAATAGACAAAATGTTGCAAAACGTCACTTGCCATTGTGAAACCTAAGCTTTGCATTGTCTTGTCAGTGATGGTGAATTTGTTCACCAAATGGGATGATAAGGATTGTAATAAATATTGCTAGGAAATCGAATTCAGAAATAGAATAGAAAAAAAGTCATTCACTAGTTTAGTTTGTAGAATGAATAGATGTTTGATTTAAATTCTTGCATTTGCTTTGTGGAAGATATAACAAATAAACAAAGTTTGGTTTTCATAATAACATAACTTACCTATATGAAATAGTTTGTCTAGCTCACAAGGTCAGCAGTTAAACTATAAATTGAACTACATGTCTATTCATTTATGAAAGCTTGGCAAAAGGATAGATCAATACACAATTCTTTTACTTTTAACAATTTATCCCTCATCTGTTCCAATTTGGTTCATGGAGGCTAAACGCAAGCATAATGCTCAATTATTGAGGCTTTTAATTTGTTCTAATCTATCTTGCATTCGTGTAGGAATGAAATTATTTGCGAGGGGGACTGACAACAATTGACAGAGACTATGGATGGATCAACAACGTCCACCATTTCTTCCCCTCCGAATTCAGTATTACCATCTCGTTGGAGCTGTAAGTATAATCTCTTTAGAAAAATTTCCCTCTTGTTATTGCTATGTGCAGAATATGATTGATAGTAATAGCACAATAAAATCAACTTCATCTAGAGCAAACACTCATTACCATTTTGACCATTCCGGCCTCAGACCAATGCTGCCAAACCTGTCCTTGGCAGGTACTATTTAGAACCACAGTTGCCAAGGCCCCTACCACTTCACTTCATTGATCCTATTTAGGAGCCTGAGAGTTGACCACTTTGTGAGAGTGATGAGGGCGATGTTGTCTTCTACCAAACTTACCCTCAGCTACATGGAATTGGTAGAAGCTTGAAGAACCGCTGAAAGTGAGTAAAAATTTAATAAAATCGAATTAATTGAATTGAATCGTCGAATTTAGAAATTTGATTGGGTTAATTCAATTTTCAGTCTTTTTTTAAATTTGATTTGATTTTCAGTTATTTCGATTCGATTTCGATTTTAATAGTCGTCTACCTAGGTCTACACATAAAACTTTAGATTAATTCATCCAATTCCAGGTATTGGAATCTGATTTGCACATATTATTACTTCGAATGGGACAAATTTGTGAGTGGGATTTATCATCATTTCACTCAACTTATTTATTCTTTGTCATTGATTTTACCAATAAGATTCTCAAACGCAGCCACTCCAACCTGCAAATTGGCAAAAAGAAATGGAGATTGTTTGGAATCAAAAAACTCCCAAGATTATAAGATGAAATCTTTTTTTTTATTGTTATTATTTTATATTTAGTTTACAAGCTAAGCAATATCAGAAAATTGCTATAAAAATACGGGCAATAAAAGGATGCTTTTATTTTTATTATTGATTGAAGGATGTTTTATTATATTTTTCATCTTAAAAATATTTTTATTCTTACTGGATTTGTACTTCCTTTTCTTATTGGAGCAACTTGCATCTAATAATGTGAAAGATGCCTCTCAATCATGCTGAAATATATACATATACGCCAAGTGTCAATGATTGCATACTTCCTTTTCATTTTCATTAAATGATCTTAATTGCATGACATTTCCATTTAGAAAAAAATCATTACTACATAAGAATATCTTAAATATTTCTCCTAAATATTTTTTAATCTTATATCTATATCATCAATTAAATATTCTACTCTTTCCCATCTAAACTATTAAGTGATTAACGTAAGAACTAAGCTGATGAATCACAAACTAAGTGATTAACTTAAGAACTAAGCTGATGAAGCACAAATTGTGAATTTTTTTTTTCAATTTATTCTACGATAAATATTTTATCAATCAAATATTTATGAATTTACTTGTTGCACGGCTCTTTTTTTTTTAAGTAAAAGTTACTCGGAAAGGCTTTTTGCAATCTCCATCCCTTTAAGTGGGGAGATTTAAAATTTGAGGTTGTTTTTTATCCGATGATTTTTTAATATCTCAATTTTCACCCCTTACCAAAATAAAGATTTAAAATTTGGAAAAATACCCTCTCTGACTATCCCATTGTGGATTGGATGCTCTAAGTTAGCCATTTAAATAGCCAAGTGTGAAGCGATGAAAAAACGAAAATACTCAAAAATATTTTTGATGGCATTAAATTCAAAAAGAGTATTGGAAAAGCAGTAAAATACAGAATTAAGTTAGGACAAAAGTGTTATTTCTCAAATTCCGGGGTGGGGAAGCGAAATTTTATCATTTAATTAAATAAAATGTGAAATCTTAAAAAGGGTAAGGTGGGACTTCGTCGTTGACGTGGCGTATTTTGCACGCTTTATTTAAAAGCACGGTTTCCTTTTGTTTTCATGCCGACACTTGTAATGGGAATCGTTCAATTACTAAATTATTATAAATAATTGATAATCTCTTTATTTTATTCTATAAAAATTAGTATCGTGTTATGATAACAAAGTTGCCGATGATTGAAAAATGCATATTTTATTTAATTTTGTCTGATTTAAGATGAAAATAAGATACAATTATATATATATATATATTAAACATGTACGATCCAGATTTTTTGTTTTAGATTTTTTTTTTGTAGCAGCAGATTTGATTTTGCCCAAATTGGAAAAATCCAGCAATATTTTACTGCATTATTTTTGGAGCTCAAAGTCAAAATCCAGCGGCTCGCAGTCTTCTTTAATCCCAAGTGTTCGCCGTCGCTTTCCCCGCACCAGGACGCGACCTAACTCCTCTCCTTCTCGAAATCCTTTTTTTTTCCTCTCTCTCTTTAATCCCACTTAATGTGGCAGCCGATCGAGCCTGGCGGTGATTAGGGTTGGATTCGGCCGCCGGATGGGGAACCCCCGCCGGTCGCCGAGTTTTCTCGCTCTGGACGACGTCCCCGCCTACCCCCACTCCGATCACTCCCCCATTCCTAACCACCATCATTTCGGCGGAGGCGGAGGCTTCGGCTTCGGCCGTGGAGTTAACCACAAGTGGATTACCGTCATCGGCAGCGACGCCAAGTCGGGCGGAGCGATCGAGGAGAAGTACGTGATCGGCCGCGTCCTCGGCCGCGGGGAGTCCGGCGTCACCTACCTCTGCGTGGATCGCGACACCAAGGAGCGGTTCGCCTGCAAGACCATCCAGAAGCGCAAGCTGCGGACGATGGTCGACGTGGAGGACGTCCGGAGGGAGGTCGCCGTAATGCGGCACGTCCCCAGGAGCCCCTGCATCGTCGGCCTACGGGAGGTGCGCGAGGACGATCGCGCAGTGCATCTGGTGATGGATCTCTGCGAGGGCGGGGAGCTCTTCGATCGGATTGTGGCGAGGCGATATTACTCGGAGCGTGAGGCGGCTTCCGTCATCAGGACGATCGTTGAGGTTGTGCAGCTGTGCCACAAGCATGGTGTGATGCACCGCGATCTCAAGCCGGAGAACTTTTTGTTCGTTGACGACAAGGAGAACTCTCCGCTCAAAGCCATCGACTTTGGGTTGTCTATATTCTTCAAGCCGGGTTAGTCTATCTCTCCATTTAATCCCTGCGCGTCTAGCAAATCTCCAAGTAAATCTTGGTCATCCAATTCCCGTTTCCAACTTCTGTAGACGCTATCATCATTGCATCGAGCTGTTAACCAACTGTTTGGATCCATGTCAGTGCTGAAATTCTTCACGAAAGTCAAACCTGGTTTACATGCTCGTATCGAGAAATTTCTGTTGTTGGATTGAATTGGATGATTTTAAGTTCACTAAGATTTTTTTCCCCTAGTGCTAAATGTCTTCTAGATTGGCATACTAGAACTGCCTTATTGGATTAACATCATAACATGAGGAAAGATGGCTAATTTTTAATGTAGAAAGATAGAGGTCATTGTAGATACTGTCTAGGCTTAACTCTCAATGTTTTGTTAACTCTTCTTATCATGTGATATAAGTTTCATGAGCATGAACAAATTTATTTATCTTCTATCTTTTGTTATTCAAGTTTATAAGGAGTATATAAGTTAGGACCACTGGATATAGAACACACACCGATTGGCAGGAAGCGAATCTATCCTCCTCTTTCCCATTCAGCATATTTCAAAAGTGACACATCTTTCCACATTTTCTTGATTGTTTGGTGTTTCTTGATGAATTATTGCCTTCATAGAGTTGCATAATCAGCCCTGTTCTAGGATCCTGTATATTGGGAATCTCATCCTTTTGCAGGTTCTGAAGTGCTTTAATTTATGTTTGCTGCTTCTTCCTTCCAAAATTGGTTGTGATGTTATGATGGTTTTATATAAGATTGTTCAATGGGAATTCTGTTAAGGCTCTTGAGATAGCTTCAGTTTGATGAACCACATAGAGGAAGTGAACTTCTACCCTCCAAAATTATAGTTGGTGAGGTGGGTACACACGCGCACGCGCACACACACACATTATAAAGAAAATATTTGCTGCGACCGCCATGCCGCGGACGGCGTGTGTGCCTGCAGCAGAGTGACTTTCTTTTTCTTTTTAATTTTTTGTTTTATTTTCCGGTTATGCCAATCAGATTTTGCCTTTAGGCTGTAGTGGTTGCGCTATAGTGTTAAGTATAAAAAAAATTAAACAAAAAATTTGGCTGAGGCTTGGAGTTTGCGCGGTAAGGTCCTTAGCATATCCTTAGCATAGCAAACTCTATATATACTTGTAAGCGATATCAAGGATAATTCTAAGTGGTAGTAAGGAAATGTAAGAGTGCAAAAAAAAAAAAAAAAAAAAAAAAAAAAAATATATACTTGTAAGCGATATCAAGGATAATTCTAAGTGGTAGTAAGGAAATGTAAGAGTGCAAAAACATATAGAATGAGGCACACGATGCAGACTTTAGCTAAACTATGCTTGGAAGCTAAGTTTACTGTATTAAAATTTATGTGTTCTTTTTGGTGGTTATTTAACATAATTAATTGATCTCTGCATGTTTGGTGGTAATTATTGTGTAAACTCCAAATGCAGAATACATAAATGTGTTATGAAGTTATCAGTCCTGATTATTACCAGGAACTATAATTTGTAGACCTTACCTCATAATCCATTAAACTGAAAGTTATTAATTGTTTGTGATAATTATGAAAGCTTGTTTTGTTTTTATGCATCAAGAACCACATACATTCTTTATATATATATATATATATATATATTTCATGAAACTTTTTTTTAAAAATTTTCTTTCTCTTTTCCAGGAGAAAGGTTTTCTGAGATCGTTGGAAGCCCATATTATATGGCTCCTGAAGTTCTAAAGCGAAATTATGGGCCGGAAATTGATATTTGGAGCGCTGGAGTTATTCTTTATATCCTACTTTGTGGAGTTCCTCCATTTTGGGCTGGTAAGCAGGAACAAATGAAACCAGAAATTTGATGACTGCTAACTTCTGCTATTCCTGCAATTCTCTGATTTATTGTCTTTTTCGAACAAATTTTTACCTTGTTAATTCTGTTTATAGATTTTATGAAAAGTCTAATGTATATCAATTTTAGAAACCCAACAAGGGGTTGCACAAGACATTCTTCGAGGAGTTATAGATTTTGAGCGTGAACCATGGCCAAATGTTTCAGAAAGAGCCAAGGATTTAGTTCGACGGATGATGGAACCTGATCCCAAGCTACGTTTAACTGCAAAACAAGTCCTCGGTATGATATATCTCATCCCTTGTTATTGAAGGATTGCTGGTATTTGTTCGACTATCCTTCCAAAATCACGATGACAATTTGTCATATTCTTTTTCTGTTTATATCCTCTGCTTTTATGATTTCCTACATGGCACAAGAAGAATGTGCAAATTATTCCCCATTAGGAATCAGTGTTCATAGGAATTAATTAGTTTTTTTCCCTTGATAGACTGACATATTGTTGTCTAAATTCAGAGCATCCCTGGCTTCAAGATGCTAAGAAAATTCCAGATGTACCTCTTGGTGATGTTATCAAGTTGAGGCTTGAGCACTTCTCAAGTATGAACAGATTCAAAAGGAGAGCTTTAAGGGTTTGTTGCAAAATATTCACGCAGTCAAATATTCCCAGTAGTATATATAACCTCAGTATATCTTAATTATGGCCAACAATTGATTAGGTTATTGCTGATAACTTGTCCATCGAAGAAGTCAAAGATGTTAAGGAGATGTTTAAGATAATCGACATTGACGGTGACAGTGTTGTTTCCCATGATGAACTCAAAGCTGGGCTTGCTAAGTTTGGTTCACACTTTGCGGATCCCAAATACAGATGCTTATTGAATCTGTAAGTAGATTCCACACATGCAGTTGAATTCTGTGTTCTATCTTCATGAATTAAACCGAAATGGACCAAGTAGGCAGGGACATTGTTAAAAACTTATGTTTTGGCTTAAACTTAATGAACTAAGCAGAAAAGTTTAGAGATCAGGTAAGTGTAGGGAATCCTCCTAGGAGAGATTTATAAGTATCTATGAGTTTGCTCTATTACAATTTTGGACCTGCTTTCAAATTGACCTGGATTAGCCAGTTAATCAAGATCGGCTAAACTCTTTCTCTCTTGGTCTGCACCCCTACGCAAATAATGACTTGGTTAGCAACAATAAAACAAGATAAAATTTATTTAAATATAGATGATGATATAGTAAGAGATAAAGCCACGTAGAAAGATTCATATAGCCGACTCCGCCTAGTAGGATAAAATTTAATTGTTGTTTTTATCAAAAAATCATTTGAACTAAATATTTGTTTTCTGGCTACCTGTGTATGTTGAATCAGTCTGCTAGTTCTAGAAAAATGCTTGAAATTAGAAGTATATAGAATACAGTATGTAACACACGTAACTTGATGTCTTTCAGCAAATTGTGAACCAAGCAGTGCTGCGTCCAAAACTGTGACGTGAGTTTCATTTCATAAAAGTCACCAGGAATCAGTTCCTGCATTTCATTAGCTGTCTGGTTTTATTTTTTAAAAAAATGTTGTGAAGATAATAATCTATACTTTTCTCTTTTCTTTTCCTGGATATTGATAACTAAAAAATTAGGACAGTTGTGAAATAGAAGAGTACCCTGCTTTTTCCTAATGCTTCTTGTCTGAAGATTGAAGACATTGTTAAAGTTCCTATTCTTTGCCTTTTTCAACCATAGCTCAAGTATGCATCAGATAGATCTCAGTTCACCCTTTTATGCTTAATATACTAATCATATTGATACACCAGCACTCATTGGAATTGGAAAATTAAGGGAATCATGTTCATTTGACTCACTGAAACCTTAGTTTTACAAAGTGTCCCATGACCAGTTTCTTCTTACCGAAAGTTCTTCAGGAGCACCAAACCTTAAATTCAATCTGTTAATTTTAGGAGAAATTGGATTTAATGGTTAGCTCTCATCATACTAATGTACTCTGCTTGTTGCTTGTAATTGTTATGTTGAAGAGCCAGTGTTCTGGTGGGACCTATCGTATGTATATCTACTCTATGTAATGGGAAATTTTCTTGATTGCAAGATGCTCCTATGTACCTTAATCTCCAAACAGATGGATTCATTTTGTTTGCCTGATTGTCTTCTTGCTTAACGGACAACAACATGTTGCAGAATCTGATCATTCGAATGTACCAATCAGGTCGATGCCGACGGAAAGGGTACCCTAGGTTTTGCAGATTTCGTAGCTATTTTTCTTCACATGCAAAGAGTACTAAATGATGAGCATATCAGAAAGGCCTTTTCCTATTTTGACAAAGATGGCAATGGCTTTATTGAACTCGAGGAACTTAACGAGGCCCTAGCAGAAGATGGAACTTATGGTAACAAGGAAGTGGCAAATGACATTTTGCAAGAAGTTGATACTGATGAGGTATCCATCTCTCACCTCTCTTATTATAAATATTTCACCTCGTTCCTTACTAAAACTGAGAACCTTGGCACATAGGATGGGCGAATAGGTTACAATGAGTTCGCGGCAATGATGAAGACTGTAACAGATTGGAGGAACACTCTGCGACATTATTCAAAATGAGGAGGCAACAACATTCTCGCGTTTGATGCGTATCTTAATTATTTTTAGTGGGCTCGGTTCATCTTGGGGGATCTGCTCACTGTGTAAGTAGTTCTTCCACTACCGTCGTAGTAGGCCATTTGCTTGCTTTGTGGCAAAATTTGCTGTAGATTATGGGGTTTGTTCAATAAGCCAAACGAAGATGCCACATGCTGTTTTCTTAATAATGTTAGAAAAAAAGATGCCATGCTTTCTTTGTGGTTGTTTCATCTTGGTTGAGATACAATATTTTTGGAATTTCTTAGAAAATATTTGTGATGGATCTCCTGAATTTAGTTCTGTTGAATAATATCTTGTTAGTTTCAATACTCATTTCTCATAATTATGTTTTATTAAACGTTTGGTGCTCATCCATCTATTAAATCGGGATACTTGTACTCACACACTAGCCATAACATCTGGGCTAGTAGTCTTCGTGATTTATCTCTTTCATGTTAGTTTTAGGATGGATTGATGGGGGCGTGAGGACGAACAAATCGTCTTTTGCCACCGGAATATTTGTTATTTGGGATGATTCGGTCCTACGGAAATTTTTCACTTGCTGTCAAAGTAAATTGGGAAGCGTTCGTAGCAAGCGTTTTAGAAGTCTAACGTCTTAAGATTCACATTTCATTTGAAAGTAAAAATTTTACAAAATTTATTGTAATTGGGATCGAATTGTAGATGTATAGGATGACGACTAATCTGGCCTTCCATTGTACCATAGTCGACGGCAAAATTAAATTTGTTTTTTTTGGGTGCTTTATACAAGTTTACAAAATTATTTCGTCTACATTTATTGTACTTATGTCAACTCCATGGAACGCATCTTTTCTTTTTATTCTTGTTTTAAAAAAGAAAGATGAAATGAATAATTTTAATTGTCATGTCTATGAATAAGTTAAAGTGTAGGAAGAACTTTACGTTAAATTTTGGTCTTCCTTGCTTTTTTTTTTTTCCTTCCATGTGGAATTACGTTTTGATTAAAGATGAACCAAAAGAAAAAGGAAAAGTGAATTGAATCTTTTAGGGCAAAAGTAAGAGCGTCTTTATTTTTTTTTCAAATCGTGAAAAGTGTGTTTTATTTTGATTTTTTTATTAATAATGTGTTATCTTTCATATAAAATGATACAATTATTATTTAGTATTATTTTTATTATTATCCTGTTAATATTTTCTGTCTAAATTAGTATTATTTTTATTATATCTCATTTATATTTTTTTGTCTAAATTTTGAATTCATCATGTGCATTATAATAGTTATTATATTGTAGTTGTTATGATAATAATAATTATATAATAGTTATGGTTTCGTTGTTATAATTGTAATAATTGTAGTTTATAGTTGTAATATTTACCATTTCGTAATTATTACAATTATAATAGTTATAGAATCTATGGTTTTATAATCCTTGTAATATGAAAAATAATCTTAATAAAGAAAATAATTTATTCGGAGTCTTTGAAAATGTTTTAAATGATATATTTTAAAGCTAAAAATAAGTCATTATGGATTACACTTGATAATAAATATAAATTTCAATATGAATTTTGATTTGATATATTGTACATCTTATAATTCAATTTAAGTTAAAAATTAAAATTATGACCTCTTAAATTTTTTCTAATATTCACATTGTAGTAATTACGAAATCGTAACTTTTATATCCGTATAATAGTTATAAAATCATAGTTGTTATAATTGTGTGACAGTTTAATTTTATAGTAGCCATGAAATTTATAATACTTTTTCAATTTAAGATTTAAATGGAAAATATAGATAAGAAATAATAATAAAAATAATATAGTAGATGGTAGTTGAGTAATTATAGATATGCGGTGGAGTAATTTTTATATAAAAAAAATTAAAATGAGACATCATGTTGATGATCCTACAAATAAGTGTTGTTTTTTTATTTTTGTCTAATTTTTAAATTTGAGATTAAAATAATATATATATATATATATATATATATATATTTTGAATTTTCATGTGTTGAGCTCATAATGTATGAGACATATATCATTGATTTTCATCTTCTAGATAAACCAATCTCTATTAAAAAATAAAACACTGGTTTCAACTCAATGCCTTTAATTTTTTGTGGATTTTGTGTTAATATTTTCTTGCTGCTTATTCTCCTTCTTTTTAAAATAAAGATTAATTAATGTCAACATTTAATGGTGCAATTACTTTAGGCACCATGAAATTTGAGTAGTTGGGAATAAAGAACTGATTAATGTGTGAAGTATAAGGTTTTGTCAAATTGGTTATTTCATAATAAATTTATAGAAATGAGTAAAAATCGATTTCTAGCGAAGTCGGATATCTTGTTGTGGTGACCTATTTAGTTTTCTGATTTATCTCTTTATAAATAATTATAGGGTGGTCATACGGAGCGTTTGGGATCCGCATATAACTTTTTACATAAATATTCAAATAAATTTTCCCATCTAAATAGAAGTTTTCCCCACTTCATTGGTCCAATTTACCTAAACAAATTGGAATTTTGATTCAAGAACATGAAGTTGACTTTAGTAGAATATGACAAATTGTTTTATTGACAATTTGAAACTTTGGCACAATATGAAATCCAATTCCATGAGAGTTGGCACATGAGCAATTGTATGCCAATTTAAATTTGTCTTGGATTCTAATTTTTAAATAAAATAATAATAATAATAATAATAAACTACAAGAATTAGTTCTCATAAAAATTGAAGAAATATCTTTATGAAAGTCAATAAACAATACAATAAATACAAATAAAAAAGTCATTAATTGTAACTATTTATTATTTCTTTAGAAATTGGGTCCTTTTACTGTGAGGTGAGCTTACCGCATGGAACCACAGCCCAACGGAAAGCGAAGTATCAACGACCCGGAAAGGCCCCCGTAAACGATCCCGTGCTTCGCCAACTTTTGATTCTCGCACCCATTCGCATACCTTCTTTCAAACCCGCGCTGGTAATTCAAATGAATGGAACCGTTACCGTCGTGACCAGCAAATGCTCCTATCGGGTGAACTTTGCGTCTGAAACGTGCGTCCCGTAAAATATTCACTCGATAAAAATCCAATTTGTCCCCACAAGGTTCGCTTGCCTGGGACAACCACAAGGGAGGGGGCCACGGTACCGCTTTTCTGGCGATGCAGTACAGTGCGTAGTGCAGATAGCTTCGTTTGATGGACACGTGGCGATTCTGTATGGCTTGATTGGCCATATCAATGGAAGAGACTGTACGATGAATGCTTTTATTTGATGCAGTTACATTTCCTGGTGCATTGGATCCTAAGTAGCTTACCGGCTCCAGGGACCGAACGGCATCTTTGGAGAGTCCAAATTGGATCCGGATCCGGATTCGAATTCCTACCGACCGCCTCCGCTCTTCCTCTTCCTCTTCCTCTTCGCCTTGAAGTTTAGAATGAAGCTTGAAGACCTGGGCGACCTCGGATGACGGCGCCGCGGGTGGAGGTGGAGGACGTGATCGAATTCCTCCGGACGCGAGGATTCTCCGCGGCCGCATCTGCTCTCCGCGACGACCTGCTTTCGCGCCGCTCCGCTGGCGAGGCAGCCGACCTTGACCTTAACGTAGGATTCGATCTACCTCCTCTGAAGCTTTCTCCTCCGACCCGTGGAGGCGCAGGCGTCGCCGAGAGTTCGCCTCCCAGCGCCTCCTCCAGCTCCTCCGACGCGTTCGTCAGCATTGGCTCATCGCCCTCGGGTAGGTTGGTTTTTGACTCGGGGATTTAGTTGATCTCAGTGCCCATTCTATACCTTCGGTTTTTAGACGAGAATTTGACTTGTTTCCTCGCACCTCGGCCTGTTGATTTCGCCGATGGACTCTATCCGAAAGCTGAATATTTTTTAAAAAACACTTTTTTTATTATTAATTTACGTATAAACCTCAATTGCAAA
Organism: Boesenbergia rotunda; assembly: GCA_024364735.1. Lineage (NCBI taxonomy): Eukaryota > Viridiplantae > Streptophyta > Magnoliopsida > Zingiberales > Zingiberaceae > Boesenbergia > Boesenbergia rotunda. The sequence goes on along the minus strand of JAGFNQ010006214.1, from coordinate 108,835 downwards.
TCAACTGGCACGAGAATTCCGGAGGATTATTTATTTTATTCCAAGTGTCAGATTATTAAACTGTTTTCTCTTCTCACCACTAAACTTTTCGATTACTTGGATTTCTTGGAACAGAGCTTTTGAATCCTTACGGAGTATGGTCACCAGGTCGGTCTAGATCAGATGAGGAGTCAACCGATGGGCACTCGAACTTTGGGACCGCCAGAGAGTACAATAATTACTGGTATGATGACCAGCTTGGAGGATATTACGATAATCCCTTCTTCGTGGAGAATGATTCTGAACGATTACATATGGAGGACAAGTTCATCATGTCTAGAGAGGAAAAAAAGCTGTTTGAGAATGAAACTCACGATACTTTTGATGTTCTAGCAAACGATCATAGGCATGAGCATGACGATGTCGATTGTGAGGGATGTGCTAATATCTATAATTGTCCTTTCCCAATTTGTAATTGCTGCAATGGATCCAAAAATTGTGAAAGTGGTGAGGTTGCAGAAATGGTGAGGAGCACAAGCTTTGCTATCTATGGCCGTTATCAGGTCTTGGATGACCAGACGGAGAGGTTGGACGAATGTGGAGAGAATCAGTTTCAGTTCAGAAGGAAACATGACCTTCCAGATACTATTGTCCTAGAACATGATCTGTTTCAAGATAAAAGTCAAGTTGAAGGCAAAGAATGCTCAGGATCAGATTTTCCAGCGGAAAAACTGCAAACTTTTAATGCCAATGCAACTGCTGATAGCGGCTTTACAAGTGAGCTTTCTGCATATTGCCAATGTTCGATTCATTTTGAAATTCAGACATGATATACATGATACTACTGGTTTATCTATCATTTTTTGTAGCAAATGGGTTGGTTAATTTCAGCCTGCCTAACTTATGTGAAGTTAACTGTTACAATAAGACTATGATTTGATTCAAGAATAAGAAATAGGTAGGTATCTACCAGCCTGCCCGACTTATTTAGTCTGCTTTGATGTTCCTGTAGATTTTTTTTTCATAGATGCTAGCTGCATTGATTTGTGTGCTTCCTGGTATACTAGTACAGACCCAAACATTGATGTACTCCAGCATAAAAAATCGTGCATTGGCTTGTCTGAAAGGACACGAGTATTATGGCCCATACTGTTCCACATTTACTTGCATTTCTTTCCCTTTTTTCTGTTTTTGTTCTCATTCAATTCATTTTTTTTCTTTTTGCAGATTCCGATACTGAAATAGATAAGGATACTGTAGGAGATTTTTATAGCAGAGACTTACTTTCTTTAGGCAAGAGAGATGATGGAGAGTCGCAAAGGGAATCTTTCAGTTTACCAACACTTGAAGAGGTGTCTAAACAAGATGCAAATTCTGCATATGGACATGGGGATGACAAGACAGTTGGCAAAACACTAGAGGAATCTGAAGCTGTTGATGGGGAATTAGAGGGTGATATTCGTGACAAGCTTCATTTGAATGCTTCCTGTGATGATGAACTGGAAGTATTTAATTTGAGAATAATTCACCGCAAAAACAGGTTTGAACCAGAATTTTCTTCTAAAATGTTGTGTGACAAATTGGAAAAACTTTAGAAAACCAGTACTAACTTTTGGACACCTTCCGTAGGACTGGCTTTGAAGAAAATAAGGAGTTTCCAGTTATCCTGAAATCAGTTATAGCAGGCAGATACTATATCACAAAGTATCTTGGTTCGGCTGCATTTAGCAAGGTTGTTCAGGCGCATGACCTCCATACTGGAATGGATGTGTCCCTCAAGATAATAAAGAATGATAAGGATTTCTTTGACCAGAGTTTAGATGAAATTAAACTTCTTAAGTTTGTTAATAAGAATGATCCTTCTGATGAGCATCACTTACTGTGCCTTTATGACTTCTTCTACTATCAGGTATATGTGCTTTTGTATATATTGTCTCTGTTTCCAGAATATCTTTCATTTGTATATGTTAACTTCAACTGACAACACTTGTCTCGTGGGTGCTATATTCTCGTCTCTTCATTAGTATACAAATCAAGGGATCTTATTTGTGTCTAGGTGTTCTTTTACCTGTAACATATGCGGAGGAGGGAGATCCAACCAATATTTCGTAGCAAGATTATGTCCATTGTACAGAATAAACAGATTGTTTGGGGCAGAGTGAAGAGCGGGGGGAATGGATAACAGGATTAGAATGATAGATGGAAGAAGCTAAGTAAAAAAAAAACAGAAATCTTGATATCTAAGATTAAGGGGCCTTCCAAAAATCCAAATTGTTCAATATTTCTATATGAACAAATTATAAGGGCTTTTGGAACCTTCATACTAACAGACTCTTCGAGATCTTGTCCACTATCGGAGAGAGATATGGACCATATTCCCTTGTCAATGTGGAACTAAATTCCCTTAATTGGAGCCCTCATATGGGAGCTGAAAGCCTGTATTGGCCCAACATGGTTAATCATTTTTGAAAGCCTGTATTGTTCTCACAACGATGTCATCTGATGATCTTTTATATTCATCAAGATATTATTGGAAGCCGGACCATATGGTTTTATTCTTTCTTATCTGTGGTCCTTAAGCCTAGAGACTCCTGATTCTATATTAGTATAAGCTAAAACTCCTTCATTAAGCTCCAAATGGATAGCTGAAAGACTGGGCCTTTCAAATAAATGATGCTGTCTTATGAAGACACATTTTTGGGCATTGGCCTGAACCAATGTGCTTGTTGAAATATTGTTCACTTTTGGTTTGAGACCCTTACTATCTTGCCCTTTCTTAGAAGGTACCTTAATGGGTGAAGAACCCCCTCCTTTCCAACATGGGTTGAAAGCCTCTCATCAGATTCAAATACACAGTAGGATGGTGGACTCAATTTCTGAAGATGCATTTCTTTCACTCCTTCCAATTTGCTTTGGACCAACGAAGTGTATCCATTACTGTCCAACTAGAGCTTGTGCAAGTTACAACATCTTGTCCCACTTTCCTATCAATAGAAGTTTTGTTTATATATACAATATTGCATCTGGCAGTGTGTTGTGCCTCCAATCTTGATCTTGACCAATGACTACGAGGTCATTAACCTAGTTAGTGTTGGTGGTTGGCAACTTGCCATTGTGCAAGGGATGATTTATGGTCTGGTTCAGAATTCCTTCGAGGTCTAAAATTCATATTACTGCATCATTACTTTGAGGTTATTTCCATTTCCATACTCATCTTGATCAGTTTATCAACTTTCATGTGTTTGTACTAAGTACCAGATGAAGTAATTCATTACTGAAAGTTTGGAGCATTGTTAGTGTGCTTTCTTAATGTGTGTGTGTGTGTGTGTGTGTATTTATATTGCTATTTACATCTAGATGCATGCTTCTATCAAAATATTTATCATGCTGTCTTGGTTCAAGCACATCGTAGTAACATTCTGGTTCTAGTTCTCTTTACATAGTGGTTGTAGTTGATAAAAATAATTATTAACATCTTTCAGTTAATTGCTGCAGGAACATCTTTTCATTGTCACAGAGTTGTTACGGGCTAACCTCTATGAATTTCAGAAGTACAATCATGAATCTGGTGGTGTGGAATACTACACATTGCCTAGAATACAGGTACATGATTGACACATTGTAGATCATGACAGTGTGATTTGTTGTTCAGTATTTGTCAGTTATTACAAAGTTTTTTTTGGATCAACAATCTAACCTCTCCTGGAATTTAAGATGACAAAATATGCAGAAACAATATGATGTCAAATAATTTGCATTTTTCAATTTTTAATCTAACCAAGAATCAAATTCTGTTTCATAGTCAGGAATCAATTCCTGAATCTCTAAATAATTTTTTTTAATATCCTAGAAACTGCGATTAGGGTAGTTTGTGTTTGAAAACTCTTTTCTACTATAATCTTTTTAAGGTTGTTTTATTCTTTGATACCAGATTGCACTGTATTATTCATTTGTGACAGGCTATAGCTCGACAGTGTCTAGAAGCTTTAGAGTTCCTCCACCATCTGAGGATAATTCATTGTGATCTGAAGCCTGAGAATATACTTATCAAGAGCTATAGAAGATGTGAAATTAAGGTTATTGATCTCGGAAGCAGCTGCTTTGAGACAGACAACTTATCTGTATATGTGCAATCTCGTTCTTATAGAGCCCCTGAAGTTATCCTAGGTCTCCCTTTTGATCAGAAGATCGATATTTGGTCTCTAGGTTGCATCCTGGCTGAACTGCACACTGGTGATGTAAGTTTTATATTTCTAAAGTTAAAATCTATAAAATGTACTCTTATGCACATATTCTAAAGTTGATTTATAAAGTCTACTCTTCTGCACATATTGATCAAGAGCATAAACCTTTTTATGACAAATGAAAGAAAGGATCATAATGTTTCGTTGATATAATGCACTTTTTATTGTTGCATACCTATCCATTTTTTATAGTTTACCTTCAGAGTATCATGCAATTACACTTCATCCACAGATAATTTGTTTAGGTAGGTATTATATATGGTTTGGTTTCTTTCCTATCAATCTTAGTTCTACCAATCAGTTTTCTTGTTCTGGCAAATTGTTGGAATAAATCAAAGTTAATTTGAACATTTTCCATGTCTCATTGGTCTATTGAGATCGCTCTACCCTTCATATGCTCAAGATGAGAAATCATTCCACATGTTCTGAAAGGCTGTTTGGATGTGGGCCTGACATCAAGTCTATGGATTTTTTTTTTGTTTGTTTGAACTTTAGAAAGGTTCTAGCTGGTGTTATAGAACTCCCAGAAAAGGAATATTGCTAAACATGTTTTGGTGGAAAGTTATACTCTTCTCTGATCTACTAAGTTTTTTTTTTAATTTTATTTTTCATGATATTCAGATAATAATTTACTTTCCAACATCAGGTGCTATTTCCAAATGACTCAGTCCCCTTGATACTTGCTCGGATAATGGGGATCCTTGGTCCAATTGATGAGGAGATGCTTGTACTGGGACAGGAAACTAGCAAATATTTCACTGAAAGTTTTGATCTATATCATCTGAACGAGGTCTCTCCGCCCATCCTAAATGAAAATGAATTGCCTGTCTTTTTCCACTCATATTTTTCATTGTAAATTATGCCTGCTAGATTTCCTTAAGACAATATTTAATTATAAATGTTTACAGCAAAACAAGATCACATAATAGCACAAACCTACATTTTTCTATCTGTTTAATCAGATTTATTGTGTAAGTAATTGATTGAGGAACAACAATAGGTAACGTACTAACATCTCCATTTTTGTAAAAAATAATTGACATAGGTAAAAGAAAATTGTGAACTCAGTTAAATCAAAGGTAAGGGAGCCTCAACATGTGTCTATATGTTTAATCAGATTTATTGTATAGCTAATTGTTTGAAACTCTCCCTTATTTGGAAAGTACATGCTAAAGAAAAAATGAAAGCACAGTTAGATCCCTTAACATGATAATCATCAAATGCAGTGGCTCCCAAGAATATTTTTGCTCATTTATCCATTTCACTTCTAACCCTAGGCTTGCAAATATTGCATTGATATTTCGCTATGGGAGAAGGTTCATTAAAGTTGAAGTCAATCTCTCTTGGTTCCTGGCTCAACCTGCTTAATGTAAGCAGAGATCTTAAAAGGAAGACACTATATCTCGTCCCTATGCGTCCATTTGACAGCCACGGGCTAATTAGTATTCTCCAACTTGGGTCATCAGCATTTTCTATACCGAAACTTTCTCGGTCTTAGCATATTCATGCCACTCCGAAAGAGAAAAACTTGTTCTTTGAGATATTCACTTATGGATGCTTCGCCAAGAAGACATTGTATGTTCCAAGTGTTAAATGCAACCAAAATCTTGCATATATTATGTGAAATGAGAAATCTATTTGAAATCATCATCAAATGTATATTTTATTGATGCAGTAGCCAACAATCTATGATAGCCACTTGCTACTCTGTACACTTGTTGCATTTTCGAATATATCCTCCTCACCATATGTTTTTCAGGAAATGAACCAAATAGAGTACCTGATACCAGAGAGGTCCTCATTATCACAACAGCTGCAAGATTCCGATGTCGAATTTGTTAATTTCCTTTCTTATTTGCTCCAAATAAATCCTAGGAGGAGACCAACAGCTAGCGAAGCACTACAACATAGATGGCTTTCCTTCTCGTACCATTGACAAATGAGGTTTCACACTTTTGCTAGGTGCGTCATCAGCAAAGGAAGATCTAACCTAGCATGCACATATCTTATTGTAACTTTTGTTGTTGTTGTCGTCGTCGTCGTCACAAGTTTGGGCATCCAATTTACCACACGAGCATTGCACATGTACAGACCATGTAAATATTTCATAATTGTGTTTCTTTTTGTCCTGAAAGCAAAGTGTTGTGTGATTATGTATTTGATTTCTGCACCAGGATATTGTGAGTTGAGTTCATGTTCCTTTGTACACAGTTGCGAGTCCTGGAGAGTTTCCAGCTCGCCTAGAACAGATTTACTCTTATCTGTAGCTGTTGCTTCATAAATCATAAGAGCTTGTTTTGGCATTTGTTGACGATTCTTGATGGCGCAACTGTTTCCTTGTCATGAAATTATTTGAAACATTCCTAAATGTCTCCTGCAACTTAAAAAACATGTTCCACAGACAAAATCAAGAATGACCAAATCCACCTGTTGAAGGTGCAATGGCATGTCCACAACCTACAAAGAACAGGGTGGGTCAACAGGCGATATCAGCTGCTTCTGGTGGAATGACATAACAAGAAGCCAAGTTCTAAGATCTGTTATATATGTTTATTCTACTTTCTAACTTGTCAATTGAGATTTGTCTAAAACTTGCAGCAAGAAGATCAAACTGTTTGGTACAAAGCCAAGGTCATGGTACATACTGTTTGGAGCAGATTAATTTGATATCTTCTGTCAAGTAGCCCTTTTAGAGAGATCCCCCCAGTCTTAAATCCTTACAAGTTCTCATGATGTTTAACAAAATAATGGTCCTCGAATGACAGTTATCGTTGACGACAGGTTTATTCGGTTAAAAGAAAGCTTAGCGCCACGACAACATCGGTCATTAGTGGGCGAACCGAAGGCTCTTCTTGGAGACACATTGCAGCAACAGCAGCTGCTTGGCCCAGGCCCTTTGCTGGATAGTCCCCTTGCAGGAGTGGATCTACTAACTCTGGGAATCTCTTCTGGTCCTTTAACAAGGGCATTGCCTGTCGATAGGAGAAACAAGAGTCAAGAGGGACTAGCTTAAATTATAAAAAAGAAGGTACATCTTTATCGAGCAAATAAAAGGATGGTTTTGATGCTAAACTAATTCACACGATTCATACCCAAGCAACAAGGTTCTGTTCATCTGTTGGCCTAGTAGTGTCAATTGCCCTCCTCCCCGTGATTAGCTCGAGCATAACAACACCGAAACTGTAGGCATCTGACTTCAAAGTAAGCTGACCGGCTCTAACATATTCAGGTGCACAGTATCCATATGTGCCCATCACTTCCGAAGAAACATGGATTTTATCCCCTATGGAACCCAACTTTGCAAGCCCAAAATCGGAGAGCTTTGCAACAAAATTTTCATTAAGTAGAATATTCGATGATTTAAGATCGCGATAGATCACAGGCGGGTTGGCTTTCTCGTGCAAATACTCGAGGCCTTGAGCGGCACCATGAGCTATTTTCATCCTAGCATACCAGCTTAGAGGATTCTGATCGGCTGAGGTATCTGGCAACAAAAATTCACTATGTTAAACTCATTTAAACTAGAGAAGCTTTCGCTAATCATTGTATGGCAAACTACTACAGAATAACTACCAAATGACATAAAATGTTTAAGGTCGTGCACTTTTGTAGCAAAGTAAGAGTGACTTAGTAGACGGGAAGAAAAATCGCAGGGTATTTGATAAAATATAACATTGCCTATAAAGCTTGCATAAACCATTAAACTTCGTAAGGAGTATAAGAAAGAATCCTTTTGACAAAATAAAGTCGGATAAAGGGAATGGGAGTCTTTTTGTACACCATGTTGAGAACTTCATGTACAAATTTAGTTTAAAAAGTGCCAAAAGAAGTTGTGAAGATCTAAATGCCAGAATCGTATGCATGGAAGTAATAAAACTACTCTAATGATAGAATACCGAGTAAATGATCTTCTAAGGACCCGTTAGGCATATACTCGTAGACCAGAAGCCTTTGATCACCATCAGCACAGTATCCAATAAGCTTGACTAGATTTTCATGATGAAGGAGACTGAGAATCAATACTTCAACAAGGAATTCTTGGTTGCCTTGGAAGCCATTCCTGTCTAGCTGCTTAACAGCTATAACCTAACCATCAAATTCAGAGACCTGTAAATAACTATATCACAAAAGTATATTATATTCAATAAATCAATCAATTACTTGTCCAGTCTTCTCGAGTAAACCCTTGTAAACCCTACCAAACCCTCCTTCCCCCAAAATACACTCTGGTTTAAAATTCTTGGTAGCAGAAGCGAGTTCACGGAATGCGAATGTCTCGGCAGCAACAATTTTTTTTCCAGCATCATTTTGAGTTTCTTCAGTAGGAACTTTCTCCGGGGGATACTCTGCATGACAGAAGTCAAGTAAGAATATAACTAGGCATGTGAATTGACATACTTACTTACCAACACACTTATTTTTTTAGCATCACTTTCTAGGTTGTGAAACTGTCTATTCAATTCAGACTGACTGATGGAATAATATCAAGTGATATGCTGATAAGCAAGTATATTTATACACTTAGAAGAAATTAAACATGATCGGTCCATATTTTGGTGCTAATTAAGTGTTTGTATGCCTATTAACTATTATATGGATGATACTTGACAAATTCAAGGAACGCTGCACTAAATGATAATAAATGTGACTCCGTTGAATCTCATACTTCCAAATATCATGTGAATTAGGCAGGTATAGAAAGTATAAAAGGTAGTGTTCAGGTAGTGTTTTAAGGGAAAATTCCTAAATGGATTCACAATCCATCTACTTTGACTAGTGTATTACCTAGGCACTTCATAATCTAGGAAACTTGGGAAGATATTACTATTCAGAAATAAAAGGCAAAAGAAAAGACAAGGCCTGCATTCCAAGTTGTGGTGCGATCTATTTTCATTGACTCTTCAAGAGAATAAGACTCTGATTTCAAAGACACCGGGATGCTCTGGTTGAGCAGATGCATGGCAATGATTCATTTTATATTCCCTGCTGAAATAGCTCAAGCATATCCCACTGGTGACTGGGATAAAATAGGAAGGTTTATAACCTGTAATTAAAGGCAGCAACTTCCAAACACCATGTTAAATTTCCAAGTACCATAATTCGTCTAATAGCTCAAAATGATACAAGATTTAAGTTTTTTTTCATATATGTTTCTTCAGAGCTATAACCCTGTGGGATAATAGTTAGCCTAAAACTTTCACTTAGTTTTGCACTAACTTTTGCTTACAAAGAAATTCTGGTTATTGAAAGCGGCACCTCTAAGCGTTAAAAGATTTTCCAAGGTGAAGATCGAGTTTCTATTGTTCACCTTCTTAGAATAGCAACCGCTTCAAAATGCAAGAGATTGCTCACCTTCTTATGGTTGTTGTTAACCGCAATAAGACAAAAATACTGGCAACTTAATGTTATCTATAAATCAACACTGGTAGAATAGAATACTGACAAGCTAAGGCTTATAGTTTTTTGATTGAACACATAAGGAAGGAATTAAAAGACATGACATAGTATATATGAACAATTGATTCATGGACTAAAACAACAAAATGCAATCAATGTTCAATTTTTTATCCTGAATGAAAAAAATAAACTCACCGGGCCATTTCGTCACTTCATGGACCTTAACCGCGCGTGAAACTGGAGATAAGTCGGCGTTTGGGAAATTCTTCTTCAAGAAACAAGGAAAGCAGCTCATCTTTAAGTATTTACGTCAAAGAAAAATTACGTCTCAACTCCCGGCGATCGTCTCAAATCCCAATTTACAAGCTCAGCGAACATAAAATACAAAGCCTTTCAATTCAGCCTCCAATCCTTGAAACCCCAACAACAATCCCAAATTTCAAGACGGAGGTGAAGATTTCGAGTGAACTGCAAAAAGAAGTTCCGCCTAGGGTAAAATAAGCTCCAAACTTCGACGCTCGAACTTGAAGCCCGAAAGGATCGAAATTTACGCCAAAAAAGGCGAGAAAAGACTTGAATCCCTTCCGGAGGAGGCCTGAATCGGCGCAATAGCAGCGGGTTTAGCGAGGAACGACGGAAGCTTATCAGAAGGAGGAAGGTGACGACATTTTCTGGGCGATGGCACCGATCGTTCCACCAGAAGCGGATGGAGGGTATTTGAGGACACATCTGAAAGCGCAGAAGGCGAGACGTGGTTCCAAATTCCGCTGGAAGACGAGCAGGCGGAGGGAAGGAGCTGTCAATATTATTGTTTGTTTAAACAGCTTGTATAACGACCCTCTGATAAGTAAACAGCTTGTTTAAACAGCTTTCCCAAAAACAAAACAAAAAAGAAAAATTGCCACAACTTTCATATTTATCAAAGACCTCGTTAAATTGTCCCCACGAAATGAATTAATAATTAATAATATTATCATCAAAAGATTTGAGAATTAAATTTTGATAAAGCCAATATGCCCACCCTTCCATGCGCTAATCATAACATCCGAGCTAATAACCCCCGTGATTTACCTCCTCCGTATTGGCTAGGAGCGGATTGGCGAGGACGCTGAGAGCGAGCGATTGATTTTTTACCACCGTCGACCTCATTAAATTATGTATTTTCCCGTTCTATTCTTTTCTAAAAAATCAATTTTTTCTAAATCATTTATTTTACTAGATTTAAGATTTAACAAAATCGCCTAATATAAACCCGTATCGAATCCTATCAACCATATCAGATTCATATTGGGTTGATTCTTTCAATAATATCTTAATACTTATAAAAAAATTTAAAACAACTAATAGATAATATCGTTAGATTTCTTAAAATCTCATAAATTCATAGGATCTGAAATTATTGTAATTTAAAGAATTTAGATCGATCAGTAGATTTTGATCTAAATTCACTGATAGACCTATACAAGTTTGATTGGACCCATTTCAAGTCTGATAAATTTATGAGATCAGAAGACATTCAATATTGTCGTCTATTACTTATTTTGACTTCTCTTAAAATGTTAAAATATTATTAAAAAAATAGACTAATATAGGCATGATATGCTTCGATACTAAATCCACGTTGAATCTAATATGGATACATATCAGATCCATATTAAATATGATATGATTCATATCAGATCTAGCGCAGAACTCGACGTTGTAAGGACATTTTTAAGTAGGTCCAAAAATTATTTTTTTTGGAGAAATTCCCAAAAACAATCTCCTTACATTTTAAATTACCAAATCACCGCGCTCCATCCTTCCCCCCAGGCGTGCACCAAATGCACCTAATTCCAAAATAGTTTCAGAATTTCTAAATCTTTCTAAATTTAAAAAAAAAAAAATCACTCGCATGCTATTTTTATTTATCTAAGATACTTGATTTTATGAGATTAATTTCATCAATTAATTTGATTTTTTTTTAATCTAGCTATTCAATTTTTCAAAAATTAATCGTAAAATAACTAATCCGGCCTTATAAAAATTTCTTACCAGTTACTAAGATAAATCAAAAATCACTAACAAAAACTTATTCAAACCATTCTTAGAATTATTATCCCACCGGAAGAAAATTCTTATAGTAATCGCAATTAAGATTCGATATTTAAATATCTGATTAATCAGCTTAATCGCTACACCATAGCGGAATAATTTATTTGAATTCTCAACTCAAATAATTTTTTCTTAAGAATTTTTTTTTTTAAGTAGAGTTCCAACTTGAAATTTGCAGCCTGATCTGAATATTTGCTCCCTTTTCTTTAAACAAGATATATTATTTTATATTATGTGTAGTTAAGCAGCTGAGCTACAATTGTTGATTGATCAAGCTCCAGAGCGATTGTCATTAAACCACTACAAAATAAACAACAGATGAATGAAACATTTTTGACGAGAATGATCCAATAAAACTTGAGTGTATGATAAATGTTCAGCTATTGGAGGACAAGTTTTCATGATAGTTAATTGTATTATATAGGAAAATGACAACGTTGAGGGCACCTCTTGTACTAAACTACCCATTATCAAATATTTATAGACACAATAGCAGAATTCCATGTAATTATGGGACTAAACATCACTTAAAACATAATAGTTCATAATATACACAACTTTTTGAGATCACTAACATCTTATTTACTATCCCTGTGCTGCCATTGTAGAATAACCATGACTTATTGAGAGACTAATAACTCATTCACAAATCTGTACTTGCAAAATGCTCCTTAGTCGCCTGACTGAACCTATGTACAATGAATGGCTGAGGCTGAGAAGGCTATTTCTTGTTGGCTAAGGTACTACTGCTAACCCAATATATATGTACAGTATCACTATCCTTCTGAGTCTATGATAGGTGAAACGATCCCTGACCTTCAGTTATCGCATATAGCAATCTCTCTCTCATTATCTCCTGCGGAAGAATTGAGACCTGATTAGTATAACAAGGAAATATTTATGCAATGTACTTAAACCATTCATTCAATAGGGCAGCTAAAACATAAGGTACGGTGAGTTTGCTTTGAGTATGTTACATTGCTTCGAGTATGTTCTTTTTGCTCCAAAAGAGCATCCCTATTTTAATTATTATCATAAGGGCACCCCCATCATTTGAAAGATTTACTTTATATCCCTTGTAGTTCTTATTAATTGTGGCAGGCTGAATAGTTTCATTGAAACTGTCACTTTGGTAGTTTGAGGTAAAAGCATCCTACTTTTATCGAAACTATGTGTGAATATTTACTTTCCAACTTGTTAATTATTTAAAGACAAAGTTGAAAAAATTTAACTGAAATGAGAAAAAAGTTAACTTTTGTTAGTTTGACAGTTTCAAATATAAATTCCAATTATCCAATAATTAAGGTGTGAATATATTTTGCTTGTAACAAGTCTAGAGTTAAAGGAGAAATTAGAGCAATTTTTGTTTCAAATTAGAAAAAAGAAAGAACTTCAATGAAACTATTCGCTTTTCAATGAATTAGGATGAAAGGCCAAATGAGCATATTAGAGATGATAGAGAACCCCTTTAATAATCATGAAATAGGGGCACCTATTTGATGTTTTTGAAGCAAAAAGCCCTTGTAATTTCCTCTATGTTATATTTGCAATTTGCACCATAAAATTAGAAGAAAAAATCAACAAAGTACAAAACACATCAGTAAATTGTTCACATCTGAAAAGTGAATCTGATTGCTAAAATACAGTTTGTTTGGTAGGTAAATTTCGGCAAAATGGGTGCAACCAAACTAGGAACGAGTAGAATGACCAATTGTTGTTTGAGGGGGAAAGGGAAAATTTGACAAAGAGGTTGCAAACTTGTTATTTTACTCTCTTTTTCAAACTTGAGAGAAAATCCATAAACCAAATGTCGCAAACATTTTAAAGGCAAACTACAATCAGATAAATTTTGAGAAGACAGAAATTCAGTCAAATATACGAAGATGCAGTGGAGGGGTTATATGTTTCAACGAGTCATCCAAGAAAGTGAGTATATTGATCAAAAAGGAAAATAAGAGAACATACTTTGGATGAGTAAGGTGGGAGCTTTAGATAATTTGCACATGTCATGACACTCGGCAAGTCCAGATCAGCATCAAAACTAGAGTGCTGCAATAAAGAATAAGAAGTTAATTGTTTGGCAAACCATTCAGTCAGTGCATTACCCAACTGCATGAATTCTAACCTTTCGAACTACTGTTAGCTTTGGGTTAAGGGTGGCTAAGCCTCCATGTGCAAGGCGAGGTGCTCCAGTTACAAATTGCAAGAAAGCTCTACGCTGATCATAATCATATTCTTGAATGATTTCTAACAACTGAAAAAGAAAGAAATAGAATGAATTTATATGACAAACAAAAGAAAATTTTTATCTGCACTTAGTAGATTTCTTCTCCAGATACTGACATTGGTAGCCATAAGGCTGCTCACACTATACCCATGGTCAAACTTGATGTGATTCACAAGCTGTAATAACTGCAAGGAAAGAAACGTAAATACTTGCAAAGATTAATAGCTAAAGAACAGAGTAAAGTAGTGCATACATCCCAAGTATCTTGTTCCCCGCAGAGTAACCGCTCCAACTCATCTTCAGTGAAGATTTGGAGATCTCTTAGAGGGAATACCTGGACATAAACAGAAGAAGGTAAAATAAACTAAATTGAAGGGTGATGAACAATCTGCATTTTTTTTTCTCCAAGTGCGATATTGGAATTATCAAGGTTAAAATCTTTACTAGGTATTTGTTAGAAACTACTCTCCATAGATTAAGAACATGGCAAAAAAATAATGCAAAATATACCTCATTAAATCCAGATTTGAAGGCATTAATTTGTCTGGAAACTCCACTGCCAATTGTCGCATCAATGACAAGTGCAACATATTCTTCCAAGTTGGCAATGCTCACCTATCAAAGAAACAATCTAAGCAGCCATACTGAAAATGACATGAAAGGACAAGTCATTTTCCTACTCCAAGTATTACCATCTTTGCACTTTCTGATGCGAGTGCATAGTCAGTGTAACCTGGAAGAGTGAAATCAAGAGAGAGATCCTCTACAGCCATGCTCCTGTAATATAACTTTGATGGATCCTTATCTCTTTCTCCAGAAACTGATTCAACAAATTTTTTCCTGTTGACAAGAGCTTGAAACTCCAGTAAAGTCCTTCCAAGGTCTGGATCAAATGACTGGATATCACATATATTGAGCTCCTACAAAGCATGTAGAAGTTCATTTCATGGTTAGATTATAAAGGAAAAAAATCAAAGAAAAGAAAATTCAGGAAAAAAAAACTCAAATCATAAGCACCTGCTCGAGCATAATCTTATAGAAGACTTTAGAAAATGATATGTCCATTGTTCTCCCGTCTTTAATTGCCTTGGCTACCAGCTTACCAAGAAGGAAAAACTGTTTTTTCACATCTGAGAATTTAATCCCACCTGATCTTTTTCTCGACCACGGGCGAGGAAACAGTCCACATGGAGCAAACAAAACTGAAGAATTACTACAAACGCTACTTTTAGCTGCACAATAGTCCTCTCTCCACATACCTAATCCAGCCTTTTGAAATTCATGGCTTACTAGTGTGTAGAACTCCATAGTCGGACCTAGACCAGTACCCACTTCATCAGCATATTCTACTTCAAGAGAGCCCTTACTTTGAGCATGTAATTTCATCATTTTTGCAGCACATTCAAGGATATTGTCACGGTCAACTTTAAACTTCTTGCGGGAGTGAAAACTAGTAACCAAGTGCCATTCACTGGAGTTCATGCTACTTCCATCTGAATGCCGAATGCTGTTATTCTGATTTCTTAAAGAACCAAATGCTGTGAGGTAGAAGTACTTCAATCTTGCCTCAAAGGAAAATAAGAAAGGACATGCATTCATTAACTGGCTACACCATGATGGAAAACAACCAGTGTTTAGTACCAGCTGGTCTCTCATTTGCTGCTCCAACTTCTCAGTTAGCTTGCTGCTCACAAAGTCAACTTTTGGTACTGGAGAAATTATCACCTTCAAATCATCAAAGTTATCTATTCCCCCTTCTGCAAATTCTTGAATTCTATCATCAACTGACAGTTCCATCAAAAATTGATTCAAGCCCTCTAATATTTTCAACATAAATAAAATATCATATGAGTTATTCATTCTATCAATGTTGGACAGCTTCTCAGCTTGTAATTTGGTAGGGAAAAAGGGAAGTTTCAGCAATGAGAATCCAAGCCTATTCAAGAAGATATTTGACTGAGAAAACAAATCAAACATGTTGCTGTTGTTTGCAATGGCTTCTTCAGCTATTTTGTAAGTAAATTCATAGATCTGATTCCAGAATTTGGACTCCACAATCATGTCAAATCCTGGAGATACTTGATCCTCTAGAACTGCTTGATAAAGGGTCTTTGAGCGGTAAAGTTGCTTTCCTCTCAAGCTAAAAGTTAATCCTGGTTTAGTATTCACCATGCATGGAGATACTGTTGTGATTCTTCCTTGAGCAACTTCAGTATCTGAAAATCAGTACGGAACAAAAATGTGTTGGTTTTTCATACTCATAAAGTAAAATTGACAGCAAAATACTAGCATTATTAATAAGAGAAAAGATATCACTAATCTTTGCAAGTTGGGGAAAGCTTACCTGTTGTCAGTTTGGTCCTAGACTTTACTGGTAAAAGCTGCTCCTCTTGACTTCTAATCACCTAATCTCAAGAAAATTAAAGCAAACATGAGAAAAGTCGTCACCCAAGGCACTAGACATTTTACTTTCATTCAACTTAAATGAATATTTATATCACACCAAAAGCAGATGTGTTATTGTAGAGGTATATCTTATTTACAATAAATTATTTCTATAAAAAAACCTGGAATGGGTAAAATAATAGATTAACAAGCCGTACCTCTAAAGAATTAGAAATACAAGTCTCATACGAGATGTTCGTGTATGCTTCTGTAGAACTCCCTTCTAAGTCATGATGTAACCTTGAAGCTCTGAGGTTTAGTTTGCTGATATGGTAATCCACTGCCTCTGACTGATGTCTATTTATAGCACTAACTTTAGGCCAGAGAAATGCTTCAACAGCATCTAAGGAAGAAGAAATATCAATACTTAGTACGTTGTCAAAGTCCAATAAGTTTGACTCTTTGTTGTCACGCACAAATGCAACTTTTAAACAAGGATTCATTGCGGGGCTCCTACAAGGGATATCTGTATAACTTTTTCTTGGCTTCAACTGTTGGCTTCTGACAACAGGAAAGTTATCCAAAGAAGACAATGCATTCTGCAAATTTTTCAATAAGCAAGCCAAAATCGTTTCATCACGATTTTGACTAGGTTTGGACAAGCATATGGAAGCAAATATCTGGAATCTCTTCTGTACAGCTAGAATGTGATCTGATAAGCCACTATCATGAATTCCAAGCAGATACTTGCCATTGCATAAATAATGGGCCAGAGATCTTGCAATACCACTCTCAACAAACTCAAAGGTCGACAAAGACTCTCCCTGAGAAAGTTCTCTCATCACCTCATCTAATATTTGTGTTGAAAATTTCACTTCATGTAGGTTACCAACATCATCTGAATGTGTGACCATACTATCATCTAGCGCTCTGCACAAAGTTCTGAGATGTTGAAGAGTTTTAGAACATGACATATCAGAGTTAGTTGCTCCATGGCCCAAGTAGTAGAAAGCTTTTATTTTCCTTCCCAAATTGTGAATAGCATCCTTTCCAAGCTTGCATGTTTTTAATTGAGAAGAGGGAACACTAGATGGAGTAAATGCAAAACACATGCATCTGGAAACAACACTGACAGCTATTTTCTCATCTGAGTGTTGTACAGATTCTATGCATTTATCTTGGACTAAAAGCATGTCAATTGCATAAAATACTCCTTCCTTGATGAAAGAGCTTAAGAAAACACCAGGAAGTTTTTGCATCAGAATCTCAACAATCTCTAGTGTGGAAATTAGTAGATGTATATCTTTCCTGGACAACAGCCCTGCCAAAAAACTGTCGGATAAACAATTAGCAAGTGATCTTAAAAGATCTCCACAAAATGCCTCCACATATATTGCACATTACCTTGAGATATTTGTATCTTTGATCGAGTCCAGAAGTATCTCAGGCGTGCTATAATGGACAATACGTCTTATGATGGAAATGCAACCATAACATACACAATCATTTGCACCAGAGTTCACAACCTATTTGGAATACCAAGTTTATCATAAAATAATAATAACAAATGTTATAAATAATGAATCACTTTGAAGAACAAACCTGGATGGAAGCTGGAAGAAATTCCATGGCGAATTGATACAAGAAATTGGGTTCGTCCATTAAAATCTTCTTCTTAGCTTGTATTAGTTTATTGACTGGAACATCTTTCTTTTTTTCAGGAATCAATTGATCAGTTAACTTTAAAACTTCCCATACCTGCACCAAATATTACTTTATGTAAAAAATACAAACACAAACAACAATTATGCACGGACTAAAAGACAGAATTGTGTTTGAAGAAACACATTAGCCTTGAAGAAACATGTCGATATTTAAACAAAACTCATCCAATTAGTTATTTTAACAAGGTAACAGACTAGAGGACAAAATTCACATGGTTTTTAGAAATTAAACTAAAAAGTATTAAAGTAGAGCACAGAAACCTGATTGTTTTGGACATCTTGAGTAGATGCAAAGGCCGAATTGTGTGACGTGTCAGAACCTATTAAGATGCCTCTCAAAGTTCTGCTTATGCTAAGCTCAAATAGGATCCGAACTGCTAACTGAGAATGTGAGGCAAGTCTTGTGAGGAGACCAACTAAACTCTGAGGACAACAGCAACAAAAGGTAAGCATGCCAGTAAAGAATATAAGTCAAAAGAAATGGCTGATGATCCACAAATAAGGTATTTAACATCAAGAAGATAGAGATGCTTACAGAAAAAGTCATGGAGCTAATTGACCTATGACTATCATTATCTATCAATTTCAAGGACTTCTGTATCACTCCATGCTTGCACAGTTCATCAGTCAAAATAGGAGAATAGCTAACAGAGTAAGCAACCCATGCAAGACAATTAGAAACTGTTTCTACCAGCTGCCACAAACGAGAGAACCAAATCAGTTCAGCCAAAATAATTAGTCATTGAACAAACAGCCCGAATAGTTTGTACTAACACTGGTTGTTAATGTTGAAGTTGATAAATACGAAAAGGAAACAGAGACTTTAACTAAGCTACTCTATACCAATTACGATTGAGCCTGAGAATGGCTATAGCACTAACCTCCCTGTTCGCATACTGCAGAAGAGTGCATAACGAAGGGACTGCCTCCATTATAATTGATGAATAATCAGGCGAGGGTTCCTTGCACATATTAGTTACTGTTATAACTGCTACTTGCTGGGAAAAAAAAGACATATCGAATTACCTTTTACTTTGACAAACCATATCGTATGGACAGAGATAAAAAGACAATAGTTATGCTCTTCTACTAACCTGAATATTAGACGGAAAGAAATCGATATAAGTTAAAACTGCATTAACAGCTCCTGCTTTTAAACATGCAACAGGATATTCCCGCGAAATCTTCTCCAATGCTTGATGACACTAATTAAACGTAAACATAAAAATATAAGTATCGTGCTTCTGGATATACGAGGATAGAAGAAGAGCCACCTACCTTTTCTGCAATGTCCAAGTAATCGATGGCCAAAAGCTTTCCACAGAGGACAGTAATTCCGCTATGCCGCGCGATAGCAGCGGCCGAAGAAGGCGTCGCGTCCAAGAGATAAGTTAACGCTCTAATCGCCAGAAGCATAATCTCAGGGTTGCGACCATTGGCATTAAGCTTCAATAGAGACGGCACGAGCTCCTCCAGGGGGAAGTGCTCGATGGCGTCCTCCATGACGAAGGAGAGCATCTCGCATAGCTCGGTCAGGGCCTCGAGTTGCGCGGATTCCCCCGAACCATCATCGGCGAGGCGAGCGACGACTCTGCGCACCCTCCTCTTCGATAAACCCATAGCATGGTTATCCGAGCCTAAAAAGTCGCGGTCGGACAACCCCTCGCCGCGGTCGGAACTGGCGGAGATGGAGGTGCTCCAGGCCGGGGCTCGGGAGGCGAACGGGACGTGTAGGCGCTCCGGCGATCTGCGAGCGCGCTTTTTCACCGGGAGTTCTCCGTTAGAAATCTTGCGCTTCTGACTACGATCCATGACGCCTTAGGAAAATGCGATTAAAGCAAGAAGAAGAAAAAAGAATCAACCGAGTGAAGAGTGAGGTTTTGATACTGCACACCCGAAGGAGGAGATCGGAGACGGCGAGAGGAAGAGGAGGAGGGTTTGGATCGCGCTGGAGATCGTGGATTAATGGGTATGGTATCTCTGTTTATATAGAGAAGCCCTCGAAATTTCCGATTCAGTTTCCATCAGAATTGGCTTGGTCTCGTATTTCCTGTTATTTCGCTGTCTGTTACAGTTACTTACGCTCTGTTTTGTCGTATGCCGCTTTTTTTATTTTTGCCCGAAATTTTACTAACTTTTCAAAATGCCCCAGTTTTCAACCTCGTCGCGGTCTCGAAGACTAATACAGAACTTGGAATTTTGATCTCGATATTAACTATTGTACTTAAATAGGTGGACCAATTAGTCAACTTGCATAAATATGGTAATTATATATGTGTTAAATTGTTTTCGGATTTAAGTTGACCGGAATAAGTTTTTTTTTTGTTTATTTCGGTCAAATATATAAAATTAACTTAAAATTAGCGATTGATAATTCGTGAAAAATATAAAAAAATTTATAAAGAAATCAGTTAGATTCATCATAAATAATTGGAAAAAATTTGAAGTTGGGAAATGAACAGTACGTGAATATCTAAAACAGACTAGATGTCTTATCAAAATTATTTCGTATTTTTAATAATTAATATATATATATATATATATATATATAGGAATGATATGGTGCACAACTTATTATGCACAATCATGGGCACCTCTGTATAGGTGGCGAAATCTTGATCATTCATCTCTATCATTCCTCTATATATATATATATATATATATATATATATATATATATATATGAACTGAGGTGTCTCTCATGAAGAGAGGCACCCACCTTGGGCATGCACGTATCTCACCTAGGATATTAATTCATAACACACACACATATATATATAGGGGTGTCAAAAATAAATCCGACCCAATGACCCAATCCGAATCGATTCGAAAAAAATTGAGTTCGAGTTGAAATTTTCGGATTCGGGTTGGAGGGTTTCGGGTTTAAAATTTTTTAGTCGAGTTCGGGTCGGGTTCGGGTTGACCCGAATTTAATGTTTAGTGGATTTTTTAGGGTTAAATTAATCAAATTTTATTTTGAAAATTAAGATATTTTATGTATATTAATATCAATATTAGTATGATCATCATGGAGTATTAAGATAAAAATGAAGAATTATAGATAAAATAGCGAAAAAAGACGTTTTGAATCGATTTTTTTGGATTATTCGGGTCGGTTTTGGGTTGGTCGGGTTTGAGTTCGGGTTTGGGCGTTTTGGGTTGAATTCGAGTTTGAGTCGAGTTCGGATTAGGAGTTTAAAAAAAAAATCCAACCTAACCTGAAGCCGACCCGACCCATCCGAATTGACATCCCTATATATATATATATATATATATATATATATATATATATATATATATATATATATATATATATATATATATATATATATATATATATATATATATATATACACACACACTCATCTTACCTTACACATCTCATGACCATTTCAAATTATCTTTAAACTTTAAATTCTAAATGACTTAATCCTAAGCTAATATATAAGCTAAAAGTTAATATAAGATAAAGTTTGGATAATTAATGAATATTATTTTTAAATTTAATTTTTAATTAAATAATAATAATATACGTAACCTATATAAATTAATTTATTTTAATTATCTAAATATAATTTTGATATACTATTAATAATATTTTATATATTTATTATTATATTTTGAATATGTATCAAGATAAATTTATTATAATATGTATGTTTGAAAAAAATGTATAAAATTAATAAAAATATAAATATAAAAAATGATAAATTTTATATAAATACATAAAATATGTATAAAAAATCTCAAAATATAAATTATATAAAAATATAAAATTTTATTTAAGAATGTGGTGGCAATTATGTAAATAATAAATTTATTATAAATATAAATGCTAACTTTTAATTTTAGACCACAAGTAAAAAAGTAGAAATAGAAAAAAATATCAAATTCTTTTTTCAGCCTTTAAGTAAAAGTTACAAAAGTTATAGTAAAATTTAACATTCATAAACACTGAAAAGTACCTCTATGACATTAATTAGAATTTAAAAAGCATAAAGTACATAGCTCTTGGGAGAGTTTTTTCCTTATTTAAAAGTGATTCTTGTAGAGATTATTTTGAAGTTATTAAGAAGCTAAAGTATAGAATATTTGGAAATAGAAGTCAAAAGTTAATACAAGATAAAATTTAAGTATTTGATAGAATAATTATTTCTCAACTTAATTTTTAACTAAATGATAATAATATCCTTAAACTATATAAATTATTTTTTTAATTATTTAAATATAATTTTGATATTCTATCAATGTATTTATATAATTATTATTATATTTTGAATATTTTATTAAAATTATTTTTTTATAATATGAATGTTTGAAATATATATAAAATTAATGAATATAAAAATAACATAATTTATGTAAATATAAAATATATAAATAAATTTTGAAAATATAAATTATATAAAAATCTAAAATAATCTTTTAAGGTAATTTATGTAAAATGATAAATTATTTAGGGGCATAAATATTAACTTTTTAATTTTATATCGTAAATAAAAATACAGAAGTAGGTAAAAATATCAAATTTTTGCTTCTAACTTTTGAGCAAAAGTTATAGAAGCTAAAGCAGAATTTAATATTTACAAACATTCAAAAGTGTTTCTATGTAGTTAGAATCTAAAAAGCAGTTAGCAGAAACTCTACCAAATACTCCCTAGTGTAGGACTGGTAGGAGAGCTAGAGGGGGTGATTAACTTTTCTTAACTCATTAATGATTTTTCACCGCAAAATACTTGAGCAATGCTAACACTTTTGGATTTTATTTGGTATCTACATCCTTAAGATAACTAATCCAAGGATTCACTTTTCCTTACTCTCTCATCTACTATAAAAGACTCATTCGTGGAGGTCGAAAAACCTTGTGCAAGCTTACAAGAAGATACAATAACAACTCAAGCAAACACGAATAAATCTTACAATATTTACACACTTAGATTCTTGCTTTTCTTTCTTTATTCTTCTTCTTCTTGCTCGGAAATGCCTCTTGAAGTGCAGCAACACTGGCTCGAAGGAGGAGAAGAGAAGCACTTCAACCTGCAAGAAAACTCTATATTGTAAGAAGTGGGGCGTGTGCAGTTACTGCACACGCTGCAGGGAGGTGGGCTTGTTGCCCCCTCCCTCTCCACTACTTCTACCCCCTATCCTCTCCTATATAAGGAGAGGGTAAGGGGCTTCATTCAAGTGCAAGGTGTGGTGCAAGTGTGAGTAAGAGCAAGAGAAGAACTCTAAGACGAGGAGATCATCCAGGCAGTGGGATTTGGTTCGTGAATCCGAGAGGGGAAGAACTTTCCGACACGTGATCGTTCTTCCGACGACAAGCGTGACGAACAACGAAGGACGAACGGAGAATCGCTATAAGTGTTTACCGTTTTCAATATCTTAAATGCGTTCAGAATTTCATGCTTAAATCAACAATGGTATCAGAGCATGTACATATTCTAAGTAGCATGAAAAAAAACTTCGTCGGAAAGTCGGTCGACTTTGTGTCGGCAAATTTTTTTTCGAGTCGGTCGACTTTGTGTCGGCAGTTTTTTTTCGAGTCGATAAAATAGTTGTTAGCGTTGCGAACCGACGATCCCACTCGGTCGTGTTGCACACTACTGATTAACCGCGTTAGTCGCGGTGAAAACTTTGGGCGGCCGAAAAAAAAAAACAGGCGGCGGAAGCAAACTCGAAAAAAAATAAAATAAAATAAAAAAAAACCGGCGGAAGAAAAAAAAAGAAAAAATTTTGCATGCAAATTTAAGGTCGTAGGTACAGAAATAAAAAAAAAAATTCTTTTGAACCATTAGTTGGTTTGCATGTTTTTTTTCTTCGATTAAATTAATTAGCTTTGTGCTTTAATTAATTGCTTAGTTGAATTTGTATTAAAATTTAGCTATTGGTTATTGGAACTAGACCAAAATTTGATTAAATTGGATTTTAGTTGGAATTAATTAAATCCGATTAAGTTGGTTCATTTCAATTGGAATTTAAATTATTAGTTGATTTAATCAGACCAACTTAATCCAACTATGTTTATGTCTAGCTCGAACCATTAGTTGGTTTAACTAGACCAAATTGATCCAACAAGATCAGAATCTAGCTCAAAACCAATAGTTAAATTAATCAGATCAGTTTAATACAAACAAGAACCATTTTGTTTGGTTCGACCAACAGATTTGACTTTAAATTAAGTGAGCAAACGACTAAGATAAGTCATCCCTGTCCGATTAGATTAGTTCTAATGAGGATAATGGACCCAGACTATGGATTCGATTTCCCAATCGATTGGCCCAAGGTGTTAGTAAATAGAGCTCCCAAACCAAGAAAATTTGTTTTTCTTATCTGTTTATGACTTTGTGAGTTTATGCATAATTATGAATTGAATTGAACCAGTTTTGTACTGGATTGTCGGTTTTGTACTGACAATGTATATTTTTCAATTCTAAATATTGCACGATAGGGACGGCATGGCTGGTCATAATGAGCGACTAGAGGAGCTATTGGCGGAATTCAAGACAGTTTTCTATAATCCATTTCTCGGAGTCCAGGGCGTTATAGGACGACTGGATCGGATCTTCTGGAAACTTGAGCAGGCCAGGTTCCCCATGATTGATGATCACCGAATCGGGGAATTAATGCGTGCTCTACCAAAGAGAGCAGGGAAAGTTGCGAATCAGATATGGGCTGAACACAACTTTCGCCTCTCTTACATAGAGCTATGCAATCAGCTGCTACGCCAACAGTTTCCTGAGGACTTGGGGGAATCTGACTCCGAGTCTGAAATGGAGGAGGATCCTGAACCCGAGGAGAATCTCGAGGAAGAGGAGGATCCCGAGATTCTTGAATACGAAGAAGATCCCGAGATGGAGGAGGATCCAGAAGAAGAAAATCCAGAGATAGAAATGGATCCAGAACTAGAGGATCTCGAGGAAATTGTTGAGATCGAGGAGGATCCAGATCTGGAACTTGAAGAAAACATGGGGATTGATTGGGATCCGGACGTGGATAATATGGAAATAGAGCAGGATCTAGAAGAAGAAGAAGATCCTGAAGAGACAGTAGAGGATCCTGAAGAGGTCCCAGAGGAGATTCCTCCTCCACCTGAGGTCACTCTGGTCCAGACTAGAGAGACGGGTCAATTTTTAGCTACGATTCTACTGTCCGCTCTATTGGGAGCAATATCAACCTATTTGTTCTCTTAGCTTCCTTTAGTTACTGACGTTATGTACAGTCAGTATTTATCCATGTAGTGTAATTGTCGTTATGTACGAACAGTTTAAGTAATGTTATATGTTAACAAATTTGTTAAATGATTAGTTTATTTAATGATGATTAGTTCATCATAATTAAATGATTAGTTCATTTAATGATGATTAGTTCATTATAATTAAATGATTAGTTCATTTAATGGTGATTTGTTCATTTGATGGGATGTGTGTGATATAACTAATCATTGTTTATTAGATTGGAACATACAAAGGATGAGTGGGAACGTGGTTGTCACTTGATTTTGTAAACCAACTCTATTTACAATGAGTTAGTTATTGATTACATGCATATAACATACACTGAATTACTAAATAATGCATTTATTTATGTTAGGTCATGGCAACAAAGAATATTATAGCTGAACTGAACAAAGGAGAGAAACTAAATGGGGACAACTACAAAATATGACACCTCAAGATACAGTATGTACTTGAGGAACAAGAAGTTCTAGAAGCTGTAAATCAGTTTATGGTAGAACCTGTAGACGGTGCTACCGCCCAGCATAAGCGTGATCTTGATGCCTACAAGACATGGAAGAAAAAGGACTCCACAGCAAAGGACATTTTGATTAGTTCAATGGTTGATGACCTAGTGTATGAGTATGAGTCATTGCCTTCAGCTCATGCTGTCTGGGTTGCCCTGAGAAATAAATATAGTGGAGTTAGCATAAGTAAGCTTCGCCAGCTGACAATCAAATTTGACAGCTTCAAGAAACGCCCGAATGTCACCATGACCTAACATCTTAGGGAAATGGGAAATATGATTCGAGAGCTAAAAACTGCCGGTCTTGAGTTTACAGATGAACAACAGGTTCAGGCAGTTATCCGTTCCCTTCCTGATTCTTGGGAATCGATGAAGCAGAATCTTACTCACAGTGAAAGCATTAAAACTTTCATTGATGTCTCACGCCATGTTGAACTGGAGGCGGAGAGAGTAGAATCTGCAAGGATATCTGGACAAGCTTTCGTATCTGAAGGATCTAGACCCAAGAATAAGAAGATATGGTTCAAGAAAGGAAAGGGAAAGGGAAGAGGAAAAGAAGCTGCTGCTGGGCAAGGCCCGATCAAGAAGGAGTTTAAAGAAAAGAAGTATGGAAAGAAACCTAAAAGCAAGCTGACTTGCTATAACTGTGGCAAGAAGGGTCACTTCGCTCGAGATTGTACCGAGCCGAAAAAGGTAATTCCATATTTAACTTCTTTTCATGAGCATAATGTTGCTAGTTCAGTGCTGTTAGCTGATTCTCATCCTTTGTGGATTATAGATTCAGGAGCAACGAACCACGTAGCTCGTGATCGAGCTACATACGTGGAGTACCGTCGGGTACCAGCTGGTAACAAATGGATATATGTAGGAAACAATGCAAGAATTGAAGTCAAAGGCATTGGCACTTGCAAGCTCAACCTTCGTGGTGGACAAACGTTGTTTCTACATGATGTCCTTTATGCTCCTGATATTCGACGGAATTTGGTTTCCGTTATTTGTCTTCTTGATTTGGGCTATTGTATAAACTTTTACAGTCGTTGTGTGGAACTTCGAATTAACTCTGTGTTAATTGGGCGTGGTTATGTAATGAATGGTTTCATGGTTTTTGATATGGAACATGATATTAATTGCGGAATTGCTCTTGCTAGTGATGCTGATATCAATGAGGAAATTTGGCATGCTAGACTAGGACATATAGGATAAGAAAGAATGAATCGATTAGCTAAGGAGGGTCTATTAGGCTCTCATGCTAAGATTAACTTGTCAGTATGTGAGCATTGTCTTACTGGAAAAGCAACGAGGAAACCATTTGGCAAGGCTATTAGAGCTGATTCACCATTGCAATTAATTCATTCGGATGTATGTGGTCCAATGAATGTGAAGGCTAGACATGGAGGTTCCTATTTCGTTACATTTATTGATGACTTCACACGTTTTGGTCATGTGTATTTGATTTCTCATAAATATGAAGTATTAGATTGCTTCAAACGTTATTTAAATGAAGTTGAGAATCAAATGGAACGTAAGGTTAAAACCTTACGCACTGACCGTGGAGGTGAATACTTGTCTGATCAGTTCAAGACAACTTGTAATGACCGAGGGATTATTAGACAGCTAACTATCCCAGGAACTCCGCAGCAAAATGGAGTTGCTGAAAGAAGAAATCGGACTCTTCTAGATATGGTTAGGTCTATGATGGCTCAAGCTAATTTGCCAATTTCCTATTGGGGAGATGCATTATTAGCTGCGACTTACATACTTAACCGAGTGCCTTCCAAGTCTGTTCCATCTACTCCATATGAACGTTGGACAGGCAGAAAACCAGATTTGAGTAATCTGAGACCCTGGGGGTCAGCTGCCTATGTTCATGATAAGACTCACAAATATGGAAAACTAGGACCAAGAGGTAAAAAGTGTATCTTTATAAGGTATTCTGATACGTCTAAGGGTTATGTTTTCATTGGTGAGCAGCAAGATGGAACCGTCTCTGAAATTGAGTCAAGAGATGCCACTTTTCTCGAAACTGAATTCCCAACAAGAGGTGAAGTTGATAAGTTGATTCCTTTATTTGCAATAAAGGAAGAGGATAATGTTCCTTTATCAACAACTCAGGTATCACAGGAGATACCTGAATCTAGTCAACCCAGTGGGAGTGATTTGCCAATGAATGAATTAGTTTCAGCTCCTCAACAGTCCGACTTACGAAGGAGTAGTCGTAAGATTATTCCTCGGAGAAGGTTTGACATTGAGAATGAGGCATTAATGATACTCCCTGTTGACGAAGAGGAACCTCGATCGGTTGAGGAAGCATTGAGATGTTCAGTCAGAGAAAAATGGAGAATTGCAATGGATGAGGAAATTGAGTCGATGAGAGAGAATCATGTTTGGGATTTAGTCGATCTTCCTCCGGGCCGAAGGGCTATTGGGAATAAGTGGATTCTCAAAATCAAGAGGAAAGCAGATGGATCGATTAATCAATACAAAGCTCATCTGGTTGCAAAAGGATATACCCAAATGGAGGGTATTGATTTTGAAGAGACATTTTCCCCTGTTGTGAAGTTTGTGTCAATACGTGTCATTTTAGCTATAGTAGCACATTATGACTTGGAATTACATCAGATGGATGTAAAAACGGCTTTCCTTAATGGTAATCTTGACGAGGAAATCTATATGGCACAACCAGAAGGTTATATTGCTGAAGGCTAAGAGGATAAAGTATGTAGACTTAAAAAGTCTATATATGGGCTAAAGCAAGCGTCGAGACAATGGAACATAAGATTTAATGAAGTCATTTTATCTTATGATTTTGAAATGATCAATGAGGATCATTGTGTATACCTCAAGGAGGATAAAGGAAAGATTGTCATATTATCGTTATATGTTGATGATATGCTAATAGCTGAAAATGACATACAGTTTGTGATAGAAATTAAATCGTGGCTTTCATCACAATTTGACATAATAGATATGGGAGAAGCCGAGTACATCTTAGGAGTTAAGATCATTAGAGATCGATCAAAAAGACTTTTGGGTTTGTCTCAAGAAGCTTATATTACTAAGATGTTACAACACTTCAATATGTCAAACTGCAACATTGAACAAACTCCTATAGCGAAAGGTACTGTTCTGAGCAAAAGTATGTATCCCAAGACTCCTGATGAAATAGCCGACATGAAGAAAAAACCATATGCCAGTGCCATTGGTAGTTTAATGTACACTATGTTGTGTACACGTCCTGACATCAGCTATGCAGTTGGCTTGGTTAGCCGTTTCCAGTCAAACCCAGGATCGAGACACTGGAAAGAAGTGAAGAGAATATTCAGATATCTCAAAGGGACAGCGGATTATTGTCTCTGCTTCCAAGGATCAAAGTTGAGCCTGAAGGGCTACTCAGATGCAGATTGGGCAGGAGATCTTGATGACAGGAAATCCACATCGGGTTATGCATTCTTGCTGAATGGTGGCGCCATCTCATGGAATAGCAAGAAACAGGCTTGTGTAGCACTGTCGACAATGGAAGCCGAATATGTGGCTTGTGCAGCGGCTGTACAAGAAGCTGTCTGGTTAAGAAGGTTCCTGAAGCATTTGAAGATTGCTGAGGATAGTGGGAGTCCCGTTACATTGTATTGTGACAATCAAGCTGCAATAGCTTTTTCCAAGGATCCCAAATATCACAGTAAGGGCAAGCACATAGAAATTAAATATAATTATGTAAGGAATATTGTGGACAAAAGAAAGGTAGTCCTTGAGTATATTCCTACCCGTGCTATGCTAGCAGATCCTTTTACTAAGCCATTGACTAAAAAGTCATTTCTTGGTTTTGTGAAGTCTTTGGGACTTCGTAAAATGTAACACATTGTAAAACAATCAAATATATGAAAGTGTCATGATTTATTCAGTGTTTATTGGTGTTACATTTTGGATAAAGTCTCGATAAGCATGTTGGCAGGTTGAGATTGGTCCACTCACATGGACAATCATCTCTATTTGTTGAGTATAAATAGAGGTAAGACTATTACTTATGGGATAGCTTATGTAGCTATAAATAGAGACATACTTATAAGTTGGAGTCGCCTTGATTTTATATCAAGATGAGATCATTTATGTAATGATCGGAGTAAATGAACCCACCATTTACTGAATCTGCTTATAGCCAGATAGGAATTCATAAGTTGAATTCAGGATTAGGCATTAGGTATGTCTAGATCAAATCTGTACGATGTTAATTTTGATAAAACATGCACTCTTTTGTTAAAGAGAAAAACATCGTAGCATGTGATTCATACCACATGTGCTATAGCGACAATAAGGGTAGTAGGAGAATGAATCCCTGCTTCTCTACTATGTGAAACCCTTGAGATTATAATTTAATCTCAGATTTACCCTATGTGACTATTTGGCTGTCTGCTTGAAATTTTAATCAGTGTCTGCTACCTTAGCATGTATCCTATTGGCTATGGATGATTCGGTCTATGGAACATAACTAGGAAAGCAACTGATTAGAATGAATAGATTCAAGCTAAATAGGAAGACTAAGAGAGATTTACATCATTGACACTTATTCACTGGTCGACCAATTACATTTTTTGTTGAGTACTTAAGATGTGATTGTGAATAATTGTATTGAATGGAAATACTGAACATGCTCTTGACTTAATGGTCATTACGAGGGATTAGAGATGTTCATATTGATGTAAATGTTTTAGTCTGGGATAAAAGCAAGTGATTGATGTCTCTGATTCATGTGATAGAGCGACTAAGTAAAGTGTAACAACTTTCTTAGTATTGATCGCTCAGAGAGCAGCTAAGTTAAGTGTCATAACTTTCTTAGCAATGATTGCTCAGTATGCTTGCTGTCGCACGAATCATTTTCCCTAAATGTATGAATTGGATGATCTATTAGTCTATGTGACTATATGGGCTTTGTGACTTGTTTCTTGTGTTAGTCTATGTGACTATATGGTCTTTGTGACCTGATTCTTGTATTGTCTATGTGACTTGACTTGTATGAGTGGGAGATGTAAGAAGTGGGGCGTGTGCAGTTACTGCACACGCTGCAGGGAGGTGGGCTTGTTGCCCCCTCCCTCTCCACTACTTCTACCCCCTATCCTCTCCTATATAAGGAGAGGGTAAGGGGCTTCATTCAAGTGCAAGGTGTGGTGCAAGTGTGAGTAAGAGCAAGAGAAGAACTCTAAGACGAGGAGATCATCCAGGTAGTGGGATTTGGTTCGTGAATCCGAGAGGGGAAGAACTTTCCGACACGTGATCGTTCTTCCGACGACAAGCGTGACGAACAACGAAGGACGAACGGAGAATCGTTGTAAGTGTTTACCGTTTTCAATATCTTAAATGCGTTCAGAATTTCATGCTTAAATCAACATATATATCCACATGACCTAAGATTATCAATTGATTACCTAATCGATTACCATGTCAGATCTAGCCATATAACGACTAGTTTTTTAAGCTTAATCGATTAGTCAATCGATTAAGGAAGATCTTAATCGATTGCCTAATTGATTCAGCATATTTCTATGCTCTCGTGCAACACAACCTTAATTGATTAAGTGTCTTACTGTGCCATTCGAGATATTGCTTTAATCGATCACCCAATCAATTAAGAGCAGCCTTAATTGATCGCTTGATCGATTAAGGCTTGTTCTGATCTCGCGATAGAAGTCCACCAATTGATCACCTAATCGATTGGTGTTGTCCTTAATCGATACCGAATCGATTAAGGGTCATTCTGTTTCTTACGAGAAACAGTGTTCCAATCGATCACCTGATCGATTGGATTGGACCAATTGATTACCTAATCAATTGCCCATAACCTAACTTGCCTAAACAAGTCTAGGGTTCCCTTTGCCCAAACTTCGGTCAACAATGACCTGTTAAGACTTTCTATTGCCTAGTTCCCAACTAGAACTTCTCTCGTGTAAAGTGTTTAGCTCCCAGCTAACCCATCTTGAACTTCGCCTAGTTCCCAACTAGGTCTGCCTAGTTCCACTTGAACTTCACCTTGCCTAACCGCAGTTAGGTCTAGTCTCTCGGTAAACTTCCACCTTGCCAATGTATGATCTCCCAGATCTACTTGGACATCACTTAGTCTCACAAGGTTTGCCTAGTCACACTAGGACTTCACTTTGCCAACATGCGATCTCCCCAATCCACTTAAGCCTCACCTAGTTTCCAACTAAGTTTGTCTAGTCCCACTAAGACTTCCCTTTGCCTAAACCCTCGAGTTAGGACTTCACCAATTAAGTCTCTAATCAGCATTGACCTACTTAACTTATTAACACATCTTGTCAAACATCAAAACCCAAATTCGAACCTACTTGAGTTCAGTCAAGCTGGTCAACCTTAACCCAAAGACGATTGCACCAACACCTAGTAGAAGCTCTACCAAATACTCCCGATAGATGTAATCCTGATATGTTGCGCGGCTGTCCGCACCTGAGTAGTTGAGGCACTGAAATTAATCTAGGCGTCTCAATTCTTTTTTTTTATTTTATAAAAATTAAATTTTCCTTAAATCCTGACCTTAAATATTAGCAACTTAAATACATATATTATATCATGTGTGCACCTAAAACTTTTTTAGTTTAATTTTTTTTTTACTTGAACACTGTAACTCAACTCCTAAACTCTAAAAGCAAAATCTAATTGGCTTAACTCTAGAACTAAAAAATAATAAACAAAAAAAATATAACCGATCAATTCCAATTAGGGCACCTAGATCAATTAATTCCAGGTGCCCTGACAATGTAGTCGCGGATCGTTCCACAATGAACAGCCCACAAATTAATAATTTTATATATTAATTCTAATATGTTGTAAGCCGACTATCCGCGCCTGAGTGGTCGAAGCGCCTAGAAGTGATTCGCCTCTATTTTATATTTTTTTTGTTTTTTTAAATATAAAATTTCTTAAACCCTATATCTTAAATATTAAATACCCTAAATACATATATTATATCTGATGAGCAATTAAAATTTTTTTAATTTAAATATTATAATTTATTCTCTAAATTTAAAAATAAAATCTAATTAGTTTTACCTGAAACTAAAAAAAATTTAAAAAAAAACCGATCAATTTCATTTGAGACACTAATCAATTCCAAATGCCCCCCGACAATACAGTCACAGACACTTCCACCGATTAAGCACCCCGACAATGCAATCGTGGACACTTCCACCGATTAAGCTCTCTTTAATTTTGATGATAATAAAAAATAAAATGCTCCTTTTAATTTTTTTTTCCCCTAGATATAACGGACGAAATTTCACATATTTTAAGTTGCTTTTGATGTCCCAAATAATAACGTGGTTGCCTTTTTTGACTTAGTATATATTGGATTATGTTAATTCTGTAAAAAAGTATTCAGAATTTTGTCACTAGAGATGCTTGCTTAAAGAATAATTTTGTATTAGCCAGTCAACAGTTTAGGAACATCTTTTTCCCATATTACGATATACACTCCCCATTGCCCAAGAAAAAGAGGCAGAAATAAACGAAGATCCATAAATCCACAATTACATTTTCTCCTGCAATTTGTGGCGGTAATATCATCAGAAAGAAGCGTTCCAGTGCTGTTGCCAACTCCATGATAACAGGAACTTGGAAAGTCTTGCACTGAACTGCACGTATATGTTCTCTCAATGAAGACCTGGATGGATATTTCCAAGCAAATAATTTCCCTCAATCAATTCCTTTTAGCAACTGAATCAGGAACCATAAAACTCTATCCCAAAACGGGCAATATTTTGCCCAAGGCAAAATATGTCGCAATAACTCATTTTAAGACTAGTTCAGTACCTTTTCCTGTGACTTAGGCCAACCGAATTAGGCGATTGTCATCTGTTTGAGGGCCAAGAAATTCATGTACAGCAGGTGGAATATCGTTAGCTAGCTTATTTGGTGTTATTCATGGCCTGCTATAGATTTCGGCTGATACTTACCAAATTTCAAGCAAAACTTCTTTTGCTTTTATTAGCCTTAGCCTTTGAACTCTCTCCTTTGCGTCTCGGAAGGATCATGAAAATCAAAGCTAAGAAACCCATCCCAGAAAAGGCCCAAAGTCCGACCATCCAAAAGCTTGGAGGCTTGTCCTTCGAATTGGAGAAGATTCTGGATGGCACTTCGATTACAATATTTTGTTCATTGCCTCTTCCACTGATCACTCCATGTTTCAATTCATGGGTTAATCCCACATCTTTAGAGAGAGTAAAACTAGCATTGCTGTCTGAAGGATAACGGCAATTCCTCCCTTTGTGATGCAGATAAAGAGCATCATTCAATGCTTTCCCACATTCAATGCTAAGGATATCTCTTTGTAGAATATTATCATCTGATGTAGACAGAGTAGAAGGATCAGGTGGTTCGGGAAACTTAGACCAGCATGTATTTACTACGTCGATATTTCTCCAGTCAGCCTTGTCAAAACTCCAATTGCCAACACCAAATCTCAGTCCATAGTGAAAGACCTTGTATTTGATTCCAGGTAGAGGTACATAGCCAGGATATATTAATATGTCACGCCTTATAATATGCCTCAGATTTAACTGCAAAGAATTACAGGAGAGTCATCCAAAGAAAATACCAGAATATACAGAAAATTGTTTCATTTTTAACCAGAAAACTATTGAAGCTGAAAAATATGAATGATTGAGAACAGCCGAAAACTTACTGATAGCAGCTAACAACATTTCTCATGATTCTCTTGAAAATTTTTAGAACACAAAAAATTGTTACATCTATCTAAAGGAATGTGATGTTTGAATATGCAATTCTATAAAGTACTTAATCAGGTAAGTTATAATCTCAGTTGTGACCTTACTAAGGGAGAGGTGAAATTCTCATCACCTTGAAAAGAACTGAAAAGTTGAGTTCTGAACACTCTTGCAATGAGTACTTATGCAAGATGCGTTAGAATTTTTTTTTTTTTGGTAGGTGTAGGTGCATGCCAAGGCAAAGGATGATATTTCAAGCATCAGCCAAAAATAATTTATTCTAGTAGGAACGAAGTATTTTGATTTAAGAACATAATAATCTTCTATTCGTTCTAAGGGGCAATGATGAAAGGAATTAGTATTTTGTTTTTTTTATTTATCAAATTATGGACAATGTTGAATGTTTTGTTTTCAACCTTCCAGGAAAGGCAGTTTTAATTTTAAAAAGTTAACTTAGAATATTTTAACTCTCATGAAATTTTATGCTCCTACAATCTACACCGATTGCAGATAATTTATTCTGAATATAATTTTAAGGCATGCAATTTATAAAACAAATTATTAATTAGTATAGCAATCAAAATCTGTTTGATGAGTTGTCCTAGGAGAGATCAGAATGTATTAGCTATTACTATGAATAGGGTAGCAATTTTTGCGAATTGCAGTAAATCAAGCAAATCTGATTCATGATTTAGTGGACTTTCAAAACACAGACATTTAGCATTAAACTTACTAAGTTATCACATACCTCAGCTGCACCAAAGGAGTAACCATACATTTCACTTATCCAGCCAGCTCCATAAATGTCCCCAGTAAAATTTGTTGCATAATGAGCTTTGTCGGATCGTACCTCCTCTGTTTTGTGAAGCCACAACAATGCAAACTTCCGTAGATCATCTATGTGCATTATTATGACACCACCAACCTTTTCACAGGCAGAAGGATTTCGAGTGTGAATCTTTGCAAGCTCGTTGTCACAACCAATAAGGTACCTAAGTAAAGGATAAGCATTTAGGAATAATGAAATAACAAATAGCCTGTCATTTAAAGGCCAGATATATTTCTTCCTCATACTCATAAGGAGTTGAAACAGGATGAC
Source organism: Boesenbergia rotunda (assembly GCA_024364735.1). Taxonomy (NCBI): domain Eukaryota; kingdom Viridiplantae; phylum Streptophyta; class Magnoliopsida; order Zingiberales; family Zingiberaceae; genus Boesenbergia; species Boesenbergia rotunda. The sequence continues at coordinate 73,217 of JAGFNQ010006214.1, read as the reverse complement.
CACGTGCAGCACCATACTCCCATGGAGTAATTGGCCCTCGCATTATCATGTCAGCATCGAGAATAACAATGAATTCAGCATCAGTCTTAACATGATTGAGCCAATGTAGAACAGCAGCTGGCTTATTGATTGCTGGGTACCTTATTGTGGAGTAGACAACAGTTAAGGATATCAAGAGAATCAAAATACAAGAATCCTTAATCACAGATAGTAGAAAGACAAATGAAGTTCACTATAAAGACGGGAAGAAATTTAAACTTGTTTACCTGTTTGACACAAATTATTCTACGTTAACTTGACAAAAATATTAGGCTGCGTTTGATACGCTTGTTTTCCATTTTCATTTTCTATAGAAAATGCATTTTTCTGGAAAACGTGGTTGGTTTGCATTTTCCAGCCTTGTTTCCCAGAAAAAGATATAGCGTTTTCTGGAAAACCAGAGAATGAAATAAAGTCGTTTTCCAGAAAATAAGAAAATGCGATTTTCTAGAAAATGAAAATAGAAAATGGAGCAAACCAAACGCCCCCTTAGTTTCTAGTTATGCATTGCATTCGAAGTGAAAACTACATAACATGTTGCAATAAAATCACACAATCTTCACTTTTGTATAATGGAATGAATCTTTGCTACCCAGTGAAGTGAACTGCTGCAAAAGCTTAGCACCAACAATATCAACATGACAGCACAAGATATACCCTCCATCATAATGTCTATAGGCTTTTAAGGTTTCCATACAAGAAAAGAGGTACATTACTGAGTGGCATTACCTCATAGGTATAAAATCAAACCATCCTTAAAGAAATCTTCGTTCCCAAACATCACCTTTGTTCAAATTTAAAATATGAGTTGAACAGTTCAACACATACACATCATTTTCATTTGTTTCAGGCCTTATTTCATGTGATTTTAATGATCTTTTCATCGCATTTGTCAAAGATTCAAATCTAGATCTAGATGAACTGCACTTAGCCTCTGAGCTGAACTATCCTTTTGCCAGTAGACGAAAAAAAAGTGAAGGCAAGCTGTATTAGACTTATCTTATGTTAGTTTAAGAGCATATAAATAATGGATATGTGCAAGATGGCTATTAGTAACCTGAATGCCAGAACAATAACTAACAAAAGGTAATGACATGCAATAGGGTCCAACCAGATAATTCTGAGAACCTCTTGCACGAGACCCTTTTGCCATTTAAGTGCATTAGACAGCCTCCAGATTGATATATTTTTCAACTTAAGGAGTTGTCATGGCACTGTTGGAGAAGAGAAGTTACTGAGGAGGTTTTGACAACAATTGTGACAGACAACTGTAGGTTGGGCATGAGAGAAGGCAAGTGTAGGTTCTGGTAGCAAGAATAGGCACCATTACAAGCATAGATCATTGATGAGTGCAGGTTGTGAAATGAAGAGTTGAAGTCTATGGAGAGGCTGCTGTTGAACAAGGGAAAAGAGTATGGTGGTGAACAGGGAAGGGAAAGGGGAAAGACCCTATTGTTCTCTGATAGCAAGTGAGAAGGAAATAACTTGGTATTTTATTTGATTGAGTAATGTAATCACACAATATATGAATAATACATCAGTATAATATGGAACTAATAACTGAACTATTCTAACACATGATATGCTGATCAGTGAGATAGTCATTTTAAATATGCATTACATAGTTAGAATACAGTATATATGATTGGAAATATCAAATATACATGTTTAAATATGAACATATTGTTTTAGGGTTGAGCATAGCTTTTTTAGGTTGCATCATTGTCAACAATGATGTAAATGCAATTCAGAAACTTAGTGTTACAGAAATCAACATTAGTAGATAAGAAGTTTAGCAGGGGCAATCTACCCGTTTATGAGGCCAAATTACAATCCTTTAACCATAGAAGAGATCTATTTTCATAATTCTCAACAAGTCATATTGAATAAGTAGCAGATTATCCTCAAGATTAAAAGAATGTAATAAATGGGACAAAAGCAAAGGAATCATCAATGCATTTTTTTTTCAGAAATCATGGTTCAATTGAATGCAAGGGATTCCCCTAGTCTATGGAGGTATCATCAGAAATTTGTCACTTGATGACGACGAAAAAAAAAAACAGAAATCAAATTTAAGACTACAAACACAAGCAGACATTTAATACCACGTACCAATCTCCTGTCAATGGATGTTGGCTCATAGATGGAACATAGTGCGTAGGAGCTAAGTCATGACCCATGTATTGCTTCAAGTCATGCTTAGTACAACTGAGAAGGCGTGTGATATTTCCTGGCTGACCACTTAAATGAAAACTATGAATAAGGCCAACAGTTTGCCAATCAAAATATGATGAACACTCTGTGGAGAACAGAGTGTGTATCTTCGGATAGAGCTTGGTTGATTCAATCTTGGTTGATTCAATCAAGATATTCTTCTGTTCAGTTACTTGACTTAGTTTTTGACGATTTATATATTTTGGCTTGGTGAGCTCAGCAAATTTCCTGCTCTTTAGGAAACTCAGGTATTTAGACCATTTAGGCTTCGGACAACTGCTAGAGGCATGATGTAACAAAAGTCCTTGATTTAAAGTGTTAATACACTCTATACTCAAGAATAAGCCTCGCCTTCTATTTATATTAGTTTCCATCAGCACAACCTGCGTGGTAGGTATTGTCAGAATCCAGAATTTCTGGCATTATACATCTAAGTGGTTTTCCCCTCTGTACATTAAGAAAGATGAAAGTTTTGAAATAACTTATTTTCACCAAAACAAAAGTTGGATCCTACCTCTCTAGGAAAAGGAGGTGGAGGGAAAATATGGTTGCATTCATACACGATGTCATCATCATGATGTTCTAATTTATTGAAAGACCAATTACCAACTTTAAATGGTAAGCCATAGTGCAACAGAATAGGCTCCACACCATCTCTGGGAGTATAACCTGGGTATATCATTAAATCATCATTTATCTTGTGATGTAGGCCGACCTATTACAAATTAAAAAGAATAAGAGAGCTTATGATATGGATTCTTCTGTAGGCTGACCATTTTGAAAATGAATTATGAAACCCAAAACAATTTATTTACCTCTGCAGCACCAAAGGAGTAGCCATACATCTCACTGATCCAACCCTGGCCATAAATGTCACCTGTTATGTTAGTTCCCCAATGTGCCCGGTCCCCTCGCACTTCCTCAGTCTTTGAAAGCCACATAGGAGCTAGAGCCCGTAAATCATCAATATGCATAGCAAGAAGCCCACCAACCTTGTCACATAATTCAGGGTGCTTTGTGTGTAAACGTGATAGAATATTATCACATCCCTTCAGGTAGCTAAAGAAATACGATATAGTTGTTATTAATATTTAAAGCTTATCTTAACAAGTCAATGAGGAGAAGAATAATCTAAAGTTGGTTCAGGAGAAGAATAATGACTAAATGTTCCTACCCATAATATGCAGCAACTGGTCTACCTTTCTCAGCACCCAATTCCCATGGTATTATTGGACCTCGGATAATCATATCTGCATCCAAGATTACAACCCAATCCACGTTGTCTGCATCTTCACTATATTTAAGCCAATGTACAACACCTGCTGGTTTATTGATAGCAGGATACCTAACAACATCAACATGTCAGGAATAATCATAGCAAAGTAAAACATCCACACGAGTTAGATTTCTGCACAAGGATAAACACTTGAAGAAATACTGAAATAGGCATATGGATGAAATTTAACTGAAAACACTACAATCAATTTTGGAAGGGAAAGAAAAAGGAAAGTCATGACTCGTTGGAAACACCAGTGAAAGGTGAAAACAACTATGTTGGATAAAGAAGACTGTACACATTATTAACCAAGACAAAAGTATTAAATGTTCTTATGGTGTTGCATAAATAGATATAGAGAATTTCATTTAGCTTATTAGATGGAATAAACAAGAGATGCACCACTACTAATACAACAATATTCTGCTGCCCAGTTTTATATTTACTAAGAAATGCAAGTCTTCTTGAAACATCTGAAAATACAAATTGAGGTCATGAATTGTGAAAATTTATCTTTTTCCTCGCTCGTAAAATCAAATGAAACAAAAACAATAAATTATAACAAGATAAAGAAAAATAAAAGCAGAAGTAACCGACCAATATATTTGGCTCACCAATCACTGGTTTTGGGGTGGCGACTCATAGAAGGGACCTCAAAGGTGGGGGCAAGAGCCATTCCCTGATATTGGCGACGCTCCTCATCCGTGCAACTGAGAAGTCGAGTAATAGGTCCTGGTTGCAGCGATTTGTGATAGCTGTGTATCAAACCTACTGTCTGCCAATCAAAGTAGTTTTGACACTCGACGGAGAATAGTGTGTGGATCCTCCATGGTGCTTTTTGGGTCGTCGCTAGAACCAACGAGATGCTCATTATGACCACAGACACTGCCGCTGCTAAAAATGCAGCCATGAGGAGAGGCACTGCAATGGATCGTGGATATTTGAGGTTTTCTCCTATCTCCTCCCTTTTTATACTTCAAAAAGTAAAATATCAGTTACAGGTATCTCCAACAAAGAGGCATGCATGACTAAAATGTTAAGCACCAACCCTGCAAGACCTACTATTCAAGATATGGCTGTAAAAAGTAAAGAGATCAATATTTCCTAATGTTAATTCAAATTCAATCATAATCTCAAAGTTCACCAAAATGATCCTGAATGGTAACAAAAATTATAGCATAGTGCTTTATAAGTCATATTGAGCAATTAGCATCTTTCCACTTTCGTACACCTTTTGACCCTTTGTACTCTACTAAAGCAGCAATCTCCATAGTAGCCTTATTTTCTGCAAGAGGACTTTTCCATTACTTCAAGAAAGCATAAAGTTCATGCCCAAAATATCAGAAGCTCAATCTCTTAAAACTCGTTGAAATCACAAAGAAACTTTGATGCAAAAGGACAAAGTATTCAATAAAAAATTGTGACAGCATAAGATTAAAGAAATGTAAGAATGAATTCCATCAAGGCACCTTCACAAAGTTGATTTCTAATTCTTTTTAGAGAAGGGGTTTCTGACACTCGATTGAAAACAGTTTAGCTTTTGATATGGATACACACTGATGGCAAATGAATCAACATGCACCATCTATAAACATATAAAATCAATTCATTTGCATTTCACAGCAAAGATGAAAAAATTGGTTCGATGGAACTAGCATGATTGTTTAACTCTCATTTAGCAATACACATATATCCATAACATGAATCAGCAAATGTTAACAGCATGCCATGATAACAAAAATATGAATATGCCATGTGTGACAAAGGAGGTAAAAAGCACAATTTTATTAGAAGCAAGTCAACTCATTTGAGTTTTCCATCAGATTTGGCTCTGTGTAATCAATCTAACATCATTATCTAACTGGACCCTAACCTAATCAGCTGGATTAGGTCAAATTAAACACAACTCTAAACAGGTCTCAAACTGAGTTTAAAAACTATTCACATTCTCTTGATTTAAATCCTATCAAATCTTCCAGTGTAACTCCCTCTCATTAGAAATCATCGAACCCTTCCACTATTTATTGCCAGTCTTTCATGGATACATCCAAGCATATATACAATTTCTTCCTTGCCACACATGCGACGATATATGATACTGGACTCATATATATACAGATACACACACTGACATATACAACAATATATCACATACACCATTTTTCTACTGCCATCTGACTCATATTCCCTTGCAGCCAATCACCAACACCATCATGTGATCTGCCAAAACTCCTACAAGTGACTGGATTGCAACTAGCTGGTAGCTGAAACTCCAAGACTATACAAATTTCCGAGCAATTAGCACATATGGGAAAAGGTCAAACCAAACTGATTTAAACCCACACCACAAACCAGAAAAAGATCACCCAACAGGTATGGAAATGGCCAACATTAAAATGGGAAAAGGCAAATTCAAAGGAAGAGCCATGAACCTACCTGGTCCATTAATCCCACTTCAACTCCAGTGACTGACCCAAGTTTTCACCCATGCAGGGCACTGTATAATCAATTATAAAAATTCATTGGTATATTTATATTGAAGATTTATAACAATAGTTTTTATTGCACAATTGTATCAACACTTTCTCTTATGTTCTCTATTTTCAATGGTAGAATATGTATAAACCCTTTCACCCTTCAAAAGATGAGAATTACATTGTTTACAGCCCAAAGGAGATTTCTCAAATCTTCCTACTAAGAGCTTGGTATTACAAATTCTAGTGTTTGTTTGTTTGACAAGACAAATTGTTTCTTATACCTAAATAAAGATCATAAGGCAGCCTTGTGTATGCCTTTGACAATGCTTCAGGATTCATTAGTACCTTGCGCAATGATCCAAGGAGCACATGAAGCAAACTAAGTTAATGCATCTCATCATCCTAGACATCAGTTTATTAAACCAATTCTTCTTTAATTATAGATTCTAAGCATCAGTTATGTCAGAAATTAATGATTTGTATATGAAGCAACTTGACCAAGACATTAGAACCATAAAGTTCAGTCAATAGGTTAGTCTTAGAGGCTTGGAAACTTAAACCTATGAACAGAGTTGATGGCAAGATTGGATTTAACACAAATTTGTCAAGTACAACCTCTATGACAATATACTACTCTTCTCCCTCAAGTTTATCTATTATATGGTTCTCAATAATTTTTTTTAATTAGCACCGGGTATCCAAGCCTCTAACCCTGAGGTGACCGACCCCACAGAAATTTCCCAATAATTTTTTTTAGCTAGCACCGGGTATCCAAGCCTTTGACCTAACTAATCCTGGGGTGACCGGCCCCACAAAAATTTCCCACAGGCTACCAGGGTAAATCAAGGAAGTGCACATAGAGGTTATAGTTTCTCGGGTCCACTAGCCATTAAGGAGAAAAATCTCCAATAATGCACCACAACTGAGTCTTGTCTAGTCTCATTGAAGGGCCTAACCATGGCACCCTGTCCCGGGGGCAATATGGTTCTCAATAATAAATTCATTATAAAAATGGATTTTTATAAACAAAAGGTTCTAATATCATAATTCACAGTAAGGCCCCTCTTCCTTACAGATAGAGTTAATCCCATAGGTGTCTCACGGATTTCAGTTCTTCACGGAGTGACAGACTTGCTATAATGAGCCAGGATTAAATCTAGATGAGTGTATATTTTTAGAAATAAAAATCCCTGTCATCCCCTAGTTAATTGGCAGCCGATGAAAAATTAACCCTGTGATTTATCATCTTCACATAATCTAAGGATGATCACTGAGAGACATCTGAGATGAGCATAATCACATTTTACTAAAGAATTAAGCCCACATACTAACGTACGAGTTGAGTGTGCAATGGATACGTATGCAAGGACCGTATTCATGCTGTTACTAGATAGGAGGTACAGCGGGCCGATAGATCAACATTCCGTGGTAAGTTTTAATCATGCATTTCCATTGACTTATTAATAGATACTGATAGTCTGCGTTTCTATATACCACATACATTCATAGGAAACAGCGGTAGGGTACTCACGTGTAGGGCACAGTCGGCATCTATGTCTCTATCATTTAGAGAGGTATGGGATAACTTTCATTTTAGTAGGTTGGTGGATCGTTTTCTATATGGTATGGTTAGGTGTTGATAACCTTAGGGTTAGTATAGTAGATAACTCGTAGTTTCGCAATCATGGTTGAGGTTGACCATGGAAACGGTTCGTTGGCTAGTTACGGGTACGACCTGGTAGCTCCGATTGTCGAGTCGAAGAGCTAGGGTTAAACCTGTCAATAACCTATTGAGGGATAAGAATTCCAACCTATGTGGTGCGTAGAGCTGGATTGTCACTCAGTATTTATACTGTTTATGGAAGGTTTGTACTTGGGGGGTTTAATAGCAAAATTTGGAGGACCAAATTTTTATTAGTGGGGGAGAATGTAAAATACAGTTAAAAATAAAAATAATAATAATAATAATAATAAAATGGAAAATAAAATAATCGCGTGTGGAGAAGTGTTGACGGTGATGAGGGAAGGAAAAAGGAATCGGGCGATGGGTTTAGGGCTAGGGCATGGTTTTAAAAGAGAAGTTTTCTCTCACACGGGCGATGAGGGAAGGAGAAAGGAATCGGGCAATGGAATAAATTTTCCTGAATTTTTGAAAATATTTGCAGGAAAAATTGGTCGCGTGATGGACCAATTACGAATTATTTAAGGAAAAGTTTTTATTTTTGGAATATATATATATTCCAAAAATAAAAACTTTTCCTTAAATAATTCATAATTGGTCTATCACGCGACCAATTTTCCCCATAAATATTTCCAAAAATTCAGAAAAATTTATTCCATATGACTGTTTCCAATTTTAGCCTCCTATTTATGGTGATTGTATATAAATTTATAAATATTGCTATATATATTATTTTTTTTTATCCGTATTTTACATTCTCCCCTACTAATAAAAATTTGATCCTCCAAATTTCGCTATTTGCCCAACCAGGTACCAACCTTTCATATGCGTATAAATACTGAGTGAAAATCATCATTACACCCCTCAAAGGTTGAAATCCTAAACCCCCAATATGTTGGTGATAAGTTTTACCCTAGTTTTCCCGAATCGACAAGCGGAGGTACTAGGTCATACTTGTAACAAGTCAACAAATCGCTCCCATGGTCAACCACGACCATGACCGCAGATCAAACGAATTATCTACCATACTAACACCAAGATAGTAAATACATAATCGTCTAGTATAGGAAACGATCTACAAACCTACTAAATTGTGAACTATTCATGTCTCTCTGAATGGTAGAGACCCAGCCACAAGCTGTGATCTACACGTGTATACCCTATAGCTCATTAATATCATGGAAACCCAATTCATCGACCTGCGGTGTCTCCTTTCAAGTGACAACGTTAACCTAGTCTATCTATAGAACTGATGGTGGCTTCATCTGATAGGCTGCGGCTGAAACATCTGAACAACGGCTGGTTGCATTCGCTGGAGTGCTGGAAGTCCGACTGAATGATGAGGCTAATAAACTACTGCTTCGATCGTTTGTGGAGGTTGATAAACTGCTGCTTCGATTATCTGCTGCGGCTGATAAGTTGTAGCTTCGACCATCTGCTGAGGCTCTTCAACTGTAGGCTGGTATGCTGGATATGACTGAACTACACATAAAGAAAAATTAAGATAAATCCTAATTACAATATCTACTAAATTTTAAGTAACCACGCGTTACCTCCTCATCATTAGGTTAAATTTTTAACTCAAATACGGTTAACCATACTCAATTCCTCCAAGAATCAAGTTCACATCAACGTATGATCACTACAACAACCTAGTGAAACCTCTCTAAAATAACATACTTCCTTATTACATAGTTGCCACAAAGGCAATTAAAACAAGGTTCTAACCTAAAGCAAATCATCACATCTACCGACTTCGCCTATAACTCACCAATCAAAGACAACTATTAACTAACAAACCATAGCACCACAAATCCACCAATAATTTATTTATCATGCAGATAAAGTTTCATGATATCCACCGTCTTCATACCATCCTCAACCCAAAATCTAACGAAATGACTCTCTGAAAATGAAAATCATTTATCCATCCACACTTAATGCCAACAAATCCAAATAAATCACCAAATAAACCCACTGATAAACCGTTAAAAGGCAATATATCACACTAGTCCATTTTCCACCATATCCACTAATTCCTATTTAGCCTTAAACATTAATCAAAATTGATCATTTCTTGATCAACCATAAAGTCATGCACAACAGACAATCAAAAATTCAACGCTTCCCAATATTCATTTTCACAATATCCTCTAGAGTTAAATTTATTTTCTAAGATCACTCACCCTCGACATTTTCCTTGAACAACTAAAATCATCCCTAGTATACCACCATAACATATCTCTATCATACCAACAAAAGAGATAATATCTTATGCACAAGTCATCCTATTAAAATATTTAACAAGTATTTCTAAAATATACAACTAAAATTTCTTAATCAACTTACTTGCTCGTTGCCAGAAGAAGTTCGTCACTGCCAAGTCCCAAAACACCCTAGTCAAGAAAATGACTTCTAAAAAAATTTTTGAAAATTCGAAACCAAATGAACCGAACAAAGAACAAAATCCCGTAAATCCGAAAATCCTAAAACAAATACATACGACATCGCAAACCTCATAAAACGGACGCTTCGATAAACCACAAAAATAACTTCGTAAAATCCACAAGAACCCAAAATACGTCGCCAACCTAGCTCTGATACCACTAAACTATCACGCCCCCAGAGGCTCGTGCTCGCTCGGAAATCGGGCAGCACTTCCCCTGTACGGCGGAAAATCTGAAACCTTTATACATATCTATCTCACGCATATATTTAGCTCAGTCACACTCGGCTGGCGTTCACACCATCACAACCACGCAATTAAATATTATAACTGATAAATAATAAACATAATGAATAAATCCTCATAGCTAAGCGCAGCAAACTAAAATTCAGCGGAAATAAATAAATACTCATCCAAAAGAAAATCATATACCATCTGAAACGATATTAAAACTTAAACACGACACTAATACTATAAAACTATTGCAAACGTACGAAAACCCATAAGAATTATACTCAAACTGGGAGACTGGCAGCTAGATCCTCTCCTAGCGGCACGAGACACAGCTATCGACTACCTGAAACAAAAAGAATAACGAGGGGTGGTGAGTTCCGGATGGAACTCTACGGGTACAAGAACAGATAAATGCATGATATATAAAAGGGTAAAACAAGCATCAAGAAGCAAAGAGTATACAGTCTCCAGAATAAAGAACATAAACTAAATGTCTCTATACAAAATAAAGCATACCTGAAAACCATGTAACAAGTAGGGGCAAAGACAGAAATCCCCCCCTAACACCTCCATAAACAGCTAATACTACTGAACATATCCAGATCATACAACAAAATGCAAATCATAACCGTATATGCATGTCAATCAAATGCAACAATCATAACTCAGACAAATGCAGCAAACACAAGCAAATGCACAATATGCAAATAATGTCATGACCTGCACTATACACACACCAACCACCGTTATATTAGGTAGGTTGAGTGGACAAGATACAAGCGCCAAAACCTGGGGCTATGCAAATACACCACGACAACCGTGGCACTGATATGAAAAGCCAAAATACCTAGGCTTAAAACCCCAAAATATCTGTGGGGACTCCAAATACCTGGGGAGTATCAACTGTTTGCACTCAACTCCGACTAAGCTTGGCACAACAGGAAAATATACCCGACGACCCATCTCAACCACCAAGGAGCCCGCGGTCGTTGGCCTGAATGCTATGATGCATGTCACTAATATACACCACCTCAATCAAACCCAAAACTATGCGAAACAGAAAACACCAATAACACCAATATAAGGAAACATACGAAAAGCACAATCAACACCAAATTAAATAAACATGTACTAATCTACTGGGTAGGGTTTATCTAATGTCAACCAAAACCCTAGATAGGACAAATGATTATTCTACAGTATACGCGGTACTCTTTAGATCAGAACCCAAAAAATGAGACTGTATAACTGAACAAATTTGGAATTATCACTCAAAGGTCAAGTACGAATAAGTATCAAGCAGGAAAACAAGAGGAATAGATTTAAGGTAAATCATCCTACTCAGATAATAAAACAACCATGCATTTAAAGATAAACAAAACTACAAGAATCAAGGGAGAAGTATCCGTCTTATATGTAGCACAACATTTCCATCTTCAAGTCCGAAGATTGCATCGATCTCCAATCCTACAAATACAAGAATACGGATCCATAAACTAAGTACCTACCACTAATGTATCCTTCTATTAATTAATTAATTTACTTCTTAATTAATTCATCCTTTTTCTTAGATAAGATTAATCCTAATCATAGGTGATTTCAACTAAATCTAAACCACTGATTTAAATCAACCCTAATTAATCCAACCAATACTCCTTAGTTAATCAAGAAATTAATCCACTAATTTAACCCAACCCAATTAATCATCAATTAACACATCTTATTAAAACAACTTAATCAGCCATCACAATTAATCATTTTTAATCCATTGCTAATTGAGCAACCCAATCCAGTTGTTGATACATCTATCATCCATATCCATTTCAATCTAGCATTATATCCTAATCAACACTTACCTTAATTTGATGCCAGCGCTTTCACCTGCTCAGAGTCCGGTGAAGAAAATCAGAGAGCACACGGACACAAAATCAGAAGCTCGAGGTCAACACCACCAATTCTTGCGATAAACCACTCTTTCCCCTGTTCATACCTGATAAAGCCTAGCCACCTTAGCCTCTAGTCCAGATCAATTCAAGGAAAGGAAGAACTCCTTACTTGTCCTTGCCCGGAAAGGAACAACAACGTTGTGAATGTCTCCGATTTTTTCTTTCCAACAACTTGTATTTCTGAAACCTTTGCGCAATGATGCGTGAACCAAATTTCCACAGAGCTCAGCTGAGTACAACAGATCATTGGCTGCGGAGAGTAACCTTGAAGAAATTTTATAGCTTCTTGCCTTTCCCTGCCACCCCGACTTGAAACATACACGCAGCACCCCTTTTTTTTCCTTCCGTGTTGATCCAAGTGAAACCAGCCGACGACAGAGGACCCAGGTGGAGATCTCCTTCTCCGATGGACTGGCTAGGGCTCCGACAGCTCCAACCGAAGAAGAGGCAGCAATTGAAACAAGGGCGCGGGTAGGATCCCTCTGACGACAACCTCCACGCCGTTAATGATGGCGCCGACACAATCAGAGAAGGAGAAGAGGAAAGGTAGGGATCGCCGGCTTTGGCGACGAGGCGGCGGTGGCGTGAGAAGGAGGAATCGCCATTGACAGGGCCGCAGCGTGGCACAGAGAAGGGATGGGGAAAGGGTCGCCGATGTTGATCGGGTGAGGAGGAGATCCCGGTGAAGTCCCTCCGGTGGCGTCGCTCGCTCGGACAGAGGTGAAGGAGGGCAAACCGGCGGATCGGCGGCGACACCTGAGGGAGAGGAACAGGATCGCGTGTGGAGAAGTGTTGACCGGCGATGAGGGAGGGAAGGAGAAAGGAATCGGACGATGGGTTTTGGGTTAGGCCACGGTTTTAACGGAGAAGTTTTCTCTTAAAATATATATATATATATATATATATATAATATAGTGTATAACTTATGGTGCACAATTATGAGGGCAAAATCTTGATCATTCATCTTCATCATGCATTTTTGATGGGTGATATGCCAGTGGTACCACCTATGCAGGTGTTCATGGTTGTGTATCATAAATTATGCACCATATTATTTCTCTATATTATATATATATATATATATATATATATATATATATATAATTTTACTTAAATAATTGATAATTTATCCGCAATCAATTTTTCTTATAAATATTTTCAAAAATTCAGAAAAATTTATTCCAAAATTTTTTATATGACTATTTTCAATTTTAACCTCCTATATATAGAGAGAGAGAGAGAAGCCCCCGGGGCTATGGTGCAGTGGTAAGGTCGCTAGTAGTTAACTCAGGCATCCTCGGTTCGATCCCCAGCTACGGCGCATTTTGCAGGAATTTTTCCTCCAAAATGGGGCGCGAACCTTGGGACGCTGGGCTTCTAGACTGCCCCCGCGAGCGCTTCCCGATTTACCCTGGTGACCGGTGGGAAACTTTCGTGAGGCCGGACTGGTCACCCCAGGTTCAATTTGTCTACTGCCTGGTTCATCATTTATATATATATATAGAGAGAGAGAGAGAGAGAAATGTTCACATGCGGACGAGTGCTGCGGACGAATCCTACGTGGACTCGAACGCCTGCGGACGGAAGCTGCGTGGCGGCTTTCGCGATGGGCTGGTGATGGACAAAACAAAAACAAAAAAAAAATTAAATCGCAGTTAATTTTCGCGACCCGACTCTCGCAGCCGCCACTCCTCCCTCTCTCGCGAACCCTAAAGGGCGATTTTCTGCCTGCGGGGATCCCCGCCTCCCTCTATCTCGCGACTGCCCCTGCGTTGTTGTGGTGCACCGATCCCCCACCTCCCTCTCTCTTTCGCGTTCGAAGCCTGCACCAGCGTTGCCGCCTGCGCCGATCCCTCCCTCATCGTCGCCGCTTGCCGCCTGCGCCGATCCGACCTGCCTCCCCCCTCGCCGCAGCAGGTCAATGTCATTTTGTGTTTTTTCTGCAATTTCCTCTTCGTCGAAGCCTTTTTGCTCCTCCGATCGGTGAAGCCCTAACTATCCAAGAAGTCGTCGAAGCCCTAACTGCCATTTTTCTGCGATTTTGTAAACTTTTGCTGCTTTTTCAGCAATTTTGTGAAATTTTTCTCTGATTTTGTGAAATTTTGCTGCGATTCTGTGATTTTGTGAAGTTTTTAATCAATAGTAGGTATTTGAGATATAAAATTACAGTATACGATCTTATGTATTCATTTTTGTTTTTAATCAATAGCAAGAAGTCGCCGAAGCCTTAACTATCTTATGTATTCATTTTTGTTTCTTTTCAAAGCTTTTTCTGAATTTTCTCTGCACTAGATCATTTAAGCTTCTATTTTGTATTTCTTTTTGCCGCATCCATCTAATTTGTCATCCACATGTTATTTATAATTAACTAATTTAATGTAAATTGTATCGTATCAATTTGTAGCATCTTATCTGAACTAATTAAATAAATGAGGATACAAACTTTCAGTATCTTTTAATTCAGTATCGTATTAATATTTTTTTCAATAAAATATTAGATGAATTTATTCAATCAATTGAACCCTGGGGCGCTGGGTTTCTAGACTGCCCACCGCGAGCTTTCCCGATTTATGTTATATTTATTTTCATGCTTCACATGCATTCATATCAAGTATTAACCTGGACATAATCATGATTATTTTTGAAGATTTCCATAAAGAATATATTTTATTTAAATCTTAGACTTCATTTTTATTTATGATGGGAGCTCATTTTCTTTGAGAAATGAGAAAGAATTAAATCTATTAAACTGAGAACTTCTTAAGCTCTTATCTACTGAATTTGTTTGCTGATTTAGGTCTTCTTGTTGTATCCATCAGATTTATTTAGCTTAAACTTGGTAATCACTGTATTGTCTAGGTCAAGCTGAGAAGGTAATTGAGAGGATGATGATGGAGGTTTCATGGGCCGAGTAATTTTATTGTTTTCCATTATAGCCAAAGAGGATGTGTAAACGTTGCATCTGAAACAGTTTTACACCTGTGTAAACATTGTAACTATTATAGTGTTAGTTGTTCTACTCTGATGCTTTGTTATTGTATCTGTTGTAAACTGGATTCTGTTATTGTATCTGCTTCTGGAGCTGCTGAGTTTGCATCTTTGACTATGCAATCGTTACCTATTGTTTTAAATCTGGATTCTGTCATTTCACTTCACCTTTGATTGTATCTTAGCTCTGTGTTTTAAATCTGGTTCCATGCTGGTCAACATAGGTTAAAATTTTCATTCTGCTCATCGACTAGCACACAAGAAGCTGCCTATATGCGAGCGAATGAGCAAAACTACTGCCTTCATCGTGAGAAGCTTTGGAAGCTCTTAATTTGCTCATTCTTTGTTGCAAGAAGATTCAAAATCTATGAATCCGCTCATCCTTCTTTGAATCGCTAATTGCCATAGCAAAAAGTTCTTTAGTTGCTTATTCTTCAGTACATCTTCTGCTAGTTGCTGGTGTCTTCTACAAGGATTGAAATAGAGCCTTCCTCCTCTTCTCTCTCTTCTGCAAGCTTAGGCATGTTGCACGAGGTATGACAGATAAATCCTCTTCTACCTATTTCTCCTTTAATGCTAAACAGCCAAGCTTGCACACAAGTATTAAAAATTTGAAATTTCTGCAGCTGAGCTTGTCTGCCTCATTCCAAGTATCCATTGCGAAGGAGCTGTCTGGTAGGGTGACTGCTTCCACCTGACAGACCTTATCTTGATTGTGCTTTAATAGGATTGATCATATACCCATTCCACTTTAAATAGTGTTCTGCTTCATTTTATCATTTGGATAATCCTAAATGTTTTAGTTATTTTTTTAGCAAATATTACATCTGCCTACAAATAAAGTTAAAATAACTAATTCTAAATATTCCTTCAATTAAAGTTAAAATAAATAGTTCTTATAACAAACACTTCAAATAAGAAAAATTTACTTAAAAAAACTGCATTGCTGTCAATATAGATAACACATATATACATGAGGTTAATATAAATAACACCATTGTTTCATATATCAACATGCTTCAACTTCAACTTGAAATAACCTAACATGCCTAATCACTATCACTAATTGCTAAAGAATCCAAAAGATGCACTATCTGTTTCATTATATCCTTAAACTTAGTTTTTTTTTTCGGACTTTGAAAGACTCCTATCAGAATTTGTATTTGATCTCGAAGTCAAACTTGAAGTTGCATCGGATGAAATAGAAACTGGTGCACATTTTATATCCAAGTATGTTTGATAAGCTTTTTCTGTCTCCTCTTTACTTTTGTAAGATTTATGTATGTTGCCACTAAACCCATCAACTTGACGTGATGCTTCCATATTCCACTAATCATAAATGCCCGAGTTATATCCGATAAATACAACATAATTTTTTCCTACATTAAAAATAACATTCATAATTTTGTATAACCATATTATGAGAACTTAAAATGAACAACATATATTTTTTATAAAAGAAAAAGCTACCTTGTAAATTTCCTGAAAAAAAACAGGATTACAATTGTATTAAAAAAAATTGGAAGAGTGTTAAGTTATTGAATTTTCAGAGGACATGCCGAAATTATCATTAAGTAGATTAAAATGAAAAAGATTACATATATTTAATGCCAATGTTAAAGCATCAATGTAAACTTAAAAAATTTCAATGCACTTATCATTATACTATACAACAAGACAGGAACTTATATGTCTTATAGACAGGAGAACCACAGCAAGTTGAACCAACATAACAATATGTAGGAGATTAAAAATATAAGTTTCCTCCACCAGTTATTGCCTAAAGATTTCAGTAGAGATACAAAGTAAAAGTTCATGACAGCCACAAGGTTAAAATACTGATGCATATTAAGTGAGAATTGAATGATGCAGAGTGGATAGTGGTCGAAATGAACAGATCAGGCTAAAATGTCCATGCCACAGATCAACTAAAACAAAAGCATCATAAAAAATCATGTCTTTCTATGAAGTTTGTTGTGTACTTGACAACTTGGAAAAGTACGTAAGACACCTTGACACAGGCTAATCAGTAATTGATGTACAAAATTCACTATTGTTTTCTCTTTTCATTTACCAAACCACATCAAGAACATCCATCATAAATCTGCTCGCTTTATGTTTCATTCAAGATAATCAAACAGTGCAGGTAGTGGCTGTGAACGACATACCGCCCTTAATTTTCCAGTAATTACAAGATATTGAAAGTTTGTATCCTCATTTATTTAATTAGTTCAGATAAGATGTTACAAATTGAAACGATACAATTACAAAAATTTCACAAAATCATAAAATCACAGAATTGCATAAACCAGTAGCCTTTGGCCATATTTTGAACTAATTTCTGTAATTGTTACAGCAAAATTTCATTAAGATAAGGTGCTACATTTCTGTAATTGGCCATATTTCTGTAATTGTCACAAAATCAGATAAGATGCTACAAATTGATACGATACAATTACAGCAAAATTTCACAAAATCACAAAAAAAAATTCACAAAATCGCTGGAAAAGCAGGAGAAGCAGCAAAAGTTTACAAAATCACAGAAAAATGGCAATTAGGGCTTCGGCGACTTCTTGGATAGTTAGGGCTTCGGTGATCGGAGGAACAAAGAGGCTTAGACGACGAGGAAATTGCAGAAAAAACACAAAATGACATTGAAATTGATACCTGCTGCGACGAGGGGGGAGGCAGGTCGGATCGACGCAGGCGACAGGCGGCGACGATGAGGGAGGGATCGGCGCAGGCGGCAACGCTGGTGCCGGCTTCGGACGTGAAAGAGAGGAGGTGGGGGATCGGTGCACCACAACAACGCAGGGGCAGCAGCGAGATAGAGGGAGGCGGGGGATCGTCGCACGCAGAAAATCGCCCTTTAGGGTTCGCGAGAGAGGGAGGAGTGGCGGCTGCGAGAGTTGGGTCGCGAAAATTAACTGCGTTTTTTTTTTGTTTTTGTTTTGTCCACTGCCAGCCCATCGCGAAAGTCGCCACGCAGCTTCCGTCTGCAGGCGTTTGAGTCCACGTAGGACTCGTCCGCAGTTCGTCCGCAGCACTCGTCCGCATGTGAATATTTCTCTCTCTCTCTCTCTCTCTCTCTCTATATATTATATATATATATTATATATATATATATATTATATATATATATATATTTTATATTTTATATATATATATATATATAATTTTTCTACCCGTATTTTACTGCACTGATCAAAACACTATATGTGTATAGATCATTAGAGTTTCCTAGAGTTGATTAATATATAAGGTGTAAAGTTTCTACTTTCCCATATGTATTGATTAATGCTCGAACTGGTAATTGTATGTGATTTACTTCTCTTTGTATAACTCGGAGATAAATTATGAGGGCTATCTACGTTATTATCTTTTACAACTATATGCATAGACCATTGGAATACAAAACTGATAATCCTATCTCCCGTCTATATCTTTAAATTTATTTTTCTCTATATTCGTGAGATCAATTTTATAGGACTATTAAGATTTACCTTTAAAAAATAATAACTCTAGTTAGAAATAATTCAATATCATCTGTCTCTATTAAATACAGATAATTTGTGTGCATTTAAAAGAAGGAGATATCTTCTTTGAAAGATGGATCAATGGGAAGAGAAAATACGTTTGGTTAGCAGTAATGTAATCTAGTTTGTAATGTAATGGATCATGTAATATAATCCAGATTACATGTTGTTGGCATTGTAATCCAGATTAAAAACTTTTATTAGCTTTTGTAATACATATGATATTACATTACAGTTATAAAATTATATCAAACAAAGTAATTAATTTTGTAATATAATCCTGATTACATTATAAGGCTGATTATCCTTTATCAAACGTTAGTGTCATTTCATCTTTGTGAGATTGGCAATTTTTATACTTCTTTTCCGTTTTTTATAAATATTTTATCCTAATATAATAATCTTTTATATAGGAAAATCAATAGCCAATAAAAAAAAAGTATACCCTCTAAAAATTGATCCTACAGTATGTTAAAACAACCCTCTAATTATCAACTATGTTAGTGGGTCTCGTAGCATAGTCAAGTTGGTGACTCTATAAGAATCTATATAAATAAATAAGGATCAATTTTTAATAAAATTAGAGTAAATTGCTCTCTTAGATAATCGACTATGTGACATCCAGCTTGTATAAGGAACTATGCCCATTAATGAAAACTATATGTGCATGGACCATCTACAAGCAACAATAATTCTCGCGGGATAAATTAATGATTAACACATATAATATTTTCATCTTAAAATTTAAAAATTAAAATCTGACAAAATTAATATACTCATCCTTCTGTATGTTTGTCAATATTCTTCGTATGCTCATCTTTTTTGTATATTTGTCAATATTTAGATTAGTAATATTTGGCTTATCTCGTTGGTTTAATTTAGAGCAGATTATTAGTGGCGCTGAGGATCAACGAATTTCTTGTTTAGCAACCGTGAACCAGCAACAGCACACATGGCAGGTAGAAGCAACAGGATCTCAGTGTACAGTATCCAGCTCATTCATCACGAGACCTGCTGATACATCCGCCAAATCCCGAGAAATTAAAAGCAATAGCAAAAAAGACATGCGCAGAGACAGAGCCATGAATAGACCACATCGATTGTATCCATGGATTCAATGCTGAACAACTACCCCAACACATGATCAAAGACAGAGAACAGTTACTAGAGGAAGTCAATTCCCGAACCAATACCCTACCAAGGGTCACATCTGGTGCGCTCTTGACTTCCTTTTCCCACACTTCCACTCTCACACCCTACTTGCTGTTCTCTGCTCCTCCTCCATCGAAATCTTTACACAAATCTAAACTGATACCTACTTAAACACTTCGCCGGAAGTTCCGATTCAAACATTTATTGGGAACTAGCAAGCTAATAGCTGGAGATTACAAATTACGTAACCCTTGATTTGTTTACCAGAAGCTGCATGCCCTCGCGCATGAACAAGTGAGGATTTGACAAAGCCCACGTGATCGAGGCATATGCAGTTTGTGGGTTCCTGTCAAATCCTCCCTTGTCCTAAATGATCTGGCCGTCAAGCAGGCGATTGCTCCGGCGTCGGTGCCGGTGGAGATTGCTCGGTAGCCACGCCGCCGAGCATGGAGGTGATCCGCTGCACGGTGTTGGAAAGGTGGTTGTTGATGGCGGTGACGCTGGAGAGGTTGAGTTTGGCGGAGTGGACGGCGCTGGCGAGTAGCTGAATGCCGACGGTGAAGAGGCAGCCGGCGGCGTCGGAGGCAGGGGAGGCGGCGGGGAGGATTACGAATCCGGTGGGGAGAAGGGGGATGTAGGAAGGGTCCTCGCCGCTCATGGCGACCTGGACGGCGTCGACGTCGATGGTGGCGTAGACGAGCATGCTGCCGCCGGTGGGGTGGGTGCTGCTCTCCTGCAGCAGCAGCTCCACGCTGTGGGCCGAATTGTTCGCAGCCTACAAATTTATATCGATCAACAAAATTAATCAAGAAATATCGACGAAATCTACTGCGACAAAAGCAGATCGACTAACATTAACACGAAGAAGAGAGACGCAGTTCCTGGGATGCGATCCGTTCGCGATATGAGCAACTTCATGCGACGAATTCCCACTCGACAACACATCCAACTGAATCACGCAACAAGATGAATCCACAAATCCGGTGAAACTAATCATTCGACTGAATTATAACTAACCTGCGACCTCCGTTGCTCGTCGGTTAGGAGCTCGAACACTTGCTGATGAGAGAAAGGGAGCCAGGTGGTGGAGACGGCGGCGAGGATGACGCCGCTAGGCTGCCCGGGTTCGGCGTTCTTCCTCGTCGTCACGCGAGCTGTGTCGTCCGGCGAGTCGGAGAGAGCCGTCCACGACTGTGCTCCGGTGGCGTACACGGCGGCGCAGAATGTTCTGACCATCCTCTGCGACAGCTTCATCATGTTCTTCCTTGCCTCCGGCGAAGGGATCACCGCTAACGATATATATGAAATCAATCAATCATAACGTCTTGATTAGAGATGAACTGAGATAAATTATACCAACCTCCGAGGTCTGATATGTTTCTGGCCATGAGGCTGGCGAGGCGCTCGCATTCCCTTTGGAGAGTAGAAACCCAGCGAGTTGCTCCGTAAGCCATGCCACTGCTGACGAACTGACGAAATACTTGATGCACTGGCTTGTCCTCCACCTCTGCATGTTCCACCCACGTCACCTGTCCAATTATGAAGAAAATTCATGTAGTAAACTAAAAGCAGATCGACGAGAAACAAGATTGAGGAATGAACAGATTATACATATATATGGAAGTGAACATTAATGAACATTTTTTACCCTGGAATAGCCGTTGGGCATGTCTTGAATGATACAGCCCGAGGTCCTCCTTCTATACCAAGGGAAGCATGTTTGAACCCCTTCGACAAATCCATCCACTGGGAAATCCACCACTATCCAACTGCCTTCCTCCGAGTTCTGTTGGCAATACCTGAAGAAAAAGGCTTCTCTTGCTGCCACCAAGGGCGACAAAAACTGCAACTCCCCGTGCATCTGAAAATTAACATTCAATTCGATTCGATTCAATTCAATTTGGTTAGTTTGCGTAACAGTATAGATTGATTACCAATTGCAGGCAGCCGTTCCCACCGGATACTCCAGAACTCAGCACCTGAACTGTTCTTGATTTTGACACGATCGAAGGGAAAAGCTCCATCCATTTGTTCTGACCATGTTTATGGCAATGAAAAGGGTTGTCGTAAAGTTGGAATTATGTCAGTTCGTGTGAGAATTTAAGGACTCACTGCGTCGAGGAAAGCATCGACCAAAGTGATGCTGTTCATGATGACCATCGCAGTGTCTCTCGAAGCCTCCGTCCTGAACCCTCCGTCGTGCTGCTTCAACTCCATCGGCCAAGCCAACCGCTTCGAGTGCTCTTCCAAATCCAGCGCCTCCATATTGTTGCTCTTCCGGACCCAGAGCGGCTCGCCGGCGTCGCACATCCTCACGAGGTAGTCGGCCGCGGTCATGGCGAGGTCGAGCACCAGCGGCTTGTCCTGGTCGAGCACCATCAGGCCTCCGGCGAACGGAGAGTGCTGCAGGTCCTCCGCGACCGGGATCATCTCCAACGGAGGCGGCTCGTTGAAGTGCCGCGAGTAGACGCCCATGTCGAGGTCCAGCGACGGCGCGAGGAGCAAGGGAGCCGGCGACCGGCCGCCGGAGTAGCGGGATGTGATGCAGGACAAGCGCTCGAGCTGAGCGCGATCGCACGATAATTTCATTCTTCAATCTCACAGTACGAAACTATATATGTATATATATAATTAGGGTTGGGGTTTAGAGGGAGGAACCTCGTCCTTGAGGCGGGCGTTCTCGATGTGAAGCTGCTGCTCGTCGAAGGACATCTCGCCGAGAATGGCAGGTCCGCCGCAGTTGCGGCAGACAACGTTGCGGACGGCCGCCTGCAACCGGAAGTTCTCATTCTTCAGGCTCTCGTTCTCGGCCCTCAGTCCCACGTTGTCCGCACGGTCGTGTTGTGCCTAATTAAATCATTAATCCACAAATAAATAAATACAAAAAAATAATAATGGGTAATTAATTTAGATGAAATAGTAAAGAAATGATTTAGATTTGGAGGACCTTCAATTGAGTGCGGCGGTTTTGGAACCAAAACTTGACTTGGCGAGGTTTGAGGCCGAGTTCTTGGCTCAGCTTCATCCTTTGCTTCTCGTCCGGGTGCGGACATTCCTTAAACAACCTGCGCGTTCATCATGATCGAATCGTATCAAATATTTTGTCTCTGAGAATGTCTATAATTAATCTATTTGATTTTTTACAGCCGGAAAAGGAAAATAGATGGAGGGGATCTATGAGCTGTATGAATACTCACGCTTCCATTTCTTGGATCTGGCGGGCGGTGTGGCGGTGGTAGCGCTTTTTTTTCCCCGCCGCCGGCTGCTGGGACTGCGGCGGCGCCGGCGGCGGCAACAGGGAGTGCTGCTGCATCAGTTCGTCGTCATGCTCCTCGCCGCAACTGAGGACGCCGTCGAGCGGCCCGCTGCCGGAGCCGCTTTCCATCTCTTCCTCCTTGCTCATCCCCATCCGCAGCAGCCCCTCCTCCTTCTTGATCATAAAAGTCGGAAGAAAATAATCACAACAACTCGTGGTATTGATTTTAAAAAAAAAAAAAAAGGGGAATACCGGCATGATCATGGAGGAGAAGGCGTGGAACGGGGGCATGCTGGCCATGAACCCGAGGCCGTTAGGGTTTTGTATCGGCGACGAGAAGAACGAGTCCGGCGACACCACTACGTTGCCTCCTCCGATCATGGAAGACAGAACTTGACAATCTCCGTACATTTTTTCCCCTCCTATAAAAAGAACCCAAACTGTATAAATCTAGAAGAAGAAAAAAGGAAAAGAGAAGAGATCGATCGATCGATCGAAGAAGAGTGGGATATAAATAATAAATGTCGAGAAATAAATCCCGGGCACCGTGCTGTCGGTGAAGAAAACAGAACAAGCTGCTTCTTCTTCTTCTTCTTCTTCTTTTACGTGAAGTGCACAAAGAGCTATACCTGCTTCCTTTGCTCCTTGTCTATCAACCCATCATCTTTCTTTCCCTGGCAGAGGCAGAATACGACTGTTGCTCTATCTCTTTTCTTTTGTCAAAAGCTACCTCAGCATTAATATTTATCACTGGCGAGGGTGTAATTACTCTGAGAGGAGAGGAGAGGAGACGGGGAGGTTTCGTGAGAGAGAGAGAGAAGAGAGAGAGTGTGTGTGTTTGTGTGAAGGTGGTAAATGCGACTTTAACAGCGGGGGGACAGAAACCGATCCGCGCCAGCGAATCCGACTCCGCGGCGTAACCGACACGTGTCTTTCGGCGAGGACAAATCCGGGGGCAGCAAGTCAACTCTCCTACTCCTTTCCTGCTCCTCCGTCATCACGCGCTATTGGTCCCCGGTGGGGCCCTGCGGAGACGCGTTCCCGCGGGGAAATGGACGGCCGGGATTTCGCGATGGTTGGAGTTGGCGATGAGCAGTGGCCGGTCAGAGTTGTTTGACTTCGTCACCGAGATGAAAAAATGTTACCGTCACTAGCGGCGTGGTTGGATTTCGATCAAGAAGAGTAATTTTTAAAATTTTAAATATCAATGTATTTAGATTTTTACAATTCAAAAATCTAAAATATAAATTCAACATTTTCGATTTAAATCCTAATTTTAGTAGAAATTCATTAATTTTCGAAGTTATGTATGACTCAAATATCAAAAATTAATTGTGATATCATTTTATTATAATATTTAGTATTCGTATGAGACTTTTATTTTGATCTGACATCCTAATTAGTAATTTAAAAATAAAATAAAATTTATACTTTTTAACTCTCTTTAAATTAATGAAACAAATTTACAATTAAAAAATAGAGAAGAAAATATAAGAAAATATTTTTTAAAAAAAGAGAGCTTTAACTTCTTCGTTAGCAACTTCGATTAGTTTCGATGAGCTAGACAATGACATAGAGAGCAAGGCAAGGCAAAATTAGGATGTTATTCTTACAGTATCAATAAAATCCTAAAAACGCTAGAAGAGAGAATATATGAGGACTTAAGAGGTGCTCTTGTTGTTGTAAAAGGACAATAGTTGATATAATATATCTTGCTTGCTCGAGAAAAGAAAGGAGGAGAAAGAGAATTCTTGTGCATGAGATGACGAGAGGAAAAAAATACAAAATGTTGGAGAAGAGAATGAGAAAAAAGAAATGAGGGAGAAGAGAAAGAGAAAAATAAAAGAGATGAAAGGTGAAAAGAGAACTCAATCATTAAACTTGAGAAAAAAAGTGGGACTAGTAGGACTACAACATTAAACTCAATCATTAAACTCAATCATTAACAATGACACAGTAGGATTACAACATATGTAGAGAGAAAAGAGGAAAAAATAAAAATAGAAGTTTTCTCAAAAATATCTTTTAAATGGATCGAACTCAATCATTTAAATATTAAATTTGATTCAGTCATAACTTGATCAAATCACTCCAAATCAATCTCGATTTAAATCAACATAATCCTTATTTTTATAGTTACCCATTGGATCTAGTTTGAATCCGATTTAATTTTAATTTAGTATCCTCAATTCATATCATATTATTTAGTCCATCCATTTATTATTATATTTTATTTTTAAAATCAAATATTTAATAATCTAAGCCACGCTATTTTATTATAAAAGTGACACTAATAGATAGCTTAAGTCGTAAGTTTTACAAATATGTTATCATTTTAAGTCCACATCAAAGAAGTGGTGAATCAACCCATCAAAATGACATTGAGAGCTTTCAAATATATAATATTATTTAAAAAAATGTTAGAGGGGACGGTCGTACTCTCTCGTCCTCACGTGGCTACGCCACTATTGTTAACTTCCACATCTCAGCAGACGGTATCATCTGTCTCAGAGGATCCCTGTCCCGCCTGTCCATACTCGTTGGTGACGGCCGGCGAGTCGTCCGATCGTCGATTGGACATCATCGATGGTTTTTTATCGTCGTCCCGGAAAGAACAGTGAACCGGTTGGAATCGTTACAATTACAATCTCGCAGAATTCGACGATGAATCCGATAAGATCGCAATTGCGATGATCCCGACGGGTTCACCGTACCCCCAGGGTATAGTTTTGTTCGGGATAGCGGTCGGAAGTCCCGGTAGTGTCCGATTGATGATCGGACGACTCGTTGACCGTCATCGGTGAGTGGGATAGGTGAGATAAGGACAAAGTGAGATAGAGGATCGATCCGTTAAATTAAAAAAAAAAACTATGATTTAAAAATTATAATTTAAGAACGTTTGTGAAATTTTAAATTAATTTTTCATCTTAAAATTAATAACATGAGTAGATCAGATGCATAAAAAATATTTTATAATCTAGGTTTAAAAAAAATATACATAAATTTCTTTTTTTACTAAGTGTAATAGATTTTTACATTTTTCAAAGTAGCGTATTAAAGATTAAAAAATTCAGATAAAATTCTAATCATTAGCAATGCTTTTAGAATTTTAGAATTTTAGATTGGTCCGACGATCATAAAGTTTATATTTGTTTGTGATTTTGTTCATTTTAAAATTTATAAATGAATACAAACTAAAAACAAGTGTTCCAACTTATAAAATTATCAAACGATAATTTTAAAAAATAAATAAAAGGACATATTTGTTATAACAGCTGCAAATGGCATACCAAAAGAATTTAAAAAATATTTCAGGCATTTAATATATAATCATTGTAATATTAGAGCAGTCAATTAATGGATGCTAACAAATTAAATATAATAGTAACTAATTGATTCTTACTGTATCATAGCAATCATTAATTAACTTTTATCATATTTTAATAATATTAAGATCATTTGAGCATGTTAAAATAATAAATAATTTTGATTAAACCTAGTGAATTGATTTATTTTTTGCGTGTTGTGGTAGTCATATAATAATTATTATCTGGCCCCGTTGATTGCTCTCTTTTATAGAGTTGACTAAGCTTTGAAGAGTCAAGCGAAGAGCCACATAGACAATGAAATGGTGGGTCAGACAACTGGCAGGTGTCAGTCGGTGCTCCAAAGGGAGCGAAGCAATCGTTCAACTGGTCGCCCTTGTGGCAAGCTGGGTCGTATGAGTCAAATAGGCGGAAAGGTAGTAGGGCGATTGTTCAGTCGGCCGAGCTAAGTCAGATGACCTCGAGTCATTCCCTCCGTCTAGCCGGCTACACCTCCGGCTGGGCGGCTGACCTCTGTGTCGATTGGTCGGGCATATGCTCCCCGAAGGCAAGGGTTCCTTGAGACTCCCCACTCCTCATCTCGGAGGATCTGTTTTACCGATCAATCGGTCAAGGAACCGGAGAGGATGTTGACGGCCAAGCAGCGAGCCTTTAAGAAGCTCGTACGGAGGATACAGTTTAAAGGAATAATGGCATACAAATATATTCTAAGAATTCACTAAGCCCTTCGAGGGGACATCAAATTTGTGCACGCAGATCAATGTGTCAAACAATTAAGAGAGGTGGACGATTGTACAGCTAGGCTTGATAGCTAATCAATAACCTCCGGGGCTATGGTGCAGCGGTAGGGCGACTAGTCGCTATGCCAGGCATCCTCGGTTCGATCCCCATCTAAGGCGTATTTGCAGGAATTTTTCCTCCAAATGGGACGCGAACCCTGAGACGCTAGACTTCTAGACCGCCCACTACGAGTGCTTCCCGATTACCCTGGCGGCCGGTGGGAAACTTCCGTGAGGTCCGACCGGTCGCCCGAGGTTGGAAAAACCTTATTAATTATTTTTTTGATAGCTAATCAATAGGGTGACAACCTCGTCCCCTTCTTTGCCAGCAAATTCTGCCCCTAAATCTGAGCATTTAAATTTAACAAGATGCTTTGGCAGGTTTTGGTATGCCGCTCTCGCTTATATAAGGATCTTTATTTCTTCACACGCAAGGTATACTCTATAGTTCTTCCATTGTTTTCACCCTCGTTTTTCTTCGTCGGAGTTCAGACTTGATCGTCGAATACCTGTGCTAGGGACCCCCATGCCAAACTCTAAATTTTGTTTCTTGCAATTTGCGGGCATTCATCACTATTCCTGAGTGTCCAACAAGCTTCCCCGAGCATCAGTCCGGCAGGTCAGTGGTCGGTCTTCAGTAAACTTCTCAACCGCGTCATCGATCGGTCACCCTCCTCACTTACCGATAGAATCAATTATTATAATAAGAGCTATGATACGCTTAGTAAAAAAATTTAATGAAAACTTTAAGGACTGATGTGATACTTTACATGCACACGTTCGATTATCGTTCGGACACCATCGACGGTCTTTGATCGTCGTCCAATCAAACTATACCCTAGGGGATATGATGAATCCGTCAAAATCGTTACTTGTAAAATGTCACGTTGAAGTTTCTAGAATGCCATTTTTGTTATAGTCATATTGGAATTAGAATATTTTAGAAATAAACAATTGCATGAAAATCTTATTTTGTTGATTTTTTAACCTAATTGTATCTACTTAAACAAATAAAAATAACTACATGGTATATTCTTTAAATTAATAAATTAAATTTCTAAAGCTTACGGAGAAGATAAAAGAGCAAGGCCTTGTCACGTGTATTTCGAGTGATCAAGAGGGGATTTTATCGTATGGGCTGGGAATGCATTGATGGCGCCATCCTGTGCCAATTCAATTATATTGGCAGTGGATCATCTGCTGCGAGATGTTCGTGAAGAATTTAATGCTGCCAGATCTCTCCATTTATTTTATTTTTCTCTCATTTTTTTTTTCAGAATTTTTAAAATTATATTCGATTATACATTTGATTATGATCCGGGCGTATGATTTTTAGAAGGATCGAAAGGCTCAGCCGGATTCGATTGATGGTCCAAACCAGTAGTAAATAAGCCGAACCAAAAATCACCCGGGCCCGGTCACCCGGGGTCGGCCATCCGAGGTCAGGCACTCGGGGCTGTTCGCCCGAAGCCAAGAACTTGAGGTCGGCCATCCGAGGTCGGATACTCGGGGCTGATCCCCCGAGGTCGGGCACTTGAGGTCAGTCATCCGAGGTCGGGCATTCGGGGCTGTTCGCCCAAAGCCAAGAACTCGAGGTCGGCCACCCGTAGGGGTGTAAACGAGCCAAGCCGCTCGCGAGCTATTCGGGTCTCGGTTCGATAGAAGCTCGTTCGAGCTCGTTTAATAAAACTCGTTAATATTAACGAGCCAAACTCAAACTCAGCAGTATTCGGCTCGTTAACTCGTGAACAGGCTCGTTAATAAGCTCGTGAACTAGTTCGTAAAATATAAAATTAATATTTAACATTAAATATATAATTTTGACACTTTTACCTTTAATAAATATAAAATATCCAATAAAACTCATTTGTATGAATAAAATCATATATTTTAGTAAATATTTTATATTTTTTAGAATATATAATTTATTTTTTCAATAAATTGATGAATAATTTAATTAATAATTTATATTTGGTAAGTTCGTTTAGGGCTCGATTAGGCTCGAATATGCTCGCGAGCCATCACTATATTCGATAAATTAAGCTCGAGCTCGACTCGATAATAAACGAGCCAAACTCAAACTCTCAGGTATTCGGCTCGGCTCGGTTCGATTACAGCCCTAGCCACCCGAGGCCGGGGCACTTGGGGCTGGTCGCCCAAGGTCAGGCACCCGGGGTCGGCCACCCGAGGTTGGGCACTCGGGGTCGGTCGCTCGAGGTCCGGCCCCCGCGAGGATTCTGAAGAGGGTCAATCGATTGTAAGTTGTCCCTATCAGATATTCAGAAGATAATCCCCCATGGCATAATCATTGCCTGACAAAGCCACCAATAGTTAATAGGGAACAGAAGAGACAATTCCGACATGGTGTTAGACGGCTGTGGCAGTTTCATAACATTAATGGGGCCGTCACCATCAGCATCTGTCAATTGATCCTCTCTTAATGAGATGTGCCAGCTCTGACATAGCAGAGGGTTTCCTCCCCCCTATATAAACCCCCCATATGGCTCTGTAGAAGGGCTCGCTGCCATTTTACAACCATTCCACCACATTGTGAGCTCAGTTTCGGTCCGACCTCCAAAGCGATAGCAGACCGGGTCGGCTAGGTTAGACCGAGTCATCCGAGGGAGAACCGATCTTCGCTTGTCGACGGGATCAAATTTGGCGCCGTCTGTGGGAAATCTGCCTGATCGAAAGCTGAAGATGAGTGATTCTAACCGGGTGGTCGTAATGCTTTCACAAGAAGACCTTGATCTGCTAGTAGAAGCCAAAGCTAAAAAGTTGGCGGAGGCACAGCAAGTGGCCACTCAAGCGGCCGCTCGACCCGCTCAGCCGGGCCCAGCTGAGCAGACTGCTCGAGTGGGCACTGAAGGAGGGGCTCGGCAGGATGAGAGTCCTCACTTCCACCGGGCGTTGTTCGGCCCGGCCGAGGGAGCAGGGCAATCAGACCCTCACGAAGCTACATCCAGCCGTACCAGAGCTAACAAAGGGAAAGCCCCCCTTGCGCCGACCTCGGTGGAGCGTACAGGATTCCCCTTTTCCAACCAGATCCTGCAGGAGCCCTTGCCCAAGCATTTCAGACTCCCGTCCATAGCTGAATACGGGGGAGCCTCGGATCCCGAAGAACATTTAATGAATTTTGAGAACGCTTCAATACTTCATCAATATTCCGACGGAGTAAAGTGCCGAGCCTTCTTGACCACTCTGTCCGGATCGGCTCAACGATGGTTCGACAGACTGCCGGAGGGATCTGTAAGAGAATTTTCTGACTTCAAAAAATTGTTCCTTCAACGTTTCGCGAGCAACAAGAGACATCACAAAACTAGTCTCAATCTGTTTACTCTGAAGCAGGGCTCCAAAGAGCCCCTCAAAGCATACATCAAAAGGTTTAATCAGGTTGCACTGGATGTACCCACTGCCACTTCCGAGGTGCTAGTCAGCGCCTTTGCGCAAGGCTTGCAGGAGGGCGAGTTCTTCAGATCCTTAATCCGAAAACCTCCTAAGGACTTTGAAAGTCTGCTGGGTAAAGCCAGTAAGTACGTGGATGTAGAAGAAGCACAGGCCGCCAGGCGACCAGAGGTCAGACCAGCACCAGAGGTCCCCCAGCATCATCAGAGGAATGCGCCTCCCGGAGGACCTCTCAGAAGTCCCAGAGCTATGGGACACCGACAAGGAACCGAGAGAGGAATAGTGCAACAAGTGGCCCAGAGTTGTTTCCCGTTCAGATGGCAGCCCTACTGCTCTTTTCATAATAGTCACACTCATGACCTGCAAGACTGCTGGCAGGCCGGACGAGGTTGAGGCCGGGCTGGCCGAGGTAGCCCAAGAGGGGCCCATCAGGGAGGTGGTCGGGGCCGAGGAAGAGCATCGCCTAACCAGCCCGAACCTCGTGATCGACTAGCCGCCCCTACAGCCAGACAGTTGTTCCCGACTCCAGGTTCGCCCGAGCCGGGAAACGCCAGTGAAGAACAGGCCAATCAACAAAACTCTGTGCACGGGTCCATCAATGTCATCTCAGGCGGGCCCACTTATGGGGATTCCAACAGAGCTCGGAAATCACAGGCCCGACGGTTAGACGTTTACCAAGTGGGCTGCAGCTCCACACAAGCCCAAGGGCCGCAGATCAGTTTTGGTCCCTCAGACTTACAAGGAGTAGAGGTACCTCATGAGGATGCCTGGTCATCATGGCGATCGTAGCTAATTATCAGATCCATGGGACTATTGTGGATACGGGGAGCTCGGTAAACATTCTGTACTTGAAAGCTTTTGAGCAATTGCAGATTGAAGCCACTGAGCTTCGACCCGTAGCCACACCTCTGTTTGGCTTCACGGGGAATGAAGTTCAGCCCTTGGGTCAAATCAAATTGGCCATCTCACTTGGTGAAGAACCTCTAAGGAGGACCCGGTGGTCTACCTTCCTGGTAGTGGACGCCCCCTCGGCCTACAATGCCATCTTGGACAGACCGGTGTTGAACGAGTTCCGAGCCGTGGTGTCCACTTTTTACTTGAAAGTCAAATTTCCGGTGGGAGATCGGGTCGGCGAAGTCAAAGGAGACCAGAAGGCTGCTCGCCGATGTTATATGGATGACGTCCGAGTGGAGGTTAGTAAGGCCCTCCGATCTGCAACGGCCCATTGTAACATGGTGCACTCCTCTCAGCCATCTCCCTGGGCTGAGTTGATAGAGGGAAAGGAAGAGGTCCAGCTCCTACCGGGCCGAGAGGAAACCAAGGTGAGAATAGCTCCAGGGCTGCAGCCCGACCTCCGGCAACGGCTGTTAGAGTGTCTGACTCAGAACCAAGATGTATTTGCCTAGTCTCAACAAGACCTGAAGGGGGTCAGGCCCGAGGTTATGGAACACAAGCTGCACGTATATCCAGACGCTCGACCTGTGAAGCAAAGAAAAAGAGATTTCAGCCCCGAGCAGAATAAGATCATCCAGGCCGAGGTGGAGAGGTTGCTGAAAGCAGGACACATCCGAGAAGTACAATTTCCTGCCTGGCTGGCTAATGTGGTACTGGTCTCCAAGCCGGGCGACAAGTAGAGGATCTGTATTGACTTCAGAAATCTGAACAAAGCCTGCCCAAAGGACTGTTACCCGCTTCCCCGAATAGATCAGATGGTGGACTCCACCGCGGAAAGCGAGCTTATCTGCATGCTCGATGCCTATCAGGGATATCACTAAGTCCCATTGTGCCCGGATGACCAAGAGAAGGTCAGTTTTGTCACGGCTGAAGGTACCTATTGCTACAAGGTTATGCCCTTCGGACTCAAGAACGCGGGGGCAACTTATCAGAGATTGATGAATAAAGTCTTTAAGGAGCAGCTCGGGAGGAACGTGGAAGTATACGTAGATGACATCCTCATCAAGTCCTCCCAAGCCGCCGACCTCATAGCCGATGTAAGGGAAACCTGCTGCACCCTGCGAAGGTACGACCTCAAACTCAATCATGCAAAATGTCTATTCGGAGCCAAGAGCAGGAAATTCCTGGGATACATCTTGACCGAGCGGGGAATAGAAGCCAATCCAGGTAAAGTGAAAGCATTGCTAGACATGCCTCCGCCAGAGAACATAAGGGAAGTTCAGCGCTTGACTGGGAGGA
Organism: Boesenbergia rotunda; assembly: GCA_024364735.1. Classification (NCBI taxonomy): domain Eukaryota; kingdom Viridiplantae; phylum Streptophyta; class Magnoliopsida; order Zingiberales; family Zingiberaceae; genus Boesenbergia; species Boesenbergia rotunda. The sequence continues at coordinate 40,269 of JAGFNQ010006214.1, read as the reverse complement.
TCACTGCCTTATCCCGATTTATCTCCCGGTCGGCAGACAGAAGCCTGCCGTTCTTCAAGATCCTGCGCAAGGCCTTCAAGTTCCAGTGGGATGCCGAGTGTGACCGAGCTTTCGAAGAGTTGAAAGCTTACTTGGTTAGTCTGTCGGTGCTAGCCAAGCCAGAAGAAGGAGAACCACTGTATGCTTATTTATCTTCTATTGAGGGAGCTACGAGCGCTGTGCTTGTAACCCAGAAACAGACCGAACAACAACCGGTCTATTTCTTTGGGCACTTATTCAAAGAGGCCGAGTGTAGGTATACTACACTCGAGAAATTAGCTTATGTCCTGGTGTTGATGGCTCGGCGACTGCGACCCTACTTCCTGGCCCATCCTATCCGAGTGCTGACCAATAGCACACTCGGGAAGGTCTTAATCAATCCTGAAGTCTCAGGTCGGTTGGTCAAATGGACAACCGAACTAAGCGAGTATGACATTCAGTATCAGCCCAGAACGGCGATCAAAGCTCAGGCCTTGGCAGATTTCTTGAGTGAACTTCATACAGAGGAAGAGGAGGGGGTCTGGAAAATATATGTGGACGGGTCAGCCACCCGAGCCGGGAGTGGCTTAGGAATCTTATTGGTATCCCCTAAAGGAGACCCTATTCATCTCATCGTGCGGCTAGAATACCCGGCTACCAACAATCAGGCGGAGTACGAAGCCCTCTTGGCAGACCTCCAAGCAGCCAGGCAGGTCGGGGCTACTCGGGTCATCCTACATTCTGATTCTCAGTTAGTGACTCAGCAGGTGGCCGGGCGGTTCGAAGTGAATGATGAGAAGCTACAGGCCTATGTAGAGGCATACCAGAAGTTACAAGCAGAATTTCAAGAAGTCCAGATTATCCAGATCCCTCGAGGGGACAATGCCAAGGCGGATGAGTTAGCTAGGCTGGACAGCTCTGTCCGTCCATGGGTTTTCCCCAAACCTTCGCCTCAAGTTATGCTGGTGGCTCAGGTGGAGAGGGAAGCAGAAATGGAAATAGAGGAGGACTGGAGAGCTCCATTCATTGCCTATCTGAAAGAGGGAACTCTCCCGGACAGCCCCGAACAAGCTCGGATACTGAAGATCAGAGCGGCCCGGTTCACCCTGATAGGGGACACATTATACAAACGGGCCTTTTCCCGACCTCTAGCCAAATGCCTCGGAAAGGAAGATGCGAACTATGTACTCAGAGAAGTGCACTTGGGGTGCTGCGGAAATCATTCGGGAGGTCGGTCCATGGCTCGGAAAGTCTTGCTAGCCGGTTACTTCTGGCCGACCCTTCAGAAGGATGCAGAGAAGATGGCTTTTTCTTGTCTTTCTTGCCAGAAGTATCAGAATCTGTCTCACCGACCGGTGGAGACGTTGCAAGCGTCCTCGTATCATGTCCTTTTGATCAGTGGGGCATGGACATAGTGGGACCCTTCCCCCGAGCAGCAGGCTAGAAGAAATTCTTGTTGGTAGCAGTGGACTACTTCTCCAAGTGGATCGAAGCGGAAGCCTTGACCCGAATCACCGAACAGGCAGTGAAGAAATTCCTTTGGCAAAATATTCTGTGCATGTACGACATCCCTCACAAGCTGGTATCAGACAATGGTCGGCAGTTTCAAGGCCGGATCATCAGAAATTGGTGCAAGGAATTTGGGATCAAACAGGCCTTCACTTCCGTGGCATACCCCCAGAGTAATGGTCAGGCCGAAGTGGCCAATAGAGAGATTTTGAAAGGACTCAGAGCTAAGCTGGATCAGGTCGGTGGATCCTGGGTGGATGAGTTGCCTGGTGTCTTATGGGCCCTCCGAACTACACCTAAAGAGGGGTCAGGATGCACCCCATTCCAGTTAGTCTACGGGAATGAAGCAGTAGTCCCCATGGAGGTCGGCTGTGAATCAGACAGAAGACAACTGTATGGGGAAGATAATGCTGAGAAGAGACGAGCCTAGCTAGATCTGATCGAGGAGGTTCGAGCTAAAGCTGCAGTCCGTATGGCCGCTTATCAACAAAGGATGCGAAACCGATACAACCAGGAGGTCATACCTCGACATTTCCAAGTGGGGGACAAGGTATGGAAGAGAGTCAAGCCAGTTGGAGAAGTAGGCAAGTTGGAGCCTCCATGGAGTGGTCTTTTCCTGGTGGTCGAGGCATTGGGGTCGGGCGCCTACTATCTGCAAGATGCTAAGGGAAAGCGGCTTGGGAGACCTTGGAGCGCCGTGCATTTAAGGATGTACCGTGAGGAGAGTGGAGAGGAATAACTCTTGTAACTGTAATCAGAAAAAACTATGATAAAGGCTAACTCTCCGAAGAACGACTACAGCAAGTTATAAGTGGGCTTGCTCTCACGCACCCACCGGACTCGGCGCCGATCGGGCGTGGCGTTCCACGTTCGGTCGAGCCCGGTCGGGCGTGGCGATCCACGTTCGGTCATGGTAAGTCGGACGGTGTCCAGACTCTTGCTAAGGCAAGTTATAAGTGGGCATGCTCTCATGCACCCACTGGACTCGGCGCCGATCGGGCGTGGCGTTCCACGTTCGGTCGGGCCCGGTCGGGCGTGGCGATCCACGTTCGGTCAGGGTAAGTCGGACGGTGTCCAGACTCTTGCTAAGGCAAGTTATAAGTGGGCATGCTCTCACGCACCCACCGGACTCGGCGCCGATCGGGCGTGGCGTTCCACGTTTGGTCAGGCCCGTCGGGCGTGGCGATCCACGTTCGTCAGGGTAAGTCGGACGGTGTCCAGACTCTTGCTAAGGCAAGTTATAAGTGGGCTTGCTCCCACGCACCCACCGGACTCGGCGCCGATCGGGCGTGACTTTCCACGTTCGGTCGGGCCCGATCGGGCGTGGTGATCCACGTTCGGTAAGGGTAAGTCGGACGGTGTCCAGACTCTTGTTAAGACAAGTTATAAGTGGGCTTGCTCTCACGCACCAACCGGACTCGGCGCCGATCGGGCGTGGCGTTCCACGTTCGGTCGGGCTCGGTCGGGCATGACGATCAACGTTCGGTCAAGGTAAGTCGGACGGTGTCTAGACTCTTGCTTAAAAGAAATACGAATTAACACATTTTGGGGATCTTCATTGCCCGGGCGTGGCTCCTCATGTTCTGAAAAACAAAAAGGATGTTAGATCAGCTTGATAAAGCTGGACTAGTCGAACCCGCGCACACAAGCCAACCAAGCTTAGTCGATAAGGGTAATTCGTTGAAGTCGAGATAAAGCGCTAAGTCAAGATACCAACCCGACCGAACGATATGCCTGAGCCCCGGACAACGACCTGACTGAAAGATCAAGGGCTTAGATACGCCGAGCTTCTAACACTTAGCCGATTTTTCGAGTCGACCTAAAGGAGTTTATCTTATGATAATGATTTATGCATCCCGAGCGACCCATACTTAGAGGAGTGTGGGTGTATGATTCGCAGTATCGGCCTTCGGCGAAGGGGGCAAGTGCATCAAACAAACGACACTTAGCAAAAATCTCACATGTCGTAAACAGCTAGACGAAATGAAGAAAAAGAAAAATTTGCAGAAATAAACTAAGGCCCGAGGCCATTACAAAATTAGGCCTTGAAGGCCAAGTCAGGAAGTCGAATATCATTACAGAAATTTGAGAACCTAAGGACGAGAAGGAAACGGGCTGGGCACCAGCTCGGGCAAGAGAAGGTCAGGGCCACCGAACTAAGTAAGCTTAGGAAAGTTGATCTAAGTGAAGGGAGGAAAGGCATCTTCTGGGATAGATGCTTTGATCTGCCTTGTCTTCACCACGTTCGGGGGAAAGTCTGCAAGGAGGTGACCGGCTTCAATCAGTTGTTGCACAGCACCCTTCGCGCCGTATAAGATCATGCCTCCGGTCCGCTCGGATATCTGATCCAGAAAGGGGTCCGAATGAACGTAGGCTACCCGGGCAGCTTCAATCCGGGCCGACTCACCCGACTTATAATCTTCAAACTCCTTCCTGAGTTGGGCAAGTTCGGCGCCCTGCCCCTGGATAGTTTTGAACTCCTTCCTAAGCCGAGCCAGCTCGGCACCCTGCGCATCGATAGTGGTCTCCCGAACGGCCAGTTGTGCCTCCTGGCCCACTAACCGCAGCTCCAAGCCCTGAATTGCCTCTTGCTGGGCAGCCAACTCCACCTCTTTGTTCTTCAGGGCAAGCTGGGTTTGGTGGTGGGCCTCGCCTGACTCCTTCAACTTCCGCTGAAGCCCCTTAGCGTCGGTGGTCATCTTGGCCAGGTCAGTGTGAGCTCGAGTATACCGGGCCGTGAGGGCCTTATTGTCGTCCTCCAGCTGAGCCACCCGGCTAGTTAAGCGCTCTGTCTCCACCGCCGACTGAGCCATTAGCCTTTGCTCCTCCCCCGAACGGGCCTCCAGCTCTGATACATGAGACCGCAAGGCGGTTATTTCCGAGCGTAGCTGGTCCATATCCAGGTCACCCTGAGGAAGGGTGCTTTGCGCCGCTCGGGCTTCTAAGTCTCTCACTCGTCTCTCGGTCTCCCGGCGTGCTCGGGTATTGTCAACCAACGCCTGGCTGACCGCATGACCCAGCGCCCATTGCTGTATAAGTGGAGTGAAGGTCACGAGTGGGAACATAAACAATTGAAGGAGAGGAGGGGATACCTGAGTCATTCCCACGAAGAAGTGGTCGGCCA
>JAGFNQ010006214.1:0-18446 GCA_024364735.1 Boesenbergia rotunda | reverse complement strand
TTTATTTTCTTAAGCCCTAACCATAATCATTTCATTTCCTCATAGCACTCCCTTACTAGGTGAATTGGTTAGAGCATGCATGGTTGTACAAGAGGTCCAAGGTTCAATCCTTGGTGCATGCACTAATTTTTCCATTTTATTTTTATTTTATTTTTCTATTATTTCGAAAATCCCTTAAAGATTCCCCCCATAATTATGTTAATATTTCTCATTAAAATCCCTTTATATTTCTATAAATTTTTACCTAAAATTCACCAATAATTATGGTACTAGAAAGCCCATATAAAGCCCATTAGTGCCTAACTTCTCAATTTAAATAGGAAACCATGCTAAAACTCACCCATAATCATACTAATATTCCTAATTAAAATTCATTTATATTTAAATTAAATTCTACCTAAAATCCACTAATAATCATGGTACTAGAAAAGCCCATATAAGGCCCATTAGTACTTAGTTTCTCAATTTACATGAGAAAAATCATGGATTCCTAGGCTAAGGTTCGTACTAATATCTCCAGGTCCCTCGAAAAATTATCTAGACATGATCAATATTTTGAAGAAAATATTGAGAGAATTTTCCGGATCGTTACAGTTGTCATATGATGCATATACATTATTGCCATGATACATTTATGGTATATGCCTACTTGTCATATGAAACATATACATGTTTGACCATAATATTATTCTGTATGTGTTTTCATGTGCAATTTAAAACTTAACTTTGATTATTTTGGGAGAGACCCGTGTTTGAGGAGGAGGTATGTTCAAACTTAATAACCATACCCATTTCGATGTTTGACAAGGGGGAGAAAATGGCTGATTAAGTTTATGGTTATTATAGGGCGACGATCATGATTCCCTTATGAGAATTGAACGGACTTCAATTGATTGATTCCTAAACTTAAATCAGGTTGTCAAACAATAAAAAGGGGGAGATTATTGATGCAGTCTGGCCCGGTTGTTGTTTTGGTGTTTGACAATGATTTAAGTTTGGTTGAGCGAATTTGGGTTAAAGTCCTGGTCGGGGACTGGGCATGAAACCCTGGTGAGTGAAGCCAGGTCCTAGCTTGTGAACCTAGGTTGAAATCCCGGTGAGTGAAGCCGGGTCCTGGTGAGAGAAGCTAGGTGATGGAAATACCGGTGAGTGAAGCCGGGTCCTGGTGACTGAAGCCAGGTGATGGAAATCCTGGTGAGTGAAGCCAGGTGTTGGAAAAGTCCTAATTCGGAAGAGGTGGGTGAAAAGTCCTAGCTTGGAGGGCTAGGTGAAAAGTCCTAACTTGGAGGGTTAGGTGCAAATTCCCATCTTGGAGAGTTAGGTGAAAAAGTCCTGGCTTGGAGGGTCAGGTCCTAGCTTGGAGGGCTAGGTTTGGAAAGTCCTAATTCGGAAGAGTTGGGTGAAAAGTCCTAGCTTGGAGGGCTAAGTGAAAAGTCCTAACTTGGAGGGTTAGGTACAAATTCCCAACTTGGAGGGTTAGGTGAAAAATCCTTAGCTTGGAGGGCTAAGGTGGATGAAACCCTAGCTTGGAGGGCTAGGTTGGAGCCCCTGGATCGGTTTGGTGATCGATCAGGGAGTTGGCACGGTGCTCCTTCGTGGATCGGTCTGGTGACCGATCCAGCGATGACTGATCGGTCTGGTGATCGATCAGGGAGTACGCGTTTCACCCTCAAGGAGGGTCAATGGGAGGCTTTCCTTGGAGCAGGTTTGGATCTATTGTGTTTTCAGGTCTCAACGGCGTCTGGCGCAACTGGCAACTGACGAAGGCGCGGCTAGCAACTGACGGAGGCTCAGCTGGAGGAGTGTCCAGTGGACTGAGTGCTCAGAGAGGTCAGTGGGTCAGGGTGTGAGTCAATGGTGCTGATGGAGCTGGCGACGTTGAGCAGGAGCTTATGAGACAAAGTTGGATGCAGAGGAGCGAGGCGAACAAGACAGAAACTTGGGAAGTTTGGCTGGGCTGTGTTCGTGCTCTCTGTGGCTTTGTGCTTGAGCGGTCTTGTTACATCTTTGTGAGCTTGTCTTCTCGAGTGTCTCTGTGCTTAACTTGTATCTTCTTGAGATCACTTGTGGAGAGGTTTCTCCACCGAGAAGGAGGCTGCTACTATCCGGAGTTCACCGAGGCTTGATCTGCTGACGATCAAGGGATCGCCCACCTCACGGGAACGCCAAGGAGTAGGGGCAAGTTATCCCCGAACCTTGTATATCACGGTGTTAGCGTTGGTTTGATTCCTTTCTCTGGTTTATTCTTCCTGTTGCATATTGTTTCCGCTGCTACTAATCTGATCACAGGAAGAAAGTTTAAAAAAGGAGGGGGCGGTTTGAGTGTCTGGCTATATTCACCCCCCCTCTATAGCCATCTGGGTTCCAACAATAGGTGCCTTCTTGATTATCGGAACAACGACCCTTTCCTTAGACTAAGCCTTATAATGAAATGATACTTTGAATTTACTTTTTGAGAAACTCTACTCTAACTAGTCTAGGATGTGGCGAGGTAGCTTCGTCTAGTTCCATTTAGCTAGGTCGTCCAAGTGGGGTACTCTTTACCCTTCCTGACTTCCCAGACCATGCTTCCCCAACGTACTATCATCTCGCCCCACCCTGGTACTATATTATGATAGATCGACTAGCTGCTAGAGGGGGGTGAATAGCACTTTTCGTTAAATTCTCTACAAGATTTTTAGCGCAGCGGAAACAATAATATGCAAAGGACAAGAAAGAACAATGCTAACAGTCAGAATTTACTTGGTATCCACCCGAATGAGTGACTAATCCAAGGATCCACGCACATCCAAGGATCCACGCACGTACTACACCTCCACTAAGAAAAATCTCCTTCAGGTGGAGAAACCTTTACAGCGATGTTGTCTTCCTCTTTACAGAATACAATGATTGGAGAGAGAGGAAGATGAGAGAACTTTTTGCATTAGCAGCACTTCGTTACAGTACGAAACCGTAACGTTCACATCCAAAAAGGTCCTCCTTTTATAAGAGAATAGGACAAACTCGCAGTCTATCTGCCCCGCACCAGTCGACTGCCCTTGGGGCAGTCGACTAGCCTAACATTAATTGCTAGCCAATGGCTAGTTTTCGGGGTACACCAGTCGACTGCCTCTAGGCCAGTCGACTGGTAGATGGCTGAAAACCTTCTTTGAGTTTTGGCAGTCGACTGCCTACTCACTTCCAGCCATTCTTCACATACTCCTTCACGTGTGCCTTCAAGTTCACTCCCTTGTCTAGCCCCTTGAAGTCATCTTCCTCTGGCTCTCGTCCCTCGGATGCGCACACAAGCCTTCCCTTGGCTTGCCTCCATACCACCCTTCACGTGTGCCCTTGAAGTCCACTTCCCGGCTTGCCCTTGGACTCCTCCTCCCTTGGCTCTCGTCCCTCGGATATGTTGACCATGTGTTATTCTCCAAGTCCTGCAAACTCAATCACACATATCAAATACAACATAACACTTTAATCTTAAACATATTTACACACACACCAAAACCATGATCTTCCAATCATTTTAGGGTTGATTGCCTCAACAATCTCCCCCTTTTTGATGTGTGGCAATATGTTTAAGTTTAGAGATAAAACAACAGCCAACAATAACAATAGCAATAAGTAGCAATTGTAAAATATAAGACATAGCAAACCTAAGAGGTAACCTCCCCCTTAACCCATGTCGTCTCCCATTTTCAATTCTAATTATAATCCACGTTATGTTTCCAACCTAACTTAACAATAAACAACAGCAATTAAAAAATAAAAGACATAGCGAAACCTAAGAGGTAACCTCTCCCTTAACCCATGTCTTCTCCTATTTTTAATCATCCAAGGTTTAAGTTAAACAACTACCTTAAACCATCCATTTTAAGTCAAAATTCTAACTTAAACCAATCATTCTCCCCCTTTGACACCATCAAAATGATTATCTCAAGCAACCCAACCCTATGACATCAAATGTAACGACTCGAAAAATTTTCTCAATATTTTTTTTAAAAATATTGCCAATGCCTAGACAGATTCTTAAGGAGCATGGGGACACTAGTATAAACCTTAGTGTGGTGATCCATGATTTTCGATATAAAATAAGAAGCTAAGTGCTAATGGGCTTTACATGGGTTTTCTAGTACCATATTTATTAGTGGATTTTAGGTAGAATTTAATATAAATAGAAATGGGTTTAAATTAGGAATACTAGCATGGCTATGGGTAGGCCTTAGGGGGCATTGCCGAAATTTAAAAGAAAATTAAAAAAAAATAAAGTGCATGCACCAAGGATTGAACCTTGGACCTAGAATAACACCATGCATGTACTAACCAATTCACCTAGAAAGGGTGTGCTGGTAGAAAATGAAGAGGATTTTGGTTAAGGCTTAGGGAAGTGAAGAGTCATCAAGAGAAGAGATACCATGACCCTTCACTTGCCCTCCTTCATGTGGAATAAAGAATAGATGAGAGAGGAGGCTTGGAAGTTACTCTTTCTTTTCTTCTTCCACCAAGTCCATTCTTCTTCCTCCTCCTTCCTTCTCCTAGCCGAAACCCACCAAGACCCCTCCCCCTTGGAAAAGCTTCACAAGGGGACTTTATTTAGAAGATCCAAGACTTTCTACAAGGCTACAAGGGCTAAGGAGAGGTCTAGGGTCAAAGAGTTTTCTTTTGGCTTCTCTCTTCAAGGTGATAATCAAAGACAAACCAAGGTAAGACCCCCTCACCTGTGGTGTAATTGTTTCTCGGATGTTTATCAAGATTTAGACTTGTATTTAAGATCCATGTTAAGAAAACCATGAGGTAGGGCTTTAGCGTTTCGGCCAAGCCTTATGATTGGGGCTTGGGGATGTTGTATACTTTCTTTCATGTTACGTAATGTTTTATTATGATAAGTAAGGTGTAGATAATGATTTAGGGAAAGTTGGGGCACTCTAAGGCTCCCTAGGGTTTCGGCCCATATCAAGAGGGGATGGATAGGATGATATCTAACCCTTCAAGCATACTATTATGTTTTCCTATGATTTAATGAAGATAAATTGTGAATGATGGGAATTTTCCATGTGCATGTGACCCTCTAGGGTTTCGGCCAAGGTCAAAAGGTAAGGCTAGGACATAGGGTTAGCTCCAACTATGGGGTCTAATAGCTCCCTATGGCTTTGTAAGTAATGTATGAGTTTTCTTTTACTCATGAAACCTTCCATGTTAATTGAATGATGGAGTCTTCCCCTATGAAACTTTCAGGCAACTCAAGGTTCTAGGGTTTGGGTTGGGCTAAGGTCTCAAGGATACTTGGTTGTAGGTTACTATGATGTATGTATAAGTTAAGCATGTGGTAAGAATTTTTATGCTACCTATAACCCTAGCTTTATGTGGGATATGCCATGATTTTGTATATTTAGGTTATGTGCCATGTTATTCATGAATGTTTTAACTATATACCATGAACACCTGTATTTGATGTAGGCTTCATGCCATATAGAATAATGTATGTATGCTGTTAAATGCCTCTAATAGGTATATATTCATGAAGGTCTATGCATGTTCTATGATGAGTGACATGAACCTAAGTAATGTAGAATACCATAAACCTAAATAGTATGTATCCTGTTCATATGAATTTTACCCATGCATACTCTATGATGGACACTATGATTATGTATGTATGTCATGTTTTATGAATGAAGAAGATGAATGAAGATAAGATTTATGCCTTAAGTACAAATGATAAGTATGAATGATGAAGGCATAATGATGTTATGAATTAAGTATGGATGATGAAATGCCATGTATGTTGATGTCATGCTTCATGTAACAAGATTATGTTCATGTCTTTAAGTATGCAATGTATATGCTATGGATGATGAAGCATGTTAAGTATGCAATGTATGTGCTATGAGTGATGAAGCATGTAAAGATATTTTACTTTATGAATGGGCTTGTACCGGATCGAAGTATGGGTCCAAGGGATGGGCACCTTAAGAACGCCTCGGTGTTGGACTACCGTAGCTGTCCACGGTTCTGGGACTACCGAAGCTGTCCAACAGGGATGGACACCTTAAGAATGCCTCGGTTCGGGGACTACCGTAGCTGTCCTTACCCTAGTAGGTCAAGACTATCTACCTCGTATCTACTTAGGGATGCGCCCATATGATGTATGTATGTGGTACAAGCCGGGGACCCCAATGATGTGATGATTATGTTTAAGTATTTAAAAGTATGATTTTCAATTAAGCATCCTTATGTATATGCATCTGACTCATGCATCCATTCATGTAATGCATCCTGCTATGGTAAATATTTTATGTTAACGATATGCTCATGTTTATGTCAAAAATATGCTCATGTGTTATGATAAGAATGTGCCGTGATGGTAAATGTTTTATGCTTATGTTTTATGTTAAGAACCATGCCATGTTAAGTATAATTATGTTTATATTTATGTCATGTATCATGCCATGCTAAGTATAGTTATGTTTATATTTATGCCATGTATCATGTCATGTTAAGTATAATTATGTTTATATTTATGCCATGTATCATGTCATGTTAAGTATATTTATGTTTATATTTATGCCATGTATCATGTCATGTCAAGTATAATTATGTTTATGTTTATGTCATGTATTATGTTATGTTAAGTATAATTTATGCTTATGTCCTATGTTAAGCATTGTGTCATGCTGAATGATTTTATATGCTTATGTTCTATGTAAAGCACCCAGTCATGTTAATGTTTCATGTGCTTATGATTAAGTGACGAATGGTTTTAGTGAGTAGGAAAGGGTCTTACTAAGCCTATGTGCTTATAATCTTATTTCCTTATACCGCAGATCAAGCAAGAGGATAATGATGGAAGCAGCAGGAGGGGCAAGAACGTGTGTGTGGTAGTGACTTGTCCAATGAAAGAAAAGTTTTAATGTTTATACTTCGTCACATGTTCTAGATTATGCAAGTCTTATGTTAAACTTATGATGGTTTTGACAAGAACAAATTACACTTGCTACGTATGTTACGGATGACTTATGTGGGGTTATAATATGATGTTAAGTATGATGTTAATATGCCATGTTCCCATGTCATCATCTAGGAAGGATAGTTAGGTGCATGTATGTATAAGCTTTAAATTATTCCGCTGCAATATAATGTTCACATGCCGTATGTATGTTAGCGTAACGCCGCCTTATGGGAAAAAAAAAGCGGGCGTTACAGGTTGGTATCAGAGCAGGTTGCCATCTCACTACACACACATCAAGCCTTCCTCCTGCCGCTTCCAAGTATGTACCTCTATGCATATCTTATGTTCTCTTATGATTGTAGAATATGCAAGTATGAACGATGTTTTATGATGGAAAAGTACTTTAGGATATGTAACTATGAACGACAATTTATCTCCTTTTATGAATCAAATACTTTAGAAGGTGACAGGTGGGTAGGAATATATATATATATATATAAAAGATTTTACTGAAGTAGGAGACCGACTTTGTGTATGCTTCTCTCTGTATATATTTGTGAATTGAAAAAAAAAACTAGTTTTGTACTGGTTTTTGTCAGTTTTGAGCTGACTCTGTCGTTTTTTTTTTCAATTCCAGATGTTGCATGAGAATGGCGCCACGAGTCGTTACCCTGGGCGTTGTCGTGAGCTGATGGAGCAAATAGAAGAAGTGGATTATAGTCCGGTTCTTGGAGTACAAGGCAATATGTGAAAATTGGACCGACTCTTTTGGAAACTCGAGCAAGAAGGGTTTCCAATTATGGATGACTGTAGAATTGGAGCACTGCTTCGTTCATTGCCCAAGCGGGCGAGAGAAGTTGCTTATCAAATATGGGGGCAACATGAATGTCGGATCTCATATACAGAGTTATGTAAGCAGCTTCTTCGCCAAGTGTTTCGGAAGGATCTGGGAGAATCCGATGAAGATCCAGAGATGTTCGAGGAGGATCCCGAGATGTTCGAGGAGGATCCCGAGATGCTTGAGGAGGATCCCGAGATGTTCGAGGAGGATCCCGAGATGCTCGAGGAAGACCCCAAGATGCTCGAGGAAGATCCGGAGATGTTCGAGGAGGACCCCGAGAAACCCGAGGAAGACCTGAAGATGTTCGAGGAGGACCCCGAGATACCCGAGGAAGATCCCGAGATGCCCGAGGAGGTTCCCGAGATAGAAGAAGAGGATCCGATGGAAACGGTAGAAGATCCCGAGGCAGGCCAAGGGGAGATGAACGAGGGAGTGTTAGTCACCGCCATGATATTTTTCATTATGGGCGTGATGGAAGCCCACCTAGTTCATTGAGTTCGGATAGTTTTGGTATATGAACATATAAGATCTAATAAATAAGGTTCTGTTAAAAATGGTAATCCGAGCCTTCAGAGAATCAAACAGGAGATCCTAGAAGGAAAGGGCGATGGTTTTCGTATCGCCAACGGGGGACTACTATACCTTAGGGATCGACTATGTATCCCTAATGATCCGGAGCTGCGGAAAGAAATATTAGCAGAATCTCACGGAACCCCTTATTCAATGCATCCGAGATCCACCAAAATGTATCAAGACCTGAAGGAGAAATTCTGGTGGTCCGGTATGAAGAGAGACGTGGCTCAGCATGTCAGCACTTGCCTGACCTGCCAACGAGTGAAGGCGGAGCACCCGCGACCCGGAGGAGTTCTACAGCCACTTCCAATTTTGGAATGGAAATGGAAAGATATCTCTATGGATTTCATCTCAGGACTTCCCAAGACTACGAACAGATATGACACAATATGAGTAATAGTGTACAGGTTGACGAAGTCTGCTCACTTCTTAGCAATTAAGATGACCTATTCGATTGAGCAACTAGCTCAATTATATGCTAAGGAGATAGTTAGAATTCATTGAGTTCCTAAAACTATCATCTTAGATAGGGATGGTCGTTTTACCTCACATTTTTGGGTGTGTGTTCAGAAGTCTCTTGGCACAAAAATACGGTTCAGTACCGCTTTTCACCCTCAGACTGACGGGCAAACTGAATGAGTAAATCAAGTACTGGAGGATATGTTGAGAGCTTGTGCCCTAGATTTCAAAGGAAGTTGGTGTCGATATCTATGTTTAGCGGAATTCACATACAATAATAGCTACCAGGCTACTATTAGAATGACACCCTATGAAGCCTTGTACGGGAGGAGATGTAAGTCCCCAATCTGTTGGTACGAAGGTGGTGAGAAGAAGGAAATGGGGCTCAAGACGGATCTCATTGACGACACCACCCAAGCTATACAGAATATTTGACAATGGATTGAAGCTGCTCAGAGCCGGCAGAAGAATTATGCGGATGTTCGGCGTAGGCCACTGGAATTTGAGGTTGGAGATTTGGTATTCCTCAAGGTGGCTCCTATGAAAGGAGTAACGAGATTTGGGAAGAAAGGAAAACTAAGTCCGCGGTATATGGGACCGTACCCGATACTGGAAAGAGTCGGCAAGGTGGCATACGAGCTAGAGCTGCCTCAAGAGATGTCGGCTATCCATAATGTGTTCCATGTGTCAGTCCTTAAGAAGTGTATTCCAAATACAGAACAAGTGATCGAGCCACAGACAGTACAAGTTTAGGAGGACCTGAGTTTTGAAAGCCGACCTATCCGGATCTTGGATCGGGAAATCAAAAAGCTAAGGAACAAAGAGGTACCCTTAGTCAAGGTCCTATGGCAAAGTCAAAGGTTCGAGGAAGCTACCTGGGAACGCGAGGAAGAGATGAGGCACAAGTACCCGGAGCTATTCTAAGTTCGAGGACGAACTTTCACCAGGTATGGGGGATTGTAACGACCCGGAAAATTTTCTCAATATTTTCTTTAAAAATATTGACCATGCCTAGACAGATTCTTAAGGAGCATGGGGACACTAGTATAAACCTTAGCGTGGTGATCCATGATTTTCGATATAAAATAAGAAGCTAAGTGCTAATGGGCATTACATGGGTTTTCTAGTACCATGTTTATTAGTGGATTTTAGGTAGAATTTAATATAAATAAAAATGAGTTTAAATTAGGAATATTAGCATGGCTATGGGTAGACCTTAGGGGGCATTGCCGAAATTTAAAAGAAAATTAAATTAAAATAAAAAAATAAAAAAAATAAAGTGCATGCACCAAGGATTGAACCTTGGACCTAGTATAACACCATGCATATACTAACCAATTCACCTAGCAAGGGAGTGCTAGTAGAGAATGAAGAGGATTTTGGATAAGGCTTAGGGAAGTGAAGAGCCATCAAGAGAAGTGTAACGCCCGCCCTTATATCTACTCTCGGGGCGGAGTTACGTACTAGTCATTCATTTTACATAATAAAATTTTAACATAAAATAAAAGCAAGAGTGCAAGGACTAAGTGCTGAGCATGCTTGTCTAAAACTGTCAAGTGATATTTACAAGTGCTAAGCATACTAGTCAGTACATGTCAATCAAATATCATGCTTAAATCATTAGAACATCATTTGAAATATTTTAATCAAGAGTTATTCTATAACATGATAGGTTCACATATTATTTCAACTCATAACATAATCAAACAAAAGCAAGTATATGAGAATTCCAAGTGTAATCACTATCATGCAATATCAAACCTAATCACTAACATTCATTGTTGAAGAAAACATCATCATAAGCATAGTAATGTAGATATAAAAATCTTTTTTTCCCGAGCCACCGCCCCACACATCTTCAGCCCTCCTGCCTCTTCCTTTAGTTTAAGTGTCCCTTACCCTTATCTGCAGCATAAGACAACACATAAACTAGTAAGCACAAATGCTTAGTAAGGATCCTGTCCTACTCGCAAAATCCATACAAAAGAATACAACATGTACAGATAAGGAATCATAAGCATGAGTTTATCATAGCATACTAAACATCAAAGTTTCTAAGCATGCAGTATAAAGTACCTTAAGCATACCCTTCACATATAATAAATATTTTCAAAACAATTTCATAAAGGTATTACTTAAAAATACATCAACATCATATAGGGCCCAGTTGTGTACCACATAATGCGCGTTCCCTAATGAATTGGGGTAGCGAGCCACCAACCAATTAGAGCAGGACCCTTCCGTCCTACCGGAGCCATGACCTTAAGTTAACATGCACCCCGGATTTGTTTAACGACCCTGTTCCGAGTCGGGTACACAACTTCCAAAGTAAAATACTTATCATGCTTTTACATATATGCTAAGGAGTACTCCAAATCCACTCTCAAGGGACACACCACTCTTCAAGGGTGCTCATGATCCCGTAGGGACACACCACACAACATAAGGGGGTGCTCTTGATCCCATATTTAGTGGAGTATCCTTTCAAGCATTTTATCATACACATCACATGCAATTCATAAAGGGTGCCCCATGGGCTATATAAACATGCTCATACATACATCATATTTCAACCACATACACATACTTATATATGACAAGATTGGTCACATAAATCATATTCATGTCATAGAAAGTGGTAGCATGCTTCATGAGTTAATTGAGTTCTTCTTAACCCTAAACCTAAGGTTTTGGCCGAAAGTCAAGGGTAGAGGTAGCTTAGGTTTTTGACATCAAACATCCCATACAAGTATCATATATATATATACATCATGTATCATACTAAGCATAGCATACATCATGGGGTAATCAACCTTCACAAACCTAATGTTCTATGCTTTGGCCGAAAGCCATGCTAGGGTAAAGTTAAGTTTTCCAATCCAACATTCCATTTAAACATCACATGGATATATATATCATCATCCCCAAACATAAGCATATCTCATAGGGTACATCCCATACAATCATCACATATATATATATCATGTATCATACTAAGCATAGCATACATCATGGGGTAATCAACCTTCACAAACCTAATGTTCTATGCTTGGCCGAATATCACATGCTAGGGGGAAGTTAAGTTTTCCAATCAAACATCCCATTTAAACATCACATGCATATACATATCATTATCCCCAAACATAAGCATATCCTATAGGGTATTCTAACCTTCACAAACCCTAACTTTAGGGTGTTAGCCGAATGGTGTAGGGTAGGGGAAATTAGGGTTTTTGTAACCAATCATTTATACAAACACCTTGTCTACACTATCATATAATACACTAAACATAAAATACATCATAGAGAAATTCAACTCTTAAATCCCAAATTTCCTTGCCTTGGCCAAAACTTGTAGGGGGTGCAAACCCGAGTTTTTGTTATCACAACTTGAAGGAAAATCAACATACATATATACCCTAAGTCCAAAGGGGTCTTCTCATGTATCAAAAAGTAACCAAGGCCTTCCCTTAAGGGGTGGCCGAAACTTACCTAGGGCAAATCCCCATTTTTGAAAACTACAAGAAGAAGGAAATCATACACAACAATTACACTGCAGGCGAGGGGATACTTACATCCTTTCGCTTGAATTTCACTTTCTCTAAATCTTTAGGGTGCCCTTGGTTGAAGGAAGAGTGAGAGTTCCCTTTGCTAGAACTCCTCTAAACACTTGGCCATAGTAGAGGGCAAAATCCTTGAATGAGTCTTCTTCCTTCCAATTCCCTAGGGTTAGAACCCTAGGGTGAAATTTCAAAAATTGAAAGGGAGAAGGGGAAGAAGGTGTCTCGGTTTTGGAATGGGGAGAGTGAGGAAGAAGAAGAGAGGAAGTTATTCCAACCTCTCTCTCTCTTATTTATACTTTTCTCATGAAGGGACATGTCTCTTCACCTCTCTAGCTTTAACAAGAATGTTTCTTATTCTCTCAACATGAAACATTGCTTGGTTCATTGGTTATGACATGATTAGTACAACTAGGAGGTTCAAGGTTCGATCCTTGCTTCCTCCTTTCTACACTTTCTTTTTATCACATTTTGCACTAATCCATATCAAAGCCCATTAAGCCAAGCCCACCATGACATTTCATATTAATGTTTCATGAATTCATAATATTTCATATGGGAAAATTTTGGGGGGTTACAATCCTCCATACCTTATAAAAAGTTCGTCCCGAACTTTAAAACAGTTCCGGATACTTTAATCGTATGACCTCCTCTCGTTCCCATGTGGCTTCTTCGAATTGTTCGTTCCGCCACAGAACCTTTACTAAGGGTACTTCCTTGTTCCTTAGCTTTTTGACTTCCCGATCTAGGATCTGAATTGGTCGGCGTTCGGAACTTAGGTTCTCCTGTACTGGTTGGGGCTCTATCATTTGATTCCCATCAGAGGTACATTTCCTGAGCATTGATACATGGAAGACATTGTGGATAGCCGACATTTCTGGCGGCAGCTCTAGTTCGTAGGCCACTTTGCCTACCCGTCTCAGGATCTGGTACGGTCTCACATATCGCGGCTCAGCTTTCCTCTCTTCCCGAATCTCATCACCCCTTTCATAGGGGCCACTTTAAGGAATACTGAATCCCCAACCTCAAACTCTAGTGGTCTACGTCGCTTATCAGCGTAGCTTTTCTGCCGACTCTGAGCAGTCTCTATCCTCTGGCGGATATTCTTTATAACCTGAGTGGTTTCATCTATAATATCAGTCTGGAGTCCCATCTCGTTCTTTTCACCACTCTCAAGCCAGCATATAGGAGATCTGCATTTCCTTCCGTATAGTGCTTCGTACGGTGCCATCCCGATAGTAGCCTGATAACTGTTGTTATAAGAAAACTCTGCCAGGCTTAAGTACTGACACCAGCTTCCCTTGAAGTCCAAGGCACAAGCTCGTAACATGTCCTCTAATATCTGGTTTACTTTTTCAGTCTGCCTGTCAGTCTAGGGGTGAAAGGCCGTACTGAATTTCAGCTTCGTGCCAAGAGCCTTCTATACGTGTCACCAAAAATCTGAAGTAAATCGACCATCCCTATCAGAGATAATGGTCTTGGGAACCCCGTGCAGTCGGATAATTTCCTTGACATATAGTTGAGCCAACTGCTCTACTGAGAGGGTCATCCTGATAGCCAGAAAATGGGCAGACTTGGTTAGCCTGTCCACAATAACCCATATACCATCATATCCGTTCGTTGTTCTAGGCAGCCCAGAGATGAAATCCATAGAGATGTCTTCCCATTTCCACTCGGGAATCGGCAGAGGTTGCAGAACTCCTCCAGGCCTCTGGTGTTCTATTTTGACCCTCTGGCAGGTCGAACACATACGGATATAGTGGGCTACATCTCGCTTCATACCGGACCACCAAAACTTGCTCTTCAGGTCTTGATACATCTTGGTAGACCCAGGATGCATCGCATAAGGTGTTCCATGAGCTTCCTCAAGGATTCTTGTCCGTAAGTCGGAGTCATCGGGAACACATAATCGATCCCGAAGATATAAGACTCCGCTGTCTGAAATCCGAAATCTATCGTCCTTGCCTTCGAGAACCTCTTGCCTGATTCTCTGAAGACTCGGATCATGATTCTGCTTTTCCAGAATATCGTCGAATAATGTCGGCGCAATCATCAGGGTGGACAGTTATCCTGATATGATTTCAATCCCGTAATTCCTAATTTCTTCCCCTAAGGGTTGTGACAAAGCTGATAAAGACATCAAAGTAGCACATGATTTTCTACTGAGTGCATCGGCTACCTTGTTGGCTTTTCCCGGATGGTACAGGATCTCACAGTCATAATCCTTGACCAATTCAAGCCATCTGCGCTGTCTCATATTCAGATCTTTCTGGGTGAAGAAATATTGCAGACTCTGGTGATCTGTATAAACTTTACACTGAGTTCCATATAGATAGTGCCTCCATATTCTCAGTGCAAAGACCACCGCTGCTAGTTCTAAGTCATGGGTAGGATAATTCCTTTCATGTTCCTTCAGTTGCCTAGAGGCATAGGCAATTACCTTCCCATTTTGCATAAGCACAGCTCCGAGTCCAAGTTTGGATGCGTCGCTGTGCATATCGAAACCCATATCGCTCTCTGGAAGAGTCAATATTGGAGCGCTAGTCAGCCTCCTTTTCAGTTCAGTAAAGCTCTTCTCACATTCATCGGTCCATACAAATTTCTTGTCTTTCTTAGTAAGAGCTGTCATAGGGGCTGCAATTCGAGAGAAGTTCTCTACGAATTTTCTGTAATAGCCTGCTAGCCCGAGGAGACTCCTGATTTCGCTGGCATTCTTGGGTCTAGTCCAGTTACTCACTGCTTCCATTTTAATTGGGTCCACCATTACTCCTTCCTTGGAGATAACATGTCCCAAGAATGATACTTGATCGAGCCAGAATTCGCATTTGGAAAATTTAGCATACAGTTGTTCCTTCTGAAGAATCTGTAGTACTATACTCAGGTGCTCAGCATGTTCTTCGGGTGTTCTCGAATATATAAGGATATCGTCGATAAAGACGATCACAAATCTGTCGAGGAATGCCGAGAATACCCGATTCATTAAAACCATAAACATAGCTGGAGCATTGGTAACTCCAAATGGCATAACTACGAACTCATAATGTCCGTATCTGGTTCGGAAAGCCGTCTTCGGTATATCCTCCTTTTTCACCCTGACTTGGTGATAACCAGATCTCAGGTCAATCTTAGAGAAAACCGTGGCTCCCTTCAGTTGATCGAACAGGTCATCTATCCTAGGTAGAGGGTACCTGTTCTTGATAGTCACGTTGTTCAGCGCCCGATAATCGATACACATTCGCATCGACCCATCCTTCTTTTTCACGAATAGTACGGGAGCTCCCCAGGGAGAATGACTAGGGCGGATGAGTCCCTTGTCAAGCAGCTCCTGTAACTATCCCTGTAATTCCTTTAATTCCGTCGGCGCCATACGGTACGGTGCCTTAGAAATGGGGTTAGTACCAGGAACCAACTCAATTGCAAATTTTATATCTCTTTTCAGGTGGTAACCCTGGTAAGTCATCGGGAAATACCTCTGGGTAATTGCATACGACTTTGACATCTTCTAGCTTCGGGCCCTCTGTAGGACTGGTATCAACCACATGAGCTAGAAATCCAGAGCATCCATTTTCTAACATCTTCCTTGCTTTCAGAGCCGACAAGAATTTGCTTGTCCTCTTCTTCGGCTCTCCCATAAATTCAAATAGAATTCCCGCCTCGGGTCGGAAGATAACCCTTCGTTTACGGCACTCAATAGAGGCACCATATTTGTTCAAGAAATCCATGCCCAATATCACATCATAATCTGACATATCAAGCACTATCGGATCACAGTAGAGTTCCCTATCTGCAATTCTGATTGGTGCGACACGTAGCATTTGGGTAGAGGGCATCACCTCACCCGAGGGCAATGTTGTCAGAAATTTGCAGTCTAAATCTTGCAGTGACATATCCTTTCTTTTGGCATATTGCATAGAGATAAACGAATGTGTTGCCCCAGTGTCAAATAAAGCAGTAGCATACTGACTGTAAATAAATATCTGACCTGTGACAACGGTAGAGGCAGTTGCCACGTCTTCTTTCGTAAGAGAGAAAACCCTGGCGTTTGTCGTGGCAGGCGGGGCCTCTAATCTCCCCTGGCATATATGAGTACCATCTATAGCTGCCTGCATCAGGTGTAGCTGGGGAGGAGCACCTTTGTACTGAACATACTGCGGCTGAGGTGCTTTGGCTGCAGTAGGACACTCTCTGGCCATGTGTCCTTCCTTCCCGCAGGTGAAGCATCTCCTGGCGCCTAAAAGGCATGTCCCTAGGTGCATCTTCCCACAAGTGGCACATTGGGGATATTTAGGCTTCTTGCCTAAATAACCACTGGCAGATTTATTCCATGGCTTCCTCTTTCCGTTGTGGTTCTTTTTCCAGTGGGGGTTGCTATTCGGAGGTTTCTGACCTCCCGACTGACTCTGACTCTTGCTGGCGGTCAGTGCTTGGTTCTGCTGGTTAATATTCTTCAGATAATGCTCGGTAATAAGGGCGCTGCTGAACAGCTCCTCTGCAGTCTGCGGCCTATTAACGCCGCCAGCTACATTCAGAGCTATCTCGGGCCTGAGCATCTTGAGCATTAATCTGACCCTTTCTTTCTCTGTACTGACCAGCTCCGGACATAATCGTGCCAGTCGGTTGAATTTCTTAACGACATCATTGACTGAGAGATTTCCCTGCCGGAATTCAGTGAACTCATCAAAATGCCTGTTTGTGACTCGCATATTAAAGAATTCCTCCAGAAATTCGGACTCGAAGTCTTTCCACTTCATCTGGTCCACTGACCTTCTAGCTTTTACCCGTTCCCACCACATCCTGGCGTCGCCAGTGAGGCAGAACGAGACACATTTAATTTTCTCATGCTCGGGCCAGTCTAATAATTCCACTATGCTCTCAACTGTCTTGAGCCAGGCCTGGGCGTCCCAGGGCTCGCAGGTGCCCGAGAACTTTTCCGGCTTCAGTCTCTGCCACTGAACCAGATAGGCCTCCTGTCGGACTCCTCTGGCCGGGGTGTCCGGGGGTGCCTGTGCAGTTGGGGGCTCAGTAGGTATCACACTCTGACTTCCCTGCGGGGTTGCAGTGTTCGCCTGCTGGGTCATCAGAGTATTTATGATCTGCTGCTGTTCAGTGACCTGACGCTGCAGATCTGTGATCACTTGCATCATATCAGGTGGGGGTGCGGTCTCATCACCCCGATTGCTACGTCTTCTAACCATATCTATCGTACAGGTGTTAAATAACTAATGTGAGAATTTACGCTACTTTCTCTTGTTATGCAAGCATAAATCATCTCTATATAATCATTACTGTACATGAAATAAAGTAAAGCGAGGTTAGGAACTCTTACTTGGAAGCGGCAGGATGAAGCTTGATGTGTGTGTGGTGGAGGGGAAATCTGCTCTGATACCAACCTATAACGCCTGCCCTTATATCTACTCTCGGGGCGGGGTTACGTACTAGTCATTCATTTTACATAATAAAATTTTAACATAAAATAAAAGCAAGAGTGCAAGGACTAAGTGCTAAGCATGCTTGTCTAAAACTGTCAAGTGATATTTACAAGTGCTAAGCATACTAGTCAGTACATGTCAATCAAATATCATGCTTGAATCATTAGAACATCATTTGAAATATTTTAATCAAGAGTTATTCTATACATGATAGGTTCACATATTATTTCAACTCATAACATAATCAACAAAAGCAGTATATGAGAATTCCAAGTGTAATCACTATCATGCAATATCAAACCTAATCACTAACATTCATTGTCGAAGAAACATCATCATAAGCATAGTAATGTAGATATAAAAATCTTTCTTTCCCGAGCCACCGCCCCACACATCTTCAGCCCTCCTGCCTCTTCCTTTAGTTTAAGTGTCCTTACCCTTATCTGCAGCATAAGACAACACATAAACTAGTAAGCACAAATGCTTAGTAAGGATCCTGTCCTACTCGCAAAATCCATACGAAAGAATACAACATGTACACATAAAAATCATAAGCATGAGTTCATCACATACTAAACATCCAAGTTTCTAAGCATGCAGTATAAAGTACCTTAAGCATACCCTTCACATATAATAAATGAATTTTCAAA
>JAGFNQ010006213.1:204515-237886 GCA_024364735.1 Boesenbergia rotunda | reverse complement strand
ACACTGGAGGTGTTTGTAAGAATATTTGAAGGAATGCTTGATTGGAAAACCAAACTCCTTTACTTGTATGTTTCCGCCAACCCTAGTTCTAGGGTTGGGAAGTACCCAATGAGACCATGAAGCATGCTACTACATATGTGATGTGTGTATAAATTATGTGACCTATCTTGTTAGGTATAAAAGCATGCCCTTATAGCCCATGGGGCACTCTTATGACATGAACATGATGTGGTTGATAATATGCTTAAAAAGGATACTCTATTGAAACTGGGATCAAGAGCACCCGAATGCGTGGTGTGTCCCTAGGGGATCAAGAGCACCCGAATGTGTGGTGTGTCCCTTTGAGAAGTGATTAAGAGTACCTTTAGGCATATACATATATGAGTAATTGCATGATAAATTACTTTACTTTGGAAAGTTGTCTACCCGACTCGGAAGGGGGTCGTTAAACAAATCCAATGAGCATGTTAAGGTCATGGCATTGGTAGGGACGGAAGGGTCCTGCTCTAATTAGATTGGTGGCTCGCTACCCCCAATTTATTAGGGAACGCGCATGATGTGGTACGACAACTGGGCCCTGGATGATGATATGATATTTTGAAGTACTTACCATTATGGAACCTTTTTGAAAAACATTTCTCATCATGTGATCTTGTTCCGTAAAGTACTTAGAGATAAATTGATGTGATGTTTATGATGCTTTGATGAGATACTTATGATGCTGATAATTCTATCTGATTATTGTGTACATGATATGATGTATTGATATGGATTTTGCGAGTAGGCCCGGATTCTTACTAAGCATGTTTTGCTTACTAGTTCCTGTTATTTTTCTTATGCTGCAGATAGCGGTAAGAAATACTCGAACTAAAGGAAGAGGCAGAGGGAAGGTTGGAGGATGTGTGTGGTGATGGCTCGGGAAAGGATGAAAGATTCTATCTACCTTAGTTTGTCTAGAATCTAACTGCTTCCTATGAAAGATTGAAATTGTATTGCTATACTCTGAATGTGTGATCATGACTACTCTACTGTGATTAAGTTAGGGATATGGAACTCATGTCATGCTAGATAACACTATCATTAATGTCTAAACTTTGTAGTATGCATGCTAAGTAAAATGTTAGATAATTGCCATTTTCTGTTTCTTATGAATGTTTCTTTTGAATGTATCTAAGACTAGATAACTATTGCTATATTCCTATGTTGTATCTTGTTCAAACCATGTTTATTCCATGCTATAGTGTGTTAAATGATCTCCATATTAGGTTGTGAATGCATGTAGATATAAAAGAAATGAAGTAAACCTTGCTTGGTAAATTAGTCTTCAATAGGCATGCCTACTACATTTCATGTATTATAATTGTTTTGTTTGGATATACATGTTTAACATGATATAATGATATGAATGTATGGACCCGTAACCCCGCCTTTAGGGTAGATATAAGGTCGGGCGTTACACAGGGGCTAAGGAATAGAAGAAGACTCATCAAGGGAGAAGCTAATTTGAGAGTTGGAAATGGAGCAAAGATTGCTGCTGTTGCCATCGGAACATATTTGCTGAAGCTCCCTACCGGACGTATCTTAGAATTGGATAATTGTTATTTTGTTCCTTCATTAATAAAGAACATTGTATCTATTTCATGTTTGAATGACAAAGGTTATCATTTAACTTTTAGTAACAATTGTTGTTACATAACTTTAAATGGCGTTCTTTATGGAAATGGAACTTTGTGCAATGGCATCTACACGTTAGATTTATCCAGTGACATTTTCAATATCGAAGTTAGTAATAAACGTGCTCGAATAGATAATCGAATAGACTCCTACACGTGGCACTGTCGTCTTGGCCATATAAGTAAGAAACGCATAACCGAATTACACCGATGTGGAATTTTGAAATCATTTGAACCCGGTTCATTTGATACATGCGAATCGTGCTTAAAAGGCAAGATGACCAAATTACCCTTTCCCGGAAAAGGTAATCCAGTGGGAGAGTTGCTTGGTCTAATACATACCGATGTATGCGGACCAATGTCAACTCAAGCACAAGGAGGCTATAACTACTTCATCACCTTTATCGATGATCACTCACGATTCGGTTATGTGTTCTTGATGAAACACAAATCTGAAGCTTTTGATAAATTCAAAGAATTCAGAAATGAAGTAGAGAAACAACTTGGCAAAAGTATTAAAATACTTCGATCTGATCGGGGTGGAGAATACTTAAGTCAAGAGTTCCAAGATTATCTTAGGGACAATGGGATATTATCCCAATGGACTCCGCCGTATACACCACAGCATAATGGTGTATCTGAGAGGCGAAACCGAACCTTGATGGACATGGTTAGGTCTATGATGAATCATGCAACTCTTCCAAAATCCTTTTGGGGTTATGCACTTAAGACAGCTGTTTACTTGCTAAACAGAGTCCCGACCAAGGTAGTCTCTACTACTCCATATGAGATTTGGAATAGTAAGAAACCTCACTTAACTCACCTTAAGATATGGGGTTGTCCTGCTTATGTGAAGCGGGTTGTATCAGACAAATTGGATGCTAAGTCTGATAAATGTCTATTTATTGGATACCCTAAGGAAACGAAGGGTTATCAATTGTATCATCCCTTGGAACAAAAGGTGTTTGTTTCAAGGCATGCTGTATTTCTAGAAAAAGAATTTCTTTTACAAGAAAACAGTGGGAGTAGCATTGAGCTTGATGAAGTTCAAGAGACTCCAATAGACATTAAAAAGACACCTAGTCTAGACCCACAACCGATAATTCATAGTGATAAGCTATCAGTTAAACCTAAAACTACACCACCTCTTCGTAGGTCTGATAGGACACGCAACATTCCAGAGAGATACGGATTTCTCGTAAGAGAATCGAACGACGTGTTGCTCATTGGTGATGACGAACCTATCAGTTATGAAGATGTTCTGAAAAGTTCAGAAAGGGACAAATGGCTTGAGGCCATGAAGTCGGAAATGGATTCCATGTACCAAAACCAAGTATGGGACTTGGTTAACCCACCTGAAGGGATTAAACCCATAGGGTGCAAGTGGGTTTTCAAGAAGAAAACCGACATGGAAGGTAATGTTGTTACCTTTAAGGCTAGATTAGTGGCAAAAGGATATCGTCAAAACAAGGAATTGATTATGACGAAACCTATTCGCCAGTAGCTATGCTTAAATCCATTCAGATGCTCCTAGCCATAGCAGCACATTATGATTATGAGATATGACAAATGGATGTGAAACCAGCGTTCCTTAATGGAAACCTGCTTGAGGATGTATACATGATACAACCTGAAGGTTTCACATCGGTTGATAAAACCAAAGTATGCAAGCTTCGACGATCCATATATGGACTGAAGCAAGCATCTAGGAGCTGGAACATCCGTTTTGATGAGACAATCAAAGAGTTTGATTTCTCACAAAATCCTGACGAACCTTGTGTGTACAAGAAGGTTAGTAGGAGTGCAGTTGTATTCCTAATATTATATGTCGATGACATCTTACTAATAGGAAACGATATATCAGTTTTACAGACAGTTAAAATTTGGTTGTCCAAAACTTTCTCCATGAAAGACCTGGGAGAAGCAACCTATATCCTTGGGATTAGAATCTATAGAGATAGACCAAAACGGTTGCTTGGTCTTTCGCAGTCTACATATATAGACCGAGTGCTAAAAAGGTTTAGTATGTCGGAATCCAAGAAAGGTTACCTTCCCATCAGGCATGGGATCAACCTTTCGAAGTCTATGTGTCCGCGCACAGAAGATGAGAGGATTTGCATGAATAAGATTCCCTATGCATCCGCAATAGGATCTATCATGTATGCTATGTTATGTACAAGACCCGATGTATCATATGCTTTGAGTGTCACAAGAAGATACCAGTCGGATCCAGGAATGGATCATTGGGCGGCTGTCAAGACAATCCTTAAGTACTTAAGAAGAACTAAGGATGTGTTCCTAATATATGGAGAAGGAGATATGGTAATACGTGGGTATACAGATGCCAGTTTCCAGACAGATAAGGATGACTCCAAATCACAGTCTGGATATGTATTTACTTTGAATGGAGGCGCAGTAAGTTGGAAAAGTTCCAAACAAGACACCGTAGCGGATTCTACCACGGAAGCGGAATATATCGCAGCTTCGGAAGCAGCAAAGGAAGCAGTTTGGATCAAGAAGTTTGTCTCAGAACTTGGTGTGGTTCCAACCATTGATGAAGCAGTGCCGGTTTACTGCGACAACAATGGAGCTATTGCACAAGCGAAGGAACCAAGGTCTCATCAACGATCCAAACACGTGCTTCGACGCTATCATCTGATCAGAGAGATTATAAGTAGGAATGACATACAAATTGAGAAAATCCCCACTGAAAGGAACTTAGCGGATCCTTTAACTAAAGTCTTGCCTCAAAACAAGTTTGAGGGTCATGTTAGAGCCTGTGGTATTGGATACCGTAGCGATTGGCATTAGGCCAAGTGGGAGTTTGTTAGTGATATGAGAGAAGTGTCCTAAGAAAATCGCCTTATGATGTAAACATTTATATTAATAAATGATAATTCACTATTTGAGTATACATGTTTTGTGTATTTGATTGGGATCTTAAACTCATCTAATGAATGTCCGCCATACAATTCACAGCATAAGAGAATTTGTGATGGGATCACAACTAGTGATTATCTCTAAATGTGCAAATGTGAAGTGTTGGAAATATCCCTAGTCGATTAATTGATAAATACGGACATTATCAATTTTGTTGAGACTAGCATGGGTTATTCTCTAAACAGCTGATTCACACTGGCTGGTGACATTGGGATGTCCGGAGATAAACATGGATGCTAGTTAAGGGAACTAGTTCATTGGAGTGACTAGCTGTAAGACTTCATATGGGAATCTACATATAGATATGTCAATGAAGATCTTACTGTGGCTTAAGTGCGATGTTCCTTTGACTTGCGGTGTTCAAGTCATCTTGGTCATGGAGACTTATACTTTCACATCTTAAGCAAGCATCTCCAAGGAGGTGTGGACCCAGGATGATCGGGTATAAGCCGAAGTGCCCGAAGATGTTTGAACAGCCTACAAAGGATTCACCACTCCTTGCGAGGAGATGTATACCCAGGCCTATCGTCGGATTGTTACTCAAAGCCTCTGGCCAGAGCATATCATGTTGAGAGTGCGAGTCTCTTAAATACATGAGAGTAATTAGAAATCCAAAGGACGAGGAAGACACTACTTGGGCTAGGTGTGACGTAGTCAGCCTAGTGGGGACTGACACCATTGACCGTGTCCTAAACCAAGTGGGTATAAGGTGGTGAAGGGAATGAGGCACGATTCATTAGAGCTGCTAAAGGGTTTCAGAATAATGCTTCTGAGGTCAAACCGTTGATCTTTCGATTAATTGGGGATCATGATGTACTACTAGGTGCCACTCATGATCGTTCTATAATTAGTTAAATTATAGACGGCCAACATAAATCGAAAGCCTATTTAGTCACACGCACTACGAGTAATCCGAGGGATTTAAAACGAGTTGAAAATTAGATTTTCCGATCAAGAGAAATAAGTCGAATCTGAGTTAGTCAGAGGCGCAATGGAAGCTAAAATGGCTAAGTCTTTTGAAGGCTTTTTGGGCGAATTAAATGAGTTTAATTCACGGCGGTTCGGGTTGGTTTGGCCGGCCAAAGAGGGTGTCAAAACCCCCTTTGGTGGCCGGCCAATAATGAGGAGAAAACCAATTAATTTTGGTTTAATTAATAAAATAAATCTAGTGCGATTTATTTTATAAATTATGGATAAATAAATTTGTATAGAGAAATTTATATAAATAAAATTTATAGAAATTTATTCTTTTATGGAAGATTAAAATAATCCATGAATTGGTTTATTTTAATCTTATAAAATCAATTATGAATTGATTTTTCCATAATAAGAAAGTTTATAAATTTCTTATAAAAATTTATTCCAAAATTTAAATGGAAGAAGAATTAGTTTTATTATAAATTGGTTTATAATAAAGACTCGGTTTAAACGGAATAATTAATAAGAAAATTTATAAGATAAATTTCTTATAACTAATTCCGTTAATTCCGTTAATTCGGTTTAGAGGGAGACTTAGCAAAGGAGTTGCTACTATATAAAGGAACTAAAGGCTAGCCCTTATTCCTATTTAAGAGATTAATTATTCTCTCCCTCTCTCTCTTAATCTCTCCTCTCCTCCTTCTCCCTCTCTTCCCTTAGGGCCGGCGCCCACCCTAGCTCCCCTAGGGCCGGCGCCCAACCTACATCCAAGGTAGTGGAGGCCGTGAGCTTCAAGAAGAAGAAGGAGAACCCGAACACGAAGAAGAAGAAGCGGATAGCAATTCCTCTCTTCCCGGAATTCGATTCCGTTACTTCGTTGTCATCCCGAAGAGAACTCGGCGTGGACGCGAATAGAGGCGGAGCTTCCAAGGGACGCTACGGTTGGATCTCGTCCCTTTTCTTCGAGTTACGCGAGGTATTAAAGTAAATTAGTTTACTTTTCGCAAAATTTTATTGTATGATTATGTCAACACACCATAGGGTTGCATGCTAGATACGAAGTTAAAATAATTTAGGAAATTATTTTATGCAAACTCTTCCGCTGCACGTAAAAATTTTAAATTTTACGAACTCGTATCCTTGTCAACATGCACCCGGTCCCAACATGGTCCCTACCATAGCCCTATATATACCCCATGGAATCATGAAAAACACACAATAATTCCTAGGCTTCTCCCTCTCTCTCTATTCTTCTCTCCCCTAGGTTAAGTGTAGTCGGCAGGTGTGGAAGGAAGAAGACCTTCTTCCCTTCTCTTCTCTCTTTTCTCTCCACTTGGGGCGTGGTACAAGGAAGGGAGGAGACTTCATCTCCTTCCTCTTGGCCGGACGCAAGCAAAGGAGGAGAGAAAAGGGTCCGCCGGCAGTAGCACTTTCACCCTAGGTCACCGGCGCCGCCAACCTCCAACGGAGGTTCCCGGTGGTGTTTGGAGGAGAAAGAACAACCCTTCTCTTCTCTCCTTGGTTGGCAGCAGCTAGTAGAAGGAGGAGAAAGGTGGTCGGCGGCCGGAAAACAAGGAACTCCCTTCCTTTTTGGCGTCGGCGGAAGCAAGAGACAAGAGAGGATTCGGCGGCTAGGTTTTGATGGTGAGGAAGAGAACTTTATCTCTTCTTCTTCCTCTTCTCCATCTTCCTTTCTTCATACTCTGAGCTGGCGTGAAGAAGGTGGACCTTCTTTGGTGTTTGGCCGGTGGTGCTTAGGAGAAGAAGAGGAGGTGCGCCGGTTACCCTAGTAGCTAGCGTTTTGGTGCGTGCTAGAGAGGAAGTGTTGGTGCCCTTGGTGATTCCAGTTCTCTGTAGCTCATCGCCCACACGACGTCCGGGAGGGAAGGGACATAAGGTAGAAGGCTATGAGGTAAAGGAAGGTATAATTTTCTTCCTTGGCTCCTTTGTTTTAGTCTTGTCATTTCATGTGTGTTAATTGATTATTATTGTTTTGATTATTTGTTAATCATTGATATTAATTAATTAATTAGATGCCAATAATAAACATAAAAATCGATGATTTACTCGTTGTCTTTTTCGCGGTCGAACATTTAGGCAAATTACAAGGCTTGATCTTTGAGATTGGCCAAGTTGTAATTTGAATCGTTCGATACGATGACGAGATGGTCATTGGGAGACGGGTCTCCATTCATATTAATTTTTAATCCGTGGATATGGAGAGGTCTCTTAAGCACGACCAAGTATTCGCTTAGGAAACCCGCCAAGCCATACCCAGCAATTGGTATCTGAGCTGAGGTTTCCGGTTTTGTGTGTTTAGGATTGGTTAATTTTTTATACATTATCATGTATTATTATTTTTGCTGTATGATATATGAATGTGCGTAGGCTAACTCTTTGTTGCATGCAAAAGTTTCCAACATATCATGACTTAGATAATTGTGTTATGTGATTGATTGTATAATATTGTAATTAATTAAATCCTCGGGGTTGACGAGGCAAGATAGTATTTAATTTTTGTAATTAAATACGCACGTGTTTAGACGAGTTTTTTGTTTATTTTCAATCTAGATTTTATGTATACTCCTTTGTGGAGTATAGGATCAATGGATGTAAATAATTATCTAGTCATCTCGGCTTGGAGATCCCTTCAATGGTGGCTTGCGCATGGTATAGGGAGGAGCAGACTGTTGGTGCAGGAAGTACCATATCGAACCTTGTTTTGATATTGGCAAAGGATTCAAAGTTAAGTACTATTTGTGATCTAATGAAATTACTCAAGTGTGCAGGAAAGTCCTAGTTAATCTAGGCACGAAGTCCTGGCGAAGGACTGCTAGGCACCTAGCGAAGGGCTGCTAGGAGTTGAAGACCTGGCGAAGGACTACTAGGCACCTAGCGAAGGGCTGCTAGGAGTTGAAGACCTGGCGAAGGACTGCTAGGCACCTAGCGAAGGGCTGCTAGGCATTGAAGACATAGCAAAGGGCTGCTAGGCACCTGGCGAAGGACTGCTTGGTACCGAAGACCTGGCGAAGGGCTGCTAGGCACCTGGCAAAGGACTGCTGGGCAAAAGTCCAACTGGAGGAGCCGGTTGGCAAAAGGTAAACTCTCCTAAGAGGAGTAGGTGAGGACGTGTTCCCCGTCGAGGGAACAGTTGGCGTTGGTTCGACCTAGGGTTCCATTTAGGAGACCCAAAGTCAGAACCAATACAGCTACGACTGTGAAAAACTAACTAACATTCTTGCCTTGTTTATTGTGGAACTAACCTTAGATGCAGGGACCAAAGGAATGAGTTTCTGCAGCTCAGAACGTCTCAAAGGAGAGGGGCAGCAGCTGGACTAGGCGCCCGGGAGGTCCCGGGCGCCCAAGGTCAAAGCCAAACAATCAATTGAGCAAGAATCACTTCGAAGACTTACTATGCTAGGCGCCCTGATGGTCCCGGGCACCCTCATGGTCCCGGGTGCCTTGGATGCCTCGGGCGCCCTGGGTCCAAGGCAACTAAGTGATCGAAGCGAAATCAGCCGAGAAGCCAGCAGACTAAGTCAACCGGGGTGCCCCCAGTGTCTCGGGCGCCCCCGTCAGCTCCGAGGCCGATTCTGGAGGGATAAGTGTTGACCGAGCTACGGATGAAGTTTTTCAGATCCGTAGGCACGTGTCAGGCACCCCCAGCATCTAGGGCGCCCCTAGGAGTGCTATAAAAGGGGTTCGACCACAAGGCTTCACAACATCAATTTTCCTACGTCTCTACGCTCTTCGTTCAAGCGCTCTGCTCCGGAAACCTCCGATCTCGAGATTCTAGCGCCGACGATGACCCTCTGCTCCGAAGTATGATCCACACCGAGCATCAGTAATGAAGAGTATAATTTTCTTTATTGCACTACCATTGTAACAATCTTTGTAAATCTTTGCGCCATTATAGAATTGCCCACAGTAAACGGTCAAGGACCGTGGGCCTTGGAGTAGGAGTCGACCGTGACTCCGAACCAAGTAAAAATACTTGTGTTCCGTGTGTTTTGAGTTAAATTTCCGCTGCGCATTTTCTTTTCTAATCTTAAACGCTTTCACGATATTCACCCCCCCTCTATCGTGTTTACTCGATCCAACACAGACGAGGTAACGACATGACTGGAGGCGCATTGGAGACCAAGGCCATGAAAGTTGGAAAATCTAGGATTTTTCTATTTCATTATGTTGGTTTATGTTCTTGTCGTATGTGTGCATGTAAAATTCCTCAAATTAAATAACTAAGTGGGAGAGGGACGCTAAGGGTCCTGTGGCCTCCATTACAATCTGACAAGTGATGCGAACAAGCCCCCGCATCGGCTCTGAGTGCCTTCTGTTGGATCGAAAGAACTGATAGAGGGGGGGGGGGTGAATATCGAAAAACGTTCGGATTTAAGATAGAGAATTTGCTGTAACGCCCCAAAATTTTCCCATATGAAATATCATGAAATATTATGAATTCATGAAATATTATCATTATCATGAAATATTATGAATTCATGAAATATTAGCATTATTATGAAATATTATGAATTCATGAAATATTATGAGATATTATGAATTCATGAATATGAAATATTATGAAATTCAGGAAATATTATTATGAAATATCATGAAATATTAGGAATTCATGAATATGAAATATTATGAAATTCATGAAATATTATTAGGGAATATTATGAAATATTATAAATTCATGAAATATTATTATGGAATATTATGAAATATTATAAATTCATGAAACATAATTATTATTATGAAATTTCATGATGGGCTTGGTTTAATGGGCTTGGATGTGGATTAGTACAAAATGTGATAAAAAGGAAATATAGAGAGGACGAAGCAAGGATTGAACCTTGAACCTCCTAGTTGCACTAACCATGTCATAACCAATGAACCAAGTCATGTTTCTTGTTGAGAGAATAAGAAACATGCTTGTTAAAGCTAGGGAAGTGAAGAGACAAGTCTCTTCAAGAGAAGAGTATAAATAAGAGATGAAGAAGGAAGTTACACTTCTTCTTCTTCTTCCCCACTTCCATTTTTCGAAAACCAAGAGCCCCTTCCTCTCTTTGCAAGTTCAAAATTTCACCCTAGGGTTCTAACCCTAGGGAATTGGAAGGAGAAGGGAACTCTTTAAGGTTCTTGCCCTCTACTAGGGCCAAGATTGCTAGAGAAGGCTAACAAGGGAAACACTCATCTTTTTCTTCTTCAAGGGTACCCTAAGGAGTAAGAGAAGGAGAAATTCAAGCGAAAGGATGTAAGTATCCCCTCGCCTGCAGTGTAATGGTTATTGCATGGTTTTCTTTCCCTTCATTGGTTTCGAAAATGGGGATCTTCCCTTGAATGGGTTTCGGCCACCCCCCTAGGGGAAGGCTTTTGGTTACTTTTTGTTACATAAGTAAACCCCTTGGCACTTAGGATATATGTGTATGTTGTATCCTTCAAAAGGTGGTGAACAAAACCTAGGGTTTTGGTCTTGTATAGGGTTCGGCCACCTCCAAAGGGAAGCCTTTGGCTACCCTTTGATATATGAAAAGAACCCTTGGAACTTAGGGTATACACATATGTGGTGACCCTTCATTTTGTGATGACAAAAACTAAGGTTTAGGGTTTCGATGGGTTTCGGCCAAAGCATGGAATTGGGGTTAGTGAGGGTTGAATTAGCCTAGAATATATTCATGCTTAGTATGTTATATGATATTGTATACAAGGTGTTTGCATAAATGTCTGTGTGAATATTCAATGCAAAATTCAGATTTTTCCCTACCCTTGATGTTTCGGCCAACCCACTAGGATTAGGGTTTGTGAAGATTAAATTACCCTATAAGATATGCTTCTGTTTGGGGATGATTATATGTATATGCATGTGGTGTTAGATGAAATGGTTGATTTGAAACCTTAATTGTTAGCATACCACCACTTCCTATGACATGTATATGCATGTGGTGTTTAAATGTAATGTTTGATTACCTTAACTGTTAGCATGCTACTACTTCCTATGATATGAGTATGAACTATGTGACCAAATCTTGTCATATCTAAAGTATGATTAAGTAGTCAAATTATGATGTATGTATGAGCATGTCTTATAGCCCGTGGGGCACCCTTATGAGATTGCATGTGATATGTATGATGAAATGCTTGAAAGGATACTCCACTAAGTATGGGATCCAGAACACCCTTATGTTGTGAGGTGTGTCCCTATGGGATCAGAAATACCCTGAAAAAGTGGGTGTCCCTTGAGCAGTGAAATTGGAGTACATCCTTAGCATATAGATGTAAAGACATGATAAATATTTTACTTTGCAAGTTGTGTACCCGACTCGTAAGAGGGGTCGTTAAACTAAATCCGGGGTGCATGTTAACTTAAGGTCATGGCTCTGGTAGGACGTAAGAGGTCCTGCTCTAATGGGATTGGTGGCTCGCTACCCCAACTCATTAGGGAACGCGCATCATGTGGTACACAACTGGGCCCTATATGATATGGATGTATTTTTAAGTAATACCGTTATGGAACTATTTTGAAAACATCCTTTGAAAACATTTATTATATGTGAAGGGTATGCTTAAGATACTTTATGCTGCATGCTTAGAAACTTAGATGTTTAGTATGCTATGATGAACTCATGTTTATGATTTATTATGTGTACATGTTGTATGCCTTCATATGGATTTTGCGAGTAGGACAGGATCCTTACTAAGCTTTTGTGTTTACTAGTTATGTGTTGTCTTATGCTGCAGATAAAGGTAAGGAACACTTGAACTAGAGGAAGAGGCAGGAAGGCTGAAGATGTGTGGGGGTGGTGGCTCGGGAAAGAATGATTCTATATCTACTTTAATATGCTTATGTTAATGTTTCTTGATAAAGAATGTTAGTGATTACTCTTATATTTGATTAAGTGATGAGTTGAACTACTTGTGAACCTAGCATGTTATAGGATAACTTTTATTCAAGATATTTCACATGAGGTTCTAGATTTCCTTAGATTCAATTTCATGAACTAATATTATGCATGGTAACATATGACTATGCTTTTTAAGGATGATCAAAGCATGATAGATAATTTGCATGCACTGATTAGTATGCTTAGCACTTATGTTTTTAATTTATACAAAAAAAAATTATTATATGAATGAGTAGTACGTAACCCCGCCCCGAGAGTAGATATAAGGGCGGGCGTTACATTTGCACAGTGGAAGATTTAAAACATACAACGCAAACACAGTTATTTTTTACTTGGTTCGGAGCCTAGGTCGACTCCTACTCCAAGGCCCACGATCGTTGATCGTTTACTTTGGGCAATTCTATATGAGGCGCAAAAGCAGTTTACAATATTGAATTACAAATGTAGCAAGTTAAACTTTTAAAACAAGAAGCTCTTCTTTTATCGACGTCCGATGTAGGTTATCTTTTTCCGGAGCAGCGGGACGTCGTTAGCTCGAGTTAGGAGGTTTCCGGAGTGAGGCGCGAGAGCAGAAGAGCGTAGAAGCGTTGAATGATTTGATGCTTTGAAGCATGGGGTCCTTTATATAGCCCTGGGGGCGCCCGAAACGTCGAGGGCGCCCCCCCCCCACGTGTCAATCGATCCGGTAATTGCTTGGTCATCTTCTGATTCCTTTACATTCGGGATCAGCTTTGACTGGGGTGCCCAGAGCGCTCGGGGCGCCCGGGTTGACCGAGTCAAACCTTATCCCTTGGCTTCGTTGGCTTGTGCTTCGATGGCTTGCTATTGGGGGCGCCCGGGAGCAGCGAGGGCGCTCGGGAGCACGGGGGCGCCCGGGAGATGAGCTGTCGAAGCATGTTCTTGTTTTATGTGTTTTGTGTTCACCTTGGGGGCGCCCGGGACACTCCGGGCACCCTGGTCAGCTGTTGCCTCATTCCTTTGAGGCTCTCTGAGCTGCAGACACTCGTTCCTTTGGTCCTGCATCCAGGGTTAGTCCAAAACACCATAAAATAATAAAATATTAGTTCATACAGCCTTAGCTGTCTTGGTTCTGACTTTGAGCCTCCAAAATGGAGCCCTAGGTCGAACCGACGCCTACTGTTCCCTCTCGACGGGGAATGCGTCCTCACCTACTCCTCTCGGGAGAATGTACCTGATGCCAACCGCTCCTTTGATTGGACTTTTGCCTAGCGGTCCTTTGCCAGGTCTTGGATACCGAGCTGTCCTTTGCTCGATGCCTAGCAGTCCTTCTCTACGGCTTCAGTCCCAAGCTGTCCTTCGCCTGGTGCCTAGCAGTCCTTCGCTAGGGCTTTAGTCCCAAGCTATCCTTCGCCTGGTGCCTAGCAGTCCTTCGCTAGGGCTTTGTACCCTGGCATTTCTTCGCCAGTGCCTAGCAGTCCTTCGCTAGGGCTTTGTACCCTGGCATTCCTTTGCCAGTGCCTAGCAGTCCTTCGCTAGGGCTTTGTAACCTGCACACTATAGTAATTTGTTAGATAACAAGTAAGACTTAACTTTTGAGCCGTGTTACCATTATCAAAACTCAGGTTCGACTTGGGTGCTTTCTGCACCAACAATCTCCCCCTTTTTGATTTATGGCAACCCTGATTCAAAAAGTTAAGTTTAATCAAAGCATAAAAATTACCGTTTGTTCCCTCCCCCTGGAAGGAGTCTCCCCCTAGATTTTTCAAAAATTCGTGGGGTTTTTGAGAATAGATTTTAAGTCAAAAAACTTTAAGAAGAGTTTTGAAAAACTTAAGTTTTGAGTACTAAAAATTTTGACGCTTTAAGTTTAAGGTACTCAAAAGTTTTGAAAACTTAAGTTTTAAAGTGTTTGGTAAAATTTGAACATTTTAAGTACTTAGAGTTTAAAGTGCTTGGTAAAATTTGAACATTTTAAGTACTTAGAGTTTAAAGTGCTTGGTAAAGTTTGAACATTTTAAGTACTTAGAGTTTGAAGTGCTTCAGTTTTAAGTACATAGGAAAATTTTGAGAATTTGAGAACTTAAGTACTTTAGTAAAGTTTTGAAAAGCTTAAGTACTTAGTAAAGTTTTGAAAATTTGAAAAAGCTTAAGTACTTAGTAAAATTTTGAAAATTTGAAAAGCTTAAGTACTTAGTAAAATTTTGAAAATTTGAAAAAGCTTAATTAAGTACTTTTTGAATAAAGGATAGATTTTAAAATTTTGAGAGACAAAAATAACAAAAATTTTTGAGAGACAAAAATAACAAAAAAACCATTTTAAATATAAAATTTTAAATTCTCTCCTTTCTTATCTCTCCCCCTTTGCCATATATCAAAAACAGATAAATATAGCAGAAATTAAATTGTATAAAGGGAATAACTTTCATAAAGGAAAAATATTTACATGATTTTGCTGTACTGAACCAATTCATGATAAGACTTAAACCAAATCAGTTGATTTTCTCTTGTAGGGACCTGTCTAACCCAATTAGCTACTCACTAAGTGTTATAAGCAGTAGTTTTTGATAGGGTTAGTCAAGTTAAGTGTTTCTGTTCAAGTTAGATTTTCTAAACTTGACACTTAACTTGATTGCTGTGTAAGTTGTATTTAGTGCCCCAATTACTGCAGATGCACTGACTTAAAGCATCTTGAATTAAGGCAAAGACCTAAGCATCTCAATCCTTTCTAGGTTATCAATCAAAAGTACCCTAAAGTTCTTGTGAGATGCTGGCTTCTAAATCTATAGGTGCATGCATTTTTAGGGTTAGGGCCTAGGCTAAGTCTATTTGCGAAAAAGCCCTAGTTTTGAAATGGGGTAGTTTTGAAATAAAACTAAGTCGAAAAAGATTTAAAATAAAACTAATTTAAAGAAAGACAGTTTTTCAAAATACTTTTAGAAACTGATTTTTAAATCAAGAAAAGCAGTAAGATAATCAAAAGTAGAGTTAATCTATTCTACAGAACACAATCCTAACTGCCTTCTTAGTGAACTGAACTCAGACTCAGGTAAGGGTTTTGTGAATATATCAGCTAAGTTGGATTTTGAGTCTATATGTTTAAGTACTATTTCACCCCTGGCAACATGATCTCTTAGAAAGTGATGTTTGACTTCTATGTGTTTGGTTCTGGAATGTTGGATTGGGTTCTTAGTTAGATTTATTGAACTTATATTGTCAATAAATACTTGAGTTTGGGTGTAGTTAAGCTGGAAGTCCTTAAGAGTGTGCATCATCCATAAAAGTTGTGCTACACAGTCTCCTAAGGCTACATACTCAGCTTCAGTTGTGGACAGAGCTACACAGTGTTGTTTTCTGCTGCACCAACTTACTAGACTATTTCCTAACAGTTGGCAACTTCCACTTGTGCTCTTTCTATCTAGTTTGCAACCAGCATAGTCAGAATCTGAGTATCCTGACAAATTGAAGGTTGAGGTCCTAGGATACTAGATCCCTACATTTAGGGTGCCCTTTACATATCTTAGTATTCTTTTTAGGGATGCTAAGTGCGTTTCCTTAGCACATGTTTGGTATCTAACACACATCCCTATAGCAAAAAGAATGTCAGGTCGCTGGCTGTAAGGTACAGTAGACTACCTATCATACTTCTATATAGTTTGAGGTCTACTGGCTTACCATCAGGGTCACTATCTATTTTTACATTAGTGGCCATGGGGGTACTTATGCTTTTAGAGTTATCCATTTTAAATTTCTTTATTAACTCTTTAGCATATTTGGATTGATGGACGTAGTTTCCATCTCTAGTTTGTTTGATTTGTAGTCCTAGGAAAAAGGTAAGCTCACTAACTAAGCTCATTTCAAATTCATTTTCCATTATCTTGACAAACTCTTTTAGGAAGTTTGTGTTGGTGGATCCAAAGATTATGTCATCTACGTAAATTTGGGCAATAAATATATCTTTTCCTAGGGTTTTAATAAATAAGGTTGAATCAATTTTCCCTTGTTTAAATTCATTAGAAGTTAAGTAAGTTGATAAACGTTCATACCAAGCCCTAGGTGCTTGTTTTAACCCATATAGTGCTTTAGTTAATTTGTAAATGTGGTCAGGTTTGTCTAAGTTCTCAAACCCAAGGGGTTGTCCTACATAAACTTCTTCTTTAATGAATCCATTTAGGAAGGCTGACTTTACATCCATTTGGTATAGCTTAAATCCTTTGTGGGATGCAAAGGCTAACAACATTCTAATGGACTCAAGTCTATCTACTGGGGCATATGTTTCATCGTAATCTAATCCCTCTACTTGGCTGAATCCCTTAGCTACTAAGCGGGCTTTATTTCTAACTATTTCACCTTGATCATTTAGCTTATTCCTAAAGACCCACTTAGTGTCAATGATGGATTTGCCTTCAGGTTTAGGCACTAGTTCCCAGACTTGGTTCCTCTCAAATTGGGCTAATTCTTCTTGCATAGCTATGATCCAATCAGGGTTAGGTAGGGCTTCATCTATAGTTTTGGGTTCTATTTTTGATATCATAGCTATTTGACTAAGGTTTCTATAGGAGGATCTAGTCCTGACTCCTAGAGTTGGATCACCCACAATTTGATCGGTTGGGTGACTGAGTCTGGGTTTCTTGGTTCTTCTAGAACTTGGTTCAGCCTCAGGTCCGGCTGGTCGATTTGGTTCACTATTTGATTCGACTCTTTGAGCTGGTTCATTGGTTGGTTCGATAATTGGTTCAGTTGTCTCATTAATTGGTTCAATAGTTAGTTCGTTAAAGGGTTCAATTAAGGGTTCAATAATTTGTTCTTGATCAGAATTTGATGAAGTTAGGTCTGGATTTTCAGATGTTGAGTTGATTTCTTCATAAATATTAAGTTTGTTGTTTCTTCAATTTTCTTAGTTTGTTTGTTGTAAACTCTATAGGCTCTACTTGTGGTGAGTATCCTAGGAAGATACTTGGGGTTGATTTGGACTGAAATTTTCCTAAGTAGTCTTTGGTGTTTAGGATATGGACTTTGCATCCAAAGACCCTTAGGTAGTGTAGATTTGGGA
The DNA here is from genome assembly GCA_024364735.1 of Boesenbergia rotunda. Taxonomy (NCBI): domain Eukaryota; kingdom Viridiplantae; phylum Streptophyta; class Magnoliopsida; order Zingiberales; family Zingiberaceae; genus Boesenbergia; species Boesenbergia rotunda. The sequence continues at coordinate 220,439 of JAGFNQ010006213.1, read as the reverse complement.
GCCTATGGTAGTACAGTTCATAGGGTGTTTTGTTGTGTCACTTGTTAATCAGAACCCTATTTTGGATGTAACAAGCCGTACTAATCGTTTCTGCCCAATATTGGTTTGCTAAGTTAAATTCGTTGAGTATAGCCCTAGCAGCTTCCTGTAATGTTCTATTTCTTCTTTCAACTATCCCATTTTATTGGGGGGTTCTAGGACATGAAAATTCATGTAAATACCCATTGACCTTACAGAATTCCTCGAACCGTTGATTTTCAAATTCTCCCCCGTGGTCACTCCTAAGTCTTTTAATTTGTAACGACCCGGAAAATCCTCTTAATATTTTCTTTAAAATATTAAGTAGGTTTAGATAATTTTCCGAAGGATCTAGAAATACTAGTACGAACCTTAGCCTAGGAATCAAGGTTCTCTTATTAAATTGGGAAACTAAGTACTAAGGGACCTTATAGGGGCTTCCTAGTGCCATTATTATGGGTGGTTTTAGGTAAAATTTAATATAAAAATAGAGGGATTGTAATGAAAAATAATAATATAATTATGGGGGAATTTTTAAGGAATTTTCGAAAATGATAGGAAATAAATTAGAAATAAAATAGAAAATTAGTGCATGCACCAAGGATTGAACCTTGGACCTCTTATATAACCAAGCATGCACTAACCAATTCACCTAGCAAGGGAGTTCTATGAGGGAATGAAGCGGATATTAGTGAAGGTGTAGGAAGTGAAGAGTCACCAAGGGAAGAGACATCATGCCTCTTCACTCACTCCTTTTCAAATAGTATAAATAGAAAGGAAGTTACAACTTCCTTCTTTTTCTTCATTTCTTCTTCTTCCTCCTTACTTGGCCGAAAACTCAAGTGTTCTTCCCCCTTGAGAAAAGTTCCACCAAGGACCCCCATCTTGAAGATCTAAAGCCCCTACAAGGACACAAGGACTAAGGAAAGTTTAGAGACAAGAAGGTTCTCTTGTTATCTTCGATTTAAATTTTGTGAGTGAGATCAAGGAAGGTAAAACCCCCCTCACCTGTGGTATGATAGCTTTCATAATATTTATCATGATCTAAGTTTTGTTGGCATGATATGTTGGAAAAAAATCCATGATTAGGGCTTAGGGGACTTTCGGCCAAGGCTATGGTTTGGGCCTAGGGATGTTGTAAATTCTCTTTTGTGCTCTTAAATGTTCCATGATATTATGTAAGGCATAGATGATGATATAGGGAAATTTTTGGATGCCCTAAAACCCTTCTAGGGTTTCGGCCATATTAAGTATAGGGCTAGGGATTTAGTTTAAATTCCTCAAGCATGTTAGTATGTCTTACTATGAAGTAGTATGGATGATAATAGGGACTATCATGAATTCTTTTATGGGCTTGCTACCCTTATGTGTTTCGGCCACATCAAGGTCAAGAGGCTAGGGGAAACTCCAACCTTTCCAAGCATGATTAATATGATTCTTATGATACTTTATGGGTAAGAATGGTGTTAAATGAACTCTTCCATGGGCTTGCTACCCTTTTAGGGTTTCGGCCAACTATTGTTTTAGGTCTAGGATTTGGAGTCAAGTCCAATCAAGGATGCAAATAATTTTTCTATGGCATGATATGTAGGTAAGAGATGTAATCATGATCTAGGCAAATTTTCCATGGACCCATGGCCCTTGAGACTTTCGGCCAAGACCCAACCCTAAGGTTTGGTTTGGGTTAAGCTCTCAAAAATGCATATTTATAAGTTCCCATGATGCTAGTACATGGTTAAGCATGATGTAAGGGCTTCTATATGACTAAAACCCTAGTTTATGGGTTATGTGACATGACTTGTATGGTTGATTTTAGGTTATGTTTTAATCAGGAATATTTAGATTATATACCATGAATACATGAAATTTATGTAGGAGTATATTATGATAAATGGAATAATGCATTGTATGTTGATAAATGCTTATAATGAAATTATGACTAGGATGGATACTAGGATCATGTAAGTATGATAAAATGTATCTTGTATGAGATGTATGTTTATTTTGTATCATGGTCATGCAAGCTTTATGAACTCGGATAAGATGAAGACTAGAAACATGATTATGTATGTATGTTCTATGTTTTGAACAAAGAATGATAAGCATGAATAAAGATGATGGTTATGCCTTAATTATGAATGATAAGTATGAATGATGAAGGCATAACGATGATATGAAATAAGTATGAATGATAAGCATGAATGACAATTATGAAAATGAAGCATGCATGTTTATTTTCATGCATAAGGCTTGTACCGGACCGAAGTAAGGGTCCAAGGGATGGGTACCTTAAGAATGCCCCGGTTTTGGACTACCGACTATGCTGTCCACGGTTCTGGCACTACCGAAGCTGTGCAACAGGGATAGGCACCGTAAGAACGCCCCGGTTCTAGGACTACCGACTATGTTGTCCTTACCCTAGTAGGTCGAGGCTAGCTACCTCGTATTTACTTAGGGATGCGCGCTATGAAGTATGTATGTGGTACAAGCCAGGGGACCCCAATGATGTTATGTTAAGCATTGAAAAGTATAATTTCAAAACTAAGCATCCTTATGTAGTAAATGCATTAGACTCATTCATACACCTATGTTATGCATCGCGCCAAGGTAAGATTATTTTATGCTTGTATTTATGCTCATATTGTATGTCATGAATAAGTATGCATTATGTGTAAGTATGCTAAGAATCATGTTATGAATAAGTATGCATTATGTGTAAGTATGCTAAGAATCATGTTATGAATAAGTATGCATTATGTGTAAGTATGCTATGAATCATGTCATGTATAAGTAATGCATTATGTTCATGTATGCTAAGAATTATGCCATGTATAAGTATGTTTTATGTTCATGTAGGTATGCTTTATGTCATGTATACGTTGCTTGATATATATATTAAGTCATGTTCATGTAGGTGCATTTATGCCATGTATGACTATGCTTATGTTTATGCTCGAAGTTATGTTATGTCAGATGTTTGATATATTTATGTTGAAGCAACGTATGATTTTAGTGAGTAGGAAAAGGGTTTTACTAAGCCTATGTGTTTATAGTTTTATTTTCCTCGTACCGCAGATCAACCTAGAAGCTATTAAGGAAAGCCGCAGGGGAGGCAGAAGCATGTGTGTGTGTGGCAGTGACTTGGCAAAAGATTCTTGTATTACGTTTTATGGTTATGACTAATAGATGACTTAAGACTTATGATGCTACCTTTATGGATAAGTACATACTGCTTATGATGATTATGAATAAAGTTATGAAAAGGTTAAGTTATGATATGATGCCATGTATGAATGTTCCATGTGTTAGTTGCATGATTAAGAGCATGTTTAGAAAAAAGAAGAATGATTCCAATGCATTAAGATAATGTCTAAGTACATGTATGTTTAGCGTAACGCCGCCTCCCTCGCCACACCACGAGGTGTGGGAAAAAGGCGGGCGTTACATAATTTTAGTATCGTTTTGATTTTCAATTAATTTATAGAAATCATTAAATAGGTTTAGGGTTTCATTTTTGATTTTTAGAAACCTAACCCAGGTGAACCTAGAATAATCATCAACTATTACTAAGCAGTATCGATTCCCACTTAGTGACTTGGCTCCATGTGAATCAAATAGGTCAAGGTGCAGGAGCTCAAGTGTGGTTTGAGTTAGGTCAGATTGGATTAGTTTGTGATTAGATTTGGTTTGTTTACCTTGATTACATGATTCACATATTAGGTTTTCATTGCTTTTAATTTTGGGGATTCCTTTGATTAGGCCAAGTTGGGTGACTTTTGAGATAGTCCTCAAATTAGTGTGACCTAGTCTCCTATGCCAGAGGTTCGATTGTTCTAAGTGAGTTAACATACATTTGGGTACTGAGGGAAGGTTTATAGTGTATATATTATTTTTCCTAGTGCCCTTAAGTATGATTTCTGAGTCTTGTACATTTCTAATCAGGCAGTTAGAATTGTTGAAGGTGTCTATGTAACCAGAATCACATAACTGACTTATGCTAAGCAAGTTAAATTTGAAGTTTTCAACCAAAAGAACTTTCTTAATAATAAAGTCAGATTTAAACTCAATATTACCTGACCCAATTACCTTGAGTGTAGCATTGTTACCAAATGCCACTGAGCCTAGGTTTTTGAACTTGAGTTTGGTGAACTTCAATTTATCTCCAGTCATGTGTCTGGAGCAACCGCTATCCAACATCCATTGGTCCAAATCTTTATATTCCTACACATAAAGAGTTTTATTGATTTGGATCCAATTAGAGTCAGGAATAGCTTAAATTGAGTTTCACTGCCTAGTCTGTCTCACCCAAATCTAAGGTTTTCAACCACATTAGCCTTATGGGTTTTGTGAGACAGGTTTTGCTAAGTAAAATTATTTTGAAAAATTATTATTTATTTTGAAACCATTAAATTAATTTTTGAAAACAGTTAAGTTTATTTTGAAAGAGAATGTTTGAATCTATACTTAACTGAAAGTTGTGTTAGATTTGAATTTGACAAAAAGTAATTTGAATTTGAAATTCAAAAATTGGCTTTCAAGTCTTGGCGAGGCACTAGGCCTTCTTTGGCCGTAGCCTTATTGGATCATCAACCCTTTCCTTGACAAAGTCATTTAATGAAATTTCATTTTCAAAATTAATCTTTGAAAAAGTTCTGGTCTAACTAGTTTGGATTTTGGATCGGTAGCTTCGGCTAGTTTCACCAGTCTAAAGAGACCAAGTAAACTTGATCTTATTAGAATTGGTTTCCCTAACGTACTATCATCTCACCTCCATCCAATACTATGTTTTCAAATTTCAGTTAAGTTTGTTCAGTCCTTATACTAACCATTCCTAAGTCTAAGCATGGTAAATTGCAGAAATTTAAATAAACAATCAAACATGCAATTTGCAATCAAGAATTAAATTTTATCTAACAATAAATATAGTTTTTAATTTGGCTCCCCCTGGACTGAAGCCACGGTAATGATTAGGCAAGATGTGAATCTTGTCCATGGGGATCCAATACTGATTTGATCTAGTTGGTTTGTTCAGGTACAGTTTAGGTACTCATGCCTGAACTTTACCTCTGGACTGATTCAGTACAGCAAAGTAAGATCATTGTCGGGATTTGGTTCTATAGCCAAGTCCGAATCGATTTAGAACTGATTTCTGCTTTCCAAGAATCATGTCAAGACCCTTGGAACCAGATGTGAATCGTTCTAAAGCTGATCTAAGATCCTTAACCTGAGTTTTCAGGGAGGAGTTCTCCTTCTCAAGTTTTTCAACTTGAGTAGGAGTTCCTTCTTGAACCTTCTCGGTTAAGAGATTAGAGTCAGCTCCCTCTTTCAGGAGTTTTACTTCCTGTCGGAGGGATTCGACTCGGAGTTTGGCTTTCGCCAAATCTCGAGAAAGATATGAAATAAGTTCGTTTAATTGACTTCTATTGAAACCACTTACCTTGATTTCGCCGTCTTATGAAAAGGTTAGTCTGCCGTCGTCTTGTTCAGATTCTGACTCGGTCCCGACTTCTTTTGAGGCGGTCAGGGCTAGTAGGTTTGACTGGGGTGCTTCTTCTTCTTCTTCTGAGGAAGATTCGTCCCAGGTTGCTTGGAGTGCTTTCTTTCTTCTTATCTTCTTGGTTTCCTTTAAGTTTGGACACTCCGTCTTGTAGTGGCCCTTCTTCTTGCACTCGTAGCAAGTCACATTGGGCTTGCTTTTGTCATTTGTGGGTTCAACTGGTTCGTCCTTTCTTCGGTTGGCCTTCCTTCTGTTGGTTTGGTTCTTTAATTCTTTATAGTAGCTTCGGGCCAATCAGACCAACTTAGGTCGATCTTCTTCTTCGTCTTCTGAGTCTGAGTCTGAGTCTGAGTTAGACTCGGGTTCAGGTTGTGACTTTTTCTTTGTTGTCCTTCCAGCTTTTCCTGCAACAAAGGCAATACCTTTCTCGGCTAAATTGCAGTTAGTCTATTCATGAAGTTCTAATTCGGAAAATAATTCATCTAGTTTAATTTTTGAGAGATCCCTTGAAACCTTGTATGCATCTACCATAGATGCCCACAAGGTGTTTCTCAGGAAAGCATTTAGAGCATACCTTATTAGGTCACGGTTTTCGACCTTGTGACCTATAGTGTGAAGACCGTTCATCAATTCTTGGATTCGTGCGTGAAGCTGGGCTGTTGTTTCGTTGTCGGCCATCTTGATGGTATACAATTTGTTCAGGAGCAGATCTCTCTTACTGATCTGAGTGTCTGATGTTCCTTCGTGCAGCTCGATCAATTTTGCCAACAGCTCCTTAGCACTGTTGAAGGGGCCCACCCGGTTCAGCTCCTCTTTTGTTAAACCGCATTGTAGGGTCTGTGTTGCCTTTGCATCGGCTTCTATTTTGCGCTTCAGAGCGGTGTCCCATTCTGAGTAGCTTTGAGGAACTCCTTCAGCATTTTTGGGTATCTCCAGTCCGGACTGGATGATAATCCACATGTCCACCTGAGTTTTCAGGTGGACCTCCATTCGACTTTTCCAATAGGAAAAGTCTTCTCCACTGAAAAGTGGAGGTCTGGCGGTGTTGAATCCTTCTTGCATGTCCATTTAATCTGAAAGAGAATAACTAACAAAAAAATTTCCCAAGACTTGGTCTTGGATTAGTAGTGCGGGATAAGGAAAATAAAATAACAAGGGGTGTTGCACCAACCTCGAAAAAAAATTCGAACGAACAATTTAGAAGATATTCGAAAAGAAAAATAAGAAAAAAAATTTTTCAAACTGGTGGTTGCATCAAATTTGAACTTCCCCGCTCTGATACCACTTGTTGGATCGAGAGAACCGATAGAGGGGGGGTGAATATCGGAAAACGTTCGGATTTAAGATAGAGAATTTGCACAGCGGAATATTTAAAACATACAACGCAAACACAGTTATTTTTTACTTGGTTCGGAGCCTAGGTCGACTCCTACTCCAAGGCCCACGATCGTTGATCGTATACTTTGGGCAATTCTATATGAGGCGCAAAAGCAGTTTACAATATTGAATTACAAATGTAGCAAGTTAAACTTTTAAAACAAGAAGATCTTCTTTTACCGACGTCCGATGTAGGTTGTCTTTTATGGGAGCAGCGGGACGTTGTTGGCTCGAGTTGGGAGGTTTCCGGAGCGAGGCGCGAGAGCAGAAGAGCGTAGAAGCGTTGAATGATTTGATGCATTGAAGCCTGGGGTCGAGGGCCCTTTATATAGCCCTGGGGGCGCCCGAAACGTCGGGCCCCCCCCCCACGTGTCAATCGATCCGGTAGTTGCTCGGTCAGCTTCTGATCGCTTTACATTCGGGATCAGCTTTGACCGGGGCGCCCGGAGCGCTCGGGGTGCCCGGTTGACCGGGTCAAACCTTATCCCTTGGCTTCGTTGGCTTATGCTTTGATGGCTTGCTATTGGGGGCGCCCGGGATGCTGGGGGCGCCCGGGATGCTGGGGGCGCCCGGGAGCAGCGCGGGCGCCCGGGAGCATGGGGGCGCCCGGGAGATGAGCTGTCGAGGCATGTTCTTGTTTTATGTATTTTGTGTTCACCTTTGGGGCGCCCGGGACACTCCGGGCGCCCTGGTCAGCTGTTGCCTCATTCCTTTAAGGCTCTCTGAGCTGCAGACACTCATTCCTTTGGTCCTGCATCCAGGGTTAGTCCAAAACACCATAAAACAATAAAATATTAGTTTATACAGCCTTAGCTGTCTTGGTTCTGACTTTGAGCCTCCAAAATGGAGCCCTAGGTCGAACCGACGCCTACTGTTCCCTCTCGACGGGGAACGCGTCCTCACCTACTCCTCTCGGGAGAATGTACCTGATGCCAACCACTCCTTTGATTGGACTTTTGCCTAGCAGTCCTTCGCTAGGGCTTCAGTCCCAAGCTGTCCTTCGCCTGGTGCCTAGCAGTCCTTCGCTAGGGCTTTAGTCCCAAGCTATCCTTCGCCTGGTGCCTAGCAGTCCTTCGCTAGGACTTTGTACCCTGGCATTCCTTCGCCAGTGCCTAGCAGTCCTTCGCTAGGGCTTTGTACCCTGGCATTCCTTTGCCAGTGCCTAGCAGTCCTTCGCTAGGGCTTTGTAACCTGCACACTAGAGTAATTTATTAGATAACAAGTAAGACTTAACTTTTGAGCCCTGTTGCCATTATCAAAACTCAGGTTCGACTTAGGTGCTTTCTGCACCAACACCTTCCTCCACAACGGATAGGCTTGTTCTGCGGATCACCAGGCCAGAAAATATTATAGAAAATTATTGAAGAGCGTATTTTTTTTCCCAGCGGAAGACACATAATCGGAAATAATTTTCTTAGTGTCGTGTAATGGTAAACACTTAGATACAAATATTAGTATCCTCCCCAACGGAGTCACTGCTATTATTTATATGGCCGAAGTGAACCAACTATTAATCTTATTTGTCAAAAAGTTAGGTTGACAAGATAATAAGATTAATGGGTAAAATCTCCTCTAACGAATGTAGAATTCATATACGTCCACACTAACGTGGCATATGAATTCTCGGTGTTTGAGGTGTTGGTTGATTTTAAAAATTTATTGTTTGAGAAATCAATTTATTTTAGAAATCTAAAGTTATGATTGTTGTGATTCTCAGGAATTTTTCAAAATAACCTTTAACCCACTAGTGACCATACTTAAGCAAAATAAGCTTACTGACCCTAACTATATAGATAGGAAAAGGAACCTAGACATTGTCCTTACTGCTGAAAAGTATAAATATGTGCACTTTGAGGACTGTCCTGAAAAGCCTAGCAGAATTCTGGTGAAGAGCAGAGGAAGCGTTACAAAAAATGGATCAAGGTAGATGAGAAGGCGCGGTGCTACATTTTGACATCTATGTCAAATATATTGCAACATCAGCATCAGGCCATGCCCACTGCTAGTAACATGATGCTAAACCTCAAGGAGCTCTTCGGGCACCAGGGTCAGGCCGCTAGGCAGGTTGCGATGAAGAGCTTGATGACAACTACTATGGTATAAGGGACACCCGTAAGGGATCATGTCCTTAAGATGATGGCTCACCTCAATGAGATTGAGGTACTGGGAGCACAGATCGATGGGGAAACCCAGGTCGAATTATACTCCATTCTCTACCTAGGAGTTTTGAGTAGTTCCGGCTCAATTACAATATGAACAAACATGAATATACGTTGGGGGAATTTCTAGGATAACTCCAGGCGGTAGAGGGGCTCTTTCGTCAGAGTTCACAGGCCTTGGTTACTCAGAAGGTTTCTACTTCTGTGCCGAAAGACAGGAAGAGGAAGAAACAAGGTGGGTACAAGAAGGCAGCTGGATCGCATGGACCTCGGACTGGCGTGATGAAGCCGAGAGGCAAGTGCTTCACGTGTAAGCAAACTGGACACTGGAAGGCGAACTGTCCCCATCGTCAAGAGAAAGGTATATCTTTTTCTTTTATCGTTGTAACATGTTTAGCGGTGTTATCTACCGGTACCTGGTGTGTAGATACGGATGCTACTAATCATGTCTACAATTCTTTGCAGGGGTTCCAGGAAGCCCAACGACTAGCTGAGGAAGAGATTACTATCAACATGGGATATGCTACGGAGGTGGCGACTATTGCAGTGAGAGTTATTTATTTGTCTTTAGATAGGAAAATAAAGTTTTAGTTTTAAGAAGATTTCTTTTATTACCTAATTTTTGGAAAGAACTATGTTTCAGTTTCTGAAAATATAAAGGATGGATATTCTATTGCTTTGTAGAAAGATTATCTGTTCAGGTACATTGATAAGAAATTAGTATACTTTAGAACCAAAACCTCCCACGATGCAAATAGATGTTAATAAGCTCATCATCTAACCAAAATAAGAGAATGATTTCTTCTGAGATGAACCAAGCATACCTTTGGCATCTAAGACTTGGTCATGTTAACCTTAGTAGGGTTCAAAGGTTGATAGCCAATGGGCCCTTGGGTTCATTGGTAGTGGAAAACTTTCTAACCTTTGAATCTTACTTAGAAGGTAAGATGACCAAGAGGCTTTTTCAAGGCCATGGGGTATAGAGCTAAAGATATGTTAGAGTTGATTCATTCTAATTTGTGTAGGTCCTTAGTCTATCCAGGATAGAGGTAGCCTTGAATACTTCGTCTATTTTATGGATGATCATTCAAGGTATAGGTACATTTACGTGATGTACCTCAAGTCTGAATACTTTGATGAGATCAAAGAGTTCAAGGCTGATGCGGAGAAACATCAAGGTAAAAGTATCGCGACACTACGATCAGATAATGGTGGCAAGTACCTCTTGGGAGAGGTTTAGGACTTACTTATCAGAGGTTGAGAGTCAATCCCAATTGACTGCACCCGGTACGCCTCAACAGAATGGTGCAGTAGAAAGAAGGAAGAGGACTCTTATGATGATAGTTAGGATAATGATGAGCTACTCTGAGTTGCCGGATTCGTTTTGGGGATATGGTCTGGAAATGTCAGCGTACATACTTGATACCATCTAGGTCAGTACTCTCTACTCCCATAGAAATGTGGACTGGGCGAAAGCCTAGTCTAAGGCATATTCAGATTTGGGGTAGTTAAACACATGTTCTGAAGGGAGATACTGATAAGTTGGAATCTCGTACAGAAGTGTGTCTGTTCATAGGCTATCCTAGAGGGACGAAAGGTGATATGTTCTATAGTCCTAAGGATCAGAAGGTAATTGTTAGCACGAATGCCAGATTCTTAGAAGAAGACTATGAGATGAACCCCAAGCCCATGAGTAGACTAGTTCTTGAAGATTTAAGAGAGGATGTTCTGACCTTAGTACCAACTGTACAAGAAGATATATCATAAGTTACTGCACTGTGTGCCACATAAGATACACAGGTGGTACCTCGTCGTAGTGGGAGGGTTGTTAGTCAACCAGAAAGGATTCATGTTCTTAGGAAAGTCTTCGGACTCGATCCCTGGCGACCATGAATCAAGATCCCTGGACCTATGACGAGGAACATCCGCTTTGAAGAGATAATCCAGTCATATGGATTTGTTCAAAGGACGGATGAGATTTGTGTATGTAAGAAATGTGACGGAAACATAGTGGTATTCTTGTACTATATGTAGATAATATTTTGTTAGTTGGCAACAATGATAAAGTATTATCAGACGAAAGGGTACGGTTTTCCAAACAGTTGATATAAAGGACTAAGGAGAAGCAGGACACATCCTTGGCAATCAAAGTTCTAAGGGATCACCAGAGAAGGATGTTGTGCTTATCCCAAGCTTCATACAGAGACACTGTCTTACCTCGTTTTAGTATGGAAACCTCTAAGAAAGGTTTTTGTACTTTTCAGCTGTGGAGCTGCTCTATCTAAGGAGATGTGTTTTCAATACATCAAAGGAGATAGAGCAGGTGAAGACGGTTCCTTATGCATCGGCTGAAGGAAGACTCAGGTATGCTAAAATTGAGACCGGATATCTGCTTTGCCGTGGGCATGGTTAGCAGATATCAGAGTAACTCAGGTCAAGGAAATTGGATTGTGGTAAAAGCATATATTAATGCCTGAGAAGGACTAAGGATTATAAGCTGATTTACCGAGCAGAGCAATTCCCTATGGGTTATACGGATATAAACATCCAATCGGATAGGGGAAAATATAAGTATTTCTCAGGGTTTTGTGTTAGATTAGGAGGTGGAATCGTAGGTTGGAGGAGTGTCGCGCGGCGGCTGCGTGGCGGACTCCACCATGGAAGATGAGTATATGGCAACCTCTGAGGCAGCCAGGAAAACTACATGGTTCAGGAACCTCAAGATGGACTTAGATGTGATTCCTGTTTGCCCAGAGCTATCATAATTTGTTGTGATAATAATGGTGCAGTTGCAAACTCGAAGGAACCACGAGCCCATAAGACGAGTAAACACATAGAGCGCAAGTATCACCCAGGAGAGGAAAAAGCTATTGTTGCCTAGATTACATCAGAGGATAACCTGGGAGATCATTTCCACTGAGGCCTTGATAGCGAGAGCTTTTAGGTATGTGGTGGATCAGGCAGTCAGATGTATGACATTTTGAGGACAGCAAAGTCTTTGAGTATAAGTGGGAGATTGTTAGGATGTATACTAAAAGTCTTTCCTTTTCTATATGAGCATCCACATTTTGAAAGAGAATCACAATAACACAGATGTGTATTTATATTAGTATATACATAAAAGTCCGATACTCTGCATTGTAGATAACATGGTGTGTGGTGACATATAGAAGATCATGTTATCAGTCCCTTGCATAGTATAAGTAGAGGCTCACAATCGAGATGGAGTTCGACAAACTATCGGGATGGTTGTAGTGTAATTAGGTGTGGTTTGTTTTGACCATAGAATTATACTAGTGCACTTTGTGTGCATTGAGCAAGACCAAAACTAGAGGTCATCCAATTTGTACTGAATTAATAATTGGATTGAACCTCGGATTATTATGGAGTACAATCCATAAATCCCGATATAATAACGGGCACGTATAATTAATATTTTATTTTTTTGATTTACCAATGGGCGAGATTTATTCTGCTAAATCGATAGGCCCGGTAAGTTAGAAAATAATATTAATTATATGGTGTGTTGTTGATTATTGACGGAATCCGTGTCCTGGTGAGTTGGGATGATGATGCCCCCTTTATGAGCTCATAAGCTTTATCATGTTAAACCCTACAGGTGGATTTGATCCAACATGATGATATGGTTGAGTGGTACTAGTCAAGGAGTTAGAAGTTGATTAATTAAAATTATCAGTAATTTAAATTAATCGACGGGCATTCGATATCTTAAACACGGGAGGATGGATGTACTCATAATAGGTGGAGCCCATATGAAAATATGAGGTTTGGTGAGGAAGTTCAATGGAGATCCTTTAGTGGAATGGATCTTCATTAATGGATCGGTTTTAGATCCATTAGCGGGCCAAGACCCAACTCTTCCTCATGGTCCCTACCTTAGACCTATATATACCCCATGGAATCATGAAACCAAGGCTAATCCAACACACAATAATTCCTAGGATTCTCCCTCTCTCTCTCTATTCTTCTATCCCCTAGGTTAAGTGTGGTCGGCGGGTGTGGAAGGATGAAGACCTTCTTCCCTTCTCTTCTCTCTTTTCTCTCCACTTAGGGCATGGCACAAGGAAGGGAGGAGACTTCATCTCCTTCCTCCTGGTTGGACACAAGCAAAGGAGGAGAGAAAAGGGTCCGCCGACGGAAGCACTTGCACCCTAGGTCACCGGCGCCGCCAACCTCCAAGGGAGGTTTCCGGTGGTGTTTGGAGGAGAAAGAACAACCCTTCTCTTCTCTCCTTGGTTGGCAGCAGCTAGTAGATGGAGGAGAAAGGTGGTCGGCGACTGGAAAACAAGGAACTCCCTTCCTTGTTGGCGCCGACGGAAGCAAGAGACAAGAGAGGATTCGGCGGCTAGGTTTTGGTGGTGAGGAAGAGAACATTATCTCTTCTTCTTCCTTTTCTCCATCTTCCTTTCTTCATCCTCTGAGCTGGCGTGAAGAAGGTGGACCTTCTTTGGTGTTTGGCCGGCGGTGCTTAAGAGATGAAGAGGAGGTGCGCCGGTTACCCTAGTAGCTAGGGTTTTTGTGTGTGCTAGGGAGGAAGTGTTGTTGCCCTTGGTAATTCCGGTTCTCGGTAGCTCGTCGCCCACACGACGTCCAGGAGGGAAGGGACATAAGGTAGAAGGCTACGAGGTAAAGGAAGGTATACTTTTCTTCCTTGGCTCCATTGTTTTAGTCTTGTCATTTCATGTGTGTTAATTGATTATTATTGTTTTGATTATTTGTTAATCATTGATAATAATTAATTAATTGGGCCCCGATAATAAACACAAAAATCGGTCATCCACTCATCGTCTTTTTCGCAGTCGAATGGTTAGGCAAATTACAAGGCTCAATATTTGAGATTGGCCAAGTTGTAATTTGAACCGTTCGATACGATGACGAGATGATCATTGGGAGACGGATTTCCATTCGGATTAATTTGTAATCCGTGGAGATGGAGAGGTCTCTTAAGCACGACCAAGTATTCGCTTAGGAAACCCGCCAAGCCATACCCAGCAGGGCCTTAGTGAAAGGATCTGCTAGGTTGTCCTCCGATGCAATCATGACAACAGCTACTTCTCCTCGCTTTATGATTTCTCATATCAGGTGGTACTTGCGCTCTATGTGACTAGATTACTTCATCAAAGTGGATGTTCCAAGATCGCGAAGCATGTTTCAATCCATAAATGGACCGATTTAGCTTGCACACTAGATGCTCATTGCCCTTTGCAATGAACCCTTTTGGTTGCTTCATGTAGATGGTCTCCTGATAATTTCTATTAAGGAAAGTTGTCTTGACGTCCATCTGCCATACCTCATAGTCCATATGAACGACAATAGATAAGAGAATCCGGATAGACTTAAGCATGACTACCGGCGAAAAGGTCTCCTCATAATCGATACCCTCTTTCTAACTATACCCTTTCACAACAAGCCTAGCTTTAAAGGTCTCAATCTTCCCGTCTGATTCTCACTTTCTCTTTTAGATCCACTTGCATCCAATGGCTTTTACACCATTGGGTGGTTCTACTAGCTCCCAGACATGATTAGAATCCATAGATTCTATCTCAGAATTTATTGCCCTTTGTCAAGAATCTGTATCCTTATCTTGGAGGGCCTCGTCATAGATCCAAGGATCCGATTCATGTTCACCAGGGATCAAGTCTGATGACTCTCCCAAAAACATGAACCTTTCAGGTTGTCTAACAACCCTCCCACTATGACGAGGTACCACCTATATATCTTCTATGACACGTGGTGTAGTGACTTGTGGTGTATCCTCTTGTACAGTTGGTACTAAGGTCGGAACGACCCCTTTTAATTCCTTAAGAACTAGTCTACTCATGGGCTTGTGGTTCATCACATAGTCTTCCTCTAAGAATCTGGCATTCGTGCTAACGATTATCTTCTAATCCTTAGGACTATAGAACAGGCCACCCTTCGTCCCTTTAGGATAGCCTACGAACATGTGCACTTCTGTATGAGATTCCAACTTATCAGTATCTCCCTTTAGCACATGTGTTGGACTTCCCCAAATCCGAATATGTCCTAGATTGGGGTTTCACCTAGTTCACAATTCCATGGGAGTAGAAGAGACTGACTTAGATGGTACTATGTTCAGAATATACGCTGTCGTATTCAGAGCATATCCCCAGAACAAATCTGACAACTCAGAGTAGCTCATTGATAAGTGTCATTTTATTGATTATTTTATATGCTTAAATCCGTGTTTGACCCATATTTTACTTGTGTAATTGTGGATTTACCCTAGGTTTTAGGATTTATACTCTTTTTGGACCTAATTGCAAATTTTGATATATTTGAGTTGTTTTGTCACTAAATTTTTGATCTACTTTTGTAGGCTTGGAAGGATCATGGACCTAGGTCATGTTGGGTCAAGGTTGAGTCAAAAGTGGACCAGATCAAAGGAATCAAGCGTCAACTAATTTGGACCGTCCGATGCAAAGATGGTTAGATCTAGACCATTTGAGAACTTCTGATCAATCCGAGTTGGGTTTAAGGCTAATCTAGTGATCAGATCATGATCTGAAGGTTTCAGCTCAATCGAAGATCATCTGGCCGTTAGATCACGATCAGAGAGATCTAGACCGTCCATTCAAAGACCAAGGTGATTTGAACCATCCGCTTCAAATCTGAAAGATCCGAGCTACCCCGAGGATGATCCTGACCTCTGATCAAGATCTGAGAAGTTTGAGTCAAATCGGACGAGGATTAACCGTTGGATGGAATTGAAGAGATCTCAGTCGTTCACTGTTTAACTACATAAACCGCTCCCCTGTTCAGATCTGGATGTCGCGTCTTCGCCAGCCAGCAGAGTTCTTCGAGTTTTTCATTCATCAGTTCTTCATTTTTCTT
>JAGFNQ010006213.1:101206-203575 GCA_024364735.1 Boesenbergia rotunda | reverse complement strand
ATATTCAGGGACGCCTTGGAAAATTGCAAGATCAATGGAATCAAATAAAAGCCCCAAGATTAGGACAACTATCTTATCAAGCTACTTTTAATTTTGAGGGGCATGATTGTGATTCTATAGGTGTAGGGGATTGCACTGAGCCCCAGGGACCACCTATATTGGTTGATGTATCAGGAAATCCAGAGGATAGGATTGAGAGTGTAGGGGATTGCACTGAGCCCCAAGAATCACCCATTCCTACTGGTTTAGAGGCATTGGAGGAGATTGATTGCAAAACTTGTGATAGTTTTGAAGTCAATTCTGAAACTTTACATGATCATTCTATACTTTTATTTTGTGATGATATAGTTGTTGATGATCCTAATTTTTCTAATTTGGATGTTGCAGGTATGGTTGAGGAAGCATGCATTGGAGATGATCCTATTGGTGTAGGGGATTGCACTGAGCCCCAGGGACCACCACCATTTCCAGAAAGTGTAGGGACTTGCATAATGGAAGCAAGAACCCAAGAATCACCCGTTCCAGTTGAGTGTCCACCAGAACCCGAACCTGAAGAGGAGATTGCACATTACCAGGAGGAGTCAATAATTACATCCACTCTTGTAGAACCTCCAGGTATTTTTCAGCATGATCAAGTAAGTATTCTTCCTATTTCTTTGGAAAAATCAATAAAGGTACCTCAAACTAATTTTATTGTTTGTGATACACTTATGGATACATCTTATGTACAATTTGATTGTGAAAGATTGATAGAGGTACCTAGTGTTGAATTTGTTGAAAGTGAAGCATGTTGGGATATACATCATGGAAATGCTGATAGTGAAAATTTTTTAGAAGAGCCTGAAATTGATATTGTTTATTGTGATGAATCTCTTGCTATATCTTATGCTGAAGTTGAGTGTGAAATACTTATGGGGTACCCGAGATTGATTTTATTGGCTGTGAAACATTTCTTGATATACCTTTGGTGGATTTTAATTGTGAAAAATTTTTAGAAGAGCCTGAAATTGAAATTATTTATTGTGAATAATCTCTTGCTATATCTTATGCTGAAATTGAGTGTGAAAAACTTATGGAGGTACCAGAGATTGATTTTAGTGACTGTGAAACATTTCTTGATACACCTTATGTAGAAGCTGCTTGTGAAAAAATTACTGAGGTACCAAAAATTGATTTTATTGGATATGATGCATTTTTGGATACATTTCATGTAGAGATTGATAGTATTACACTTTTATATTACCCTGCATGCTTGAGAAAGGTATTACATGGTTTTGCAGGGTCTTGACGACTTCTGGAGTGGGTGCTCCATTTAAACAGTCTCCAACCTCCTGGAAGGATTTTCAAGAACCATCAAGAGGGAGGAGTTTATTCTGCTTTGACTCATAGCACTCCACCTCTACAATGGATCTTGTACCTAAATCGCCTTCGTCCACCTGAACATTCTTCTGTAAAGTTTAAGTGTGGGGGAGTAATGCAAAATAAAATTGATCAAATGAAGGAAATTTTTTCAGCTACCCCTACCCCTCCACTACCACAATGGAGGTTATTTCTTGATAGACTTCGACCGCCAGAAATAAAGGGGAGTTTATTTTTTCTTGCATTTTCTTTCATTGCCTTTTTTATTTTTATGTTCTTTAGAAATAGAATTTTCTTTTAAAAAGAGTTCTTGCTAATAAATACGTGAGTATAGTAGAAGAATAAATAGGAGACATTGTAAATACCATTTTATGTCTTTTGACAATTTTTCTTCATGAGTAGGAATAAATGTATCCCTTTAGGTTGTCTTGATAACATTTTAGAGTCTTTTGAAAACAAATTAAATTTGGTTGTTAAAACTTTAGATTTGAACTCATGGATGAAATCTTGGCTGCTTGAGTACTACTTGGCCATGGATTCTTGATTGAGGACTTGAGATGAATTATTTTTATCTAGTGAGGATTAGCCTTATTTTTGTGACACATACATGTGATTGTACTCTAGAACTTGCTTAGGTTCTTTCAAAACTATATTTCAATGATTGGATCACATCTATAGAGGTTAATAAATTTGTTTACCTTTCCATATCAATTCTTGACACTAATCATGATCTTTCTATTTTTCTTTCCTTATCTTCTACTCTTAACCATACTTTCTAGGGATTTGTTGTTTGGGGATGTTCTTTGATGTTATTTTGTCCGAGACGGACAAAGGATTAAGTGTGGGGGAGTGATTAGTGTTTTGGAATGTATTTTCATCAAGGAAGCACTTCATTTGAAAAAAAAAATTTCATGTGTCATTTGAGTGGAGCTTGGTATCAAGAATAAGTGGGAATTCAATTTGAATTGGAGGTGAAGTGGATCTTAAAATCTGCAATGGGAAGGAATGGCACGGAAGAAAAAAAACAGAAAAAAAAACTGTGCCAAGAAAAAAAAAATTGAAATCAATGGAGTTTGTAGCACAAATAGTTTGAATTAAGAATTGGGAAGTAGGAATTATGGAAGATAAAATCAGTAACTCTTTGCAAAGTCTGGATTGAAGTTGTAAAGTTTGAATTGAAGAAGAAAATCTGTGCAAAAATTTGAACCAAAATGGAACAAGTGAAGAAGAAAAAAAATCTGTGCCAAAGGGAGTTTTGTATCAATTTGCAATTGAAATTGGGTTTCCTAGGCTATGAATCAAGGAATTATGTCATAGATGTATCAAAAATAAGGAGTACATCAGCTGATGGACAGAATTGAAAGAAATGCAGCTGCTAAGATTTCAGAACAGACTTAAAAAAAAACAGATTGGAAGAGGAAAAAGGCAGCTGTGGGAAAAGAAGAAGAGCTGGATGTTAGAGGCAGAACACACTGAATTCGATTGAGAAACAAGTTGATATCAATCAGCTTGTTGGAGTTTCATTTGGTACAGAATTCTGAAGCTGGAAAACTGTGAAGAGCTGAGAAAAAAAAACTGATTGAAGGCAGAAATAAAGTAAATGCAGAGTAAAGTTAGCAAGTAACAATCCAATTAAAGCTCATGGCATTGTAGGATTGGAAATGATTTGGATACGAATTTGGGGAGCTAAGTACATCAGAACTGAACAAAATGAAGAACCAAAATGGAAGTCAGCAGCGTGAAAACAGAAAAAACAGAAAAAGAGGAAGCAGTTTGAAAAAAAAATTAAAAGAAGCAAGTTGGCACACCATTGACTTGGCACCATAAATCAGTGAAGATACTCTCATCCAAATTGAAGATCTGCTCCATTACATTCTGAATTCACTAGAGAGAAAGAAAAAGAAAACAAAATCAGAAAGGGAAGAGAAGTAAGCAAAATTGGCACGTAAGATTGAAGTTGGCACAAGGGAGTTGATGAGGTTTTTTTCATAAAATTTTTGAAGGACAATGCCAAAGCTTCACTCCAACACACTTTTGATTTCATTATAAGGTCTGACAAAAGGGGCAAAGTGCATTGAGAATATCCTTAAGCATCCAAGTCTTCCACTCATTCAAATTTGCTATTTTTAGCTTTTACCTCATTTTTATCATTTTATATATCTTTCTCTTGTTGGATGAATTTCTTTAAATGTTGATTATAATCATGAATAATGGTAGAGAGTAGATAACAAGCAAGCTTATGGTAGTGCAAAAAGCATGTGTGTATGAGTGAGCTCCATTTTCATCATGTACTTAGAACTTAGGAAGAGAGCCACCAAAAACTTCCTTTGAAAGGTTAGAGAGTAAAATTCATCTCAATGAATCATGAAGGTTGAAATTGCTAAGTTGTTGATTTAATGACAAGATACTAATCCATAAGAGCTTAGATTTTTGAGAATTAACAACCCTAGGTAATTTCTTTTCAATTGCTTCTACTTATGTTTGAGAAAAGCTAGGGGATACATATTTAGTACTTTTCGTGAGACGCTCAAGCTTAAGTGTGGGGGAGTTGATAAGTATCATTTTATTGATCATTTTATATGCTTAAATCCGTGTTTGACCCATATTTTACTTGTGTAATTGTGGATTTACCCTAGGTTTTAGGATTTATACTCTTTTTGGACCTAATTGTAAATTTTGATATATTTGAGTTGTTTTGTCACTAAATTTTTGATCTACTTTTGTAGGCTTGGAAGGATCATGGACCTAGGTCATGTTGGGTCAAGGTTGAGTCAAAAGTGGACCAGATCAAAGGAATCAAGCGTCAACTAATTTGGACCGTCCGATGCAAAGATGGTTAGATCTAGACCATTTGAGAACTTCTGATCAATCCGAGTTGGGTTTAAGGCTAATCTAGCGATCAGATCAAGATATGAAGGTTTCAGCTCAATCGGAGATCATCTGGCCGTTGGATCACGATCAGAGAGATCTAGACCGTCCATTCAAAGACCAAGGTGATCTGAACCATCCGCTTCAAATCTGGAAGATCCGAGCTACCCGAGGATGATCCTGACCTCTGATCAAGATCTGGAAAATTTTAGTCAAATCTGACGAAGATCAACCGTTGGATGGAGTGGGATTAATCTGAGCCGTCCACTGTTTTAACTATAAAAACCGATCCCCTGTTCAGATCTCAGCGTCGCGTCTTCGCCAGGCAGCTCAGTTTTCTTCTCGTCTTCTCGCTTGTTCTTCGTTTTTGTTGCGATTTCTTCCATTTTGAAGGCGTGGCCAACTCGATCAGCACCTTGGAGCAAGATCTGGATCCTTGGAAGAGGTTTCAATGAAGATTTAATCACTGATTTGCATCGGAACAGGGGTTGAGTGAGGGTTTCATCATTTTCTGTTATTTGATCGACTTGATCGCGATTGTGTGCTGATCTCTTCAATCGGAGCTGTCTGAAGGGTTTTCTGATAGCTTCATATCAACACCAAATCTTCGTAGCATCTGTACATCGCGAGATCTAGTGGATCGAATTGGATTTCTAGCAGTGTGCAAATCTATGAGCAGATCTGAATTGGAGCCAATTTCCCATTGATTTGCGAGTTGAATGGGTTCTTGGCTTGCCCTTGCGTGACGAACAAGGAGGTCTTGAGACGAGAGACTGATCTAGGCTTAGTTCTTATTGCTTTTCTTGTTTTCCTAGCTGTAATTTCAGTTTCAGCAAATTAGTTCCTGTTCTGTCTTGTATCAGCTATTTCATTTTCGTTTCTGAATTTTTCCAGCTTAAGTTAGGTTCCATTTTGCAAGTAGTTAGCTAGTGAGTTCGATCAGTGAACAATTGAATTTGAATTCAGTTTATCTCCTGTTTTTCTGTTTGCGTATCAAGTTGCTACTGCATATCAGCCCTGTTTTCTGCATTTCTTTTATTGTTTCTTAACTTTGTATCAGAGATTTCATCTCTTGATTTGTTTTCGCAATTGTTAGCTTACAATTCAGCATCTTAAGTAGTTAGGTTTATTGTCAGTGAACAATCGTACTCAGTTCAGCTTGATTCAAACCTAGTTGTATTTCTGAATTGTTTTTGACTAAACTGCTTGTGTATCAGTTTTCTAATTCTGATCTTGCGTATCAGTTTTTGCTAGGGTTCTGAATTTTGTATCCCATAAGTCTTAGATTTTCTTCTGCAGTTCCATGGTAGCTTGTTCCATTTGCATAACACTTTCTTTCAATTTCTGCTTCAAGTTTCAGCTGCGTATCAGATTTCAGAATTCTACAATTAAGTTCATTTCTGCAATTTCAGCTCGCTACCTCTGTATTTAGTGTCAATTAAACATAAGTTCTACTGAAGCTTTGCTTATCTTTAGGATAGTGCATCAATTTCAGCTCATTAGCTTGTTTTGTGCCCAAATTGTAAGCTGAATTTCTGCAATCAGACCTATTTACTTGCTCATTCGATTTCTGCAATTGAGATGTTCTTGAATTCCTGGTTTCATTTCTGAAGTCTATCTCTAGTTCATGCATAGGAATTTTACTACTAGCTTTAGTTTCCCAAGTTGTATTGATGAGCTCCATTTCTGAATTGTAGTTTATTGTTGTTGCTAGTTTCAAATTTCAGCACATAAATTTCTTTACCTGTTGCATATGAAGTTTGTATCAAGTTTGGATTCAATTGCTCCACTTGTAGTGTAGAATTTCATTAGATTCAGTTTGGTAGTTTGTTTTCCTGCAAGTTTACTTTAGTTGGTTAAAGTTGTGTATTGTTTCAGTCACTAGTTGCTATTACCTAGTCCAAAGTTGTTTAGTTGAGTTTCCTTATTTAATTTTTCAATTTCATTTCTCATTGCAAAACAAAACCCTGATTTTACTTGAAACCCAAAAATATCGACGACACATAAACTCGAGCTCAAATAAAACCAACTTGAACTAGCCCTTGGAAAAATACGACCTGTGGCCCCTTTACTACGCTTTTATTCTTTTAATTGCAAAAAGGGTTTCCATCTTTATAAATATCTAAATTTGAGACCTACTTTCGTGACACCTATTTTGGGTCCATCAACGCATCCTCACCTACTCCTCTCAGGAGAGTTTACCTTTTGCCAATCGGCTCATCCGGTTGGA
Organism: Boesenbergia rotunda; assembly: GCA_024364735.1. Lineage (NCBI taxonomy): Eukaryota > Viridiplantae > Streptophyta > Magnoliopsida > Zingiberales > Zingiberaceae > Boesenbergia > Boesenbergia rotunda. Next base: position 197,118 of record JAGFNQ010006213.1, on the reverse strand, counting down.
CTTTTCCCTAGCAGTCCTTTGCCAGGTGCCTAGCAGCCCTTCGCCAGGTCTTAGATTCCCAGCAGCCCTTCGCCAGGTGCATAGCAGCCCTTTGCCAGGTCTTGGACTCCTAGCAGCCCTTCGCCAGGTGCCTAGCAGCCCTTCGCCAGGTCTTAGGGTTTCGATCCTAGCAACCCTTCGGTAGGTGCCCAGCAGTCCTTCGCCAGGTCTTCTTTCTGCACACTCAGTGAACATATTAGAACAAAATAACATCTTAACTCTTGAACCCTTTGCCATTATCAAAACCCAGGTTCGACTTAGGTGTTGCCTGCACCAACAGGTTACTCTGATATCTGCTAACCATGCTCACGGGAAAACAGATATCTGGTCTCGTGTAAAACATAGCATACATGAGGCTTCCTACTGTCAATGCATAAGGAACTGGCTTCATTTCCTCTATCTCCTTTGATGTTTTCGGACACATCTCCTTGGATAGAGGAACTCCATGCCTGAAAGGCAGAAAACCCTTCTTGGAGTTTTCCATGCTAAAATGAGTCAGGACAGTGTCAATATATGAAGCTTGGGATAAGCACAACATCCTTTTCTGGCGATCCCTTATTACCTTGATCCCAAGGATGTGTCCTGCTTCTCCCAAGTCCTTCATATCGAATTGTTTGGACAATCAAACCCTTACGTCTGATAACACTTTGACATTGTTGCCAATTAACAAAATGTCATCTACGTAAAGTACAAGAAACACCACTACGTTTCCGTCACATCTCTTATATACACACTACTCATCCGGGCTTTGAATAAATCCATATGACTGGATTACTTCATCAAACCGGATGTTCCAAGATCGTGAAGCTTGCTTCAATTCATAAATGGATCGATTAAGCTTGCACACATGATGCTCTTTTCCCTTTGCAATGAACCCTTCTGGTTGCTTTATGTAGATACTCTCCTCAAGACTTCCGTTAAGGAAATATGTCTTGACGTCCATCTGTCATTCCTCATAGACCATATAAGTGGCAATAGATAAGAGAGTTTGGATAGACTTAAGTATGACTACCGACGAAAAGGACTCCTCATAATCGATACCCTCTTTTTGAGTGTACCCTTTCGCAATAAGCCTTGCTTTGAAGGTCTCAACCTTCCCGTTGATCCTCTCTTTCTCTTGTAGATCCACTTACATCCAATGGCTTTTACACCATGGGTGGTTCTACTAGCTCCCAGACATTATTAGAATCCATAGATTCTATCTCAGAGTTCATTACCCTTTGCCAAGAATCTGCATCCTTATCTTGGAGGGCCTCGTCATAGGTCTAGGGATCCGGCTCATATTTACCAGGGACCAAGTCGGATGACTCTCCCAAAAACATAAATCTCTCAGGATATCTAACATCCCTCCCACTGCGACGAGGTACCACCTGTGTATCTTCTGTGACACGCGGTGCAGTGATGTGTGGTGTATCCTCTTGTACAGTTGGTTCTAAGGTCGGAACGCCCCCTCTTAACTCTTCAAGCACTAGTCTACTCCTAGGCTTGTGGTTCATCACATAGTCTTCTTCTAAGAATCTGGCATTTGTGCTAACGATTACTTTCTGATCCATAGGACTATAGAACAGACCACCCTTCGTTCCTCTAGGATAGCCTACGAATAGACGTACTTCCGTACGAGATTCCAACTTATCGGTATCTCCCTTTAGCACATGTGCTGGACTACCCCAAATCCGAACATGTCCTAGATGTAAGATGTGTATACTGAAAGACATGAATTTCTTTATATGAACATCTTAGTTTTGAAAAGAGAATCACAACTACACTAGGTGCCTGTTTATATTAGTACATGCATGAAGTCCAATTACTTTGCATTGTAGATAACATGGTGTGTGGTGTCACACGGAAGATCATGTTATCAGTTCCTTGCTTAATATAAATAAGAGGCTCACAACCGAGATGAAATTGGACAACCCATCAGAATGGTTGTAGTGTGATTAAGTGTGGTTGGTCTTGACCATAGAATTACACTAGTGTGCTTTGAGTAGGACCAAAACCTGAGGTTTTCCAATTTGTACTGACTCGATAATTGGATAGGACCTCAAGATTATATTATGGAGTACGATCCCTTAATCCCGACATAATAACGGGCATATATTATTAACTATTATTTCTTTGATTTACCAATGGGCGAGATCTATTCTGTTAGATCGATAGGCCCGGTAAGTTGGGAGATAATATTAATAATATGATGTGCTGTTGATTATTGACAGAATCCGTGTCCTGATGAGTCGGGTTGATGATACCCCCTTGATGAGCTCGAAAGGTTCATCATGCTAAACCCTGCAGGTGGATTTGATCCGGCATGATGTAATCGAACCGAGCCGAGCCGAATACTTGAGAGTTTGTGTTTGGTTCGTTTATGATCGAGCCGAGCTCGAGCTTAATTTATCGAATATAGTGATGGCTCACGAGCATATTCGAGCCTAATCGAGCCCTAAACGAACTTACCAAATATAAATTATTAATTAAATTATTCATCAATTTATTGAAAAAATAAATTATATATTCTAAAAAATATAAAATATTTACTAAAATCTATGATTTTATTCATACAAATGAGCTTTATTGGATATTTTATATTTATTAAATGTAAAAGTGTCAAAATTATATATTTAATGTTAAATATTAATTTTATATTTTACGAACTAGCTCACGATCTTATTAACGAGCCTGTTCACGAGCTAACGAGCCGAATACTGCTGAGTTTGAGTTTGGTTCGTTAATATTAACGAGTTTTATTAAACGAGCTCGAACGAGCTTCTATCGAATCGAGCTCCGAATAGTTCACGAGCGGCTTGATTCATTTATAGCCCTACAAGGACTCAGAGGTTAATTAATTTGAATTGTCAGTAATTTAAATTAATTAATGGGCATTCGAGATCTTAAACACGGGGGGATGGACGACTCGTAATATGTGGAGCCCATATGAAAATATGGGGGTTGGTGAGGAAGTTTAATTAAGATCTTTTAGTGGAATGGATCTTAATTAATGGATCGGGTTTAGATCCATTGGTGGGCCAAGATCCAACTCCTCCTCATGGTCCCTACCTTAGCCCTATATATATCCTATGAAGCCATCAAGAAACAGATTGATTAAGCCTCTTATTATTCATCTCCTTCTCCTCTCTCTCTCTCTCTCTTCTAGGTCAAGGAGTGGCCGGGGGGTGTTGAAGGGAGAAACTCATCCTTCTCCTCTCCTTCCTCTTTTTCCCTCTACTTCAGGAGTGGCACAAGGATAGGAGGGATCTTCCTTACCTCCTTCTTGGCCGGACGCAAGTGAAGGTAAGGGGAAAAAGGGCTCGGCGGCGGTTCACTCTAGCTAGGGGCGGCGGCGGCAAAACCTCCAAGGGAGGTCTTTTTCGGTGACTTTTGAGGGAGCAGATCATCTCCTTGGCTCCTTCTTGGATCAACAACAACCGTAGGAGGAAGGTGGAGGTGATCGCCTGGAAGAAGAAGGTGATCTTCTCTTGGGTTAGTCGGCGGCAACAAAGCTCAAGGAGTTTTGTTTTGGCCGGCGCATAGAGAGGAAGATAAAGGTTTTGGCTTTCGTTTGGTGGTCTCGGTTCACAGTAGATCGTCACCCACACGACGTCCGTGAAGGGAGGGACATAAGGTAAAAGACAGCGAGGTGATCGGAAAGGTATAACTCTTTCCATGCTCCTTCAATTATCCTTATGTTGTTTATGTGCCTTATTAATTTGCCTCGTCATTTTATGTGTATTAGTTTATTAATTTGATTTCGTATCATAGCCATTAATTTACTAACTGGACCCCGACCATAAACACAAAAGTTGGCGATCAACTCGTCACCTTTTCCGCAGTCGAACGGTCGAGCAAATCACAAGGCCGATTTTTGTAATAGGCCGAGTTGTGATTTGAATCGTTCGATACGGCACGAGATGGTCGTTGGGAGACGGGTCTCCATTCGGATTAATTTTTAATCCGTAGACATGGAGAGATCTCTTGAATCAACCGAGTATTCGCTTAGGAAACCCGCCAAGGCATTCCCAACATATGGTATCAGAGCTGAGGTTTCCGGCTTTGTGTGTTTAGGATTGGTTAATTTTTACATTTTCATACATTTTATTTTGCTAGATGATGTGTGGATGTGCGTAGGCTAACTTTGTTGTTGGTGCAGGAAGCACCATATCGAACCTTGTTTTGATATTGGCAAAGGATTCAAAGTTAAGTTTGTTTGTATCTAACATTGTTCACTGAGTGTGCAGAAAAAGCCCTAGCGAAGGACTGCTAGGCACCTGGCGAAGGACTGCCAGTATCCAAGCCCTAGCGAAGGACTGCTAGGCACCTGGCAAAGGACTGCCAGTATCCAAGCCCTAGCGAAGGACTGCTAGGCACCTGGCGAAGGACTGCCAGTATCCAAGCCCTAGCGAAGGACTGCTAGGCAACTGGCAAAGGACTGCCAGTGTAACGCTCGCTTTTTTTTTTTTCATAAGCGGCGTTACGTTAACATGCTTAGGGCATGTAGACATCATAAGGCAGCGGAATAACTTTAACTTATACATGCCCTACTACCATTCCTAACTTATTGACATGGGAACCTTAGCATATTAACTTTGAACTTAAGCATCATATCATGTCATACATAACATCATATCATAAGGTTCCAGAAGTCATTATTCAAACATATAAGTAACCGAGGTGAAGTTCTAGCATAAACAGTAAACATATAGTTTCCTGGGCCAAGTCACTACTACACACATGCGTTCTTGCCCTCCTGCTGCTTCCATCATTGTCCCCTTGAATGATCTGCGGTATAAGGAAATAAGACTATAAGCACACAGGCTTAGTAAGACTCTTTCCTACTCACAAAAACCATTCATCATTCATCATCTCATAATGAGCACATGAAACATTAACATACTTGGTGCTCTACTTAGAACATAACATCTTACATCACTTATCGTATATATAGCATGGCATTAACATAAACATAGTAAACATTCTAAACATTGCATGATACATGGCATAAACATAAACATAGTAAACATTCTAAGCATGGCATGATACATGGCATAAACATAAACATAGTAAACATTCTAAACATGGCATGATACATGGCACAAACATAAACATAGTGAACATTCTAAGCATGGCATAATACATGGCATAATACCTATCATATCATATGAACATCTTCTTAACATAATCATGGCATAGTTCATTCATTCTCATGCATACTTCTTAACATGAAGCGTAAGCATAAAATCTTATCACATAGCATAATGCATAACATGACTGGATGCATGAGTGGAATGCATATACATAAGGATGCTTAACTTTTAAAAACATACTTTTAAATGCTTAAACATAATCATCATAACATCATTTGGGGTCCCCGGCTTGTACCACATACATACATCATAGCGCGCATCCCTAGCAAGTCTGAGGTCGCGAGCCCCGACCTACTAGGGTAAGGACAGCATAGTCGGTAGTCCTCGAACCGAGGCGTTCTTAAGGTGCCCATCCCTGTTGCACAGCTCCGGTAGTGTCAGAACCGTGGACAGCTTCGGTAGTCCAAAACCGGGGCGTTCTTAAAGTGCCCATCCCTTGGACCCATACTTCGGTCCGGTACGAGCCCATACATAAAGTAAAATACTTTTCATGGTTCATCATTCATAAGACATTCATAGCATAACCATGTTACATAAAGCATGACTTAACACATGTTTGTCCTTTCATTGTTCATTCTTATTGCATAACATCATGATGCCTGTAAGGCATGAGCATTATCTTCATTCATAAACATGGTATGCATCTTCTTTCATAGCATGACATGCATCTTTATTCATACAACATGGCATGCATCATTCTTATCATGAACATAAACATAACATACTTATCATGGCATCGTTCTTATCATGAGCCTAACATAACATACCGATCATAACATCATTCTTATAGTGAACCTAACCCTATCATACTTATCATGGCATCATTCATATTATGAACATAAACCTATCATACTTATCATGGCATCATTCATATCATGAACATACACAATAACTTAACATGGTTCTTAACATAACATGAGCATATAACTTAGCATGGTTCTCTACATCACATAAGCATATATAGGTAGGATTTCCATAACATTCTACCTACCATTCAAATACATGGCCTAAAACATAAACATTCACGGTAACCCTATTAAGCATGGCATCCAGTCATAACCTGAACATGAAACATAAAGCATGGTGCTTAAACCTTAGGGTCATGGTTAACATGATTCCTACCACATGCTTGATCCTATACATATAAATACTTTATGGTAAACATGAACCATCATTCTTTGAACCCTAACTCCACTCCCAAACCCTAGATCCAAGGCTTGGCCGAAACTTCTAAGGTGGAGTTCCATCAATTCCATAAACATGTAATATAGCATAAGGTAAAGGAACAACCATACATCATTTATGAGACCATAGGAAGTCCTTGGGGCTCATGATTAGGGTTAACCCTAACCTTTAGCCCACCTTCCTAGGGCTGGCCGAAACATGTAAGGTCATGGGGGCATGGAAAAATTCCATTAAAATCCCCAATCAATCATTAAACATCAACCATACCTTACCATAGGGTCTTTGGGGCCCTTACTTGGAATAAGTCCTAACTTTTTGCCCTAAAGGCAACCTTGGCCGAAACTTATAGGGCATCTAGGCCATGTGAAAATTCACACAAGTCATCCCCCATCTCCCTTATATCATGATAATACATAAAATATCTACTTGAAGGGTTAAAACTAACCCTAGCCATGGGTTCTTGAACTTGGCCGAAACCTTAGGGGGTCCTAGGGTACCCTAAAAATTCTCAAAAATTATATTTAATCTCTAAACATCATGAGAGCATATTAGACAACATTATAAAGATTTTTAGCATAATTATAGACCAAGAACCCATGGTGGCCGAAACCTATAAGGTTAGGTTCATGGGTTTCCTTTGGTTTTCCAACATAAACATCACATATAAGACTTTCATATCATATAAATCTTCAAGAAAAACCATTATACCACAGGTGATGGAGTCTTACCTTGGGTTTCTTGATTTTTCGAACCTTGAAAGAGAAGGAAATGGTAAGATCTTTGGACCCTTGAACCCCCTTGTCCTTGTATCTTTGGAAGACCCCTTAGATCTTGGGGATGAGACCTCTTGTGGAGCTTTTCCAAGGGAGAACCCTTCCTTGGGTATTCGGCTAGGATGAGGGAGGAGGGAGGAAGAAAATGCAAGTAATGGAAGGAAGAAGTAACTCCCAAACCCCCTATTTATCACCCATTAAGGAGGTAAATGAAGAGTCTCTCCATGACCCTTCATCTTCTTCTAAGCCTTAACTAATATCCATTTCATTTCCTCATAACATTCCCTTGCTAGATGAGTTGGTTAGAGCCTACATGGTTGTACAAGAGGTCCAAGGTTCAATCCTTGGTAAATGTACAATTTTTTTCCACTTATTTTATTTTATTTTCCTAGTAATTTTTGAAAATCCTAAAAAAATTCCCCCATAATTATGTTAATATTTCTTATTAAAATCCTTCATATTTCTATAAATTTTCACCTAAAATTCACCAATAATCATGGTACTAAAAAACCCATATAAGACCCATTAGTACTTAGTTTTCTCAATTTAATTAAGAAAATATGGATTTCTAGGCCAAATTTTATATAATTATTTCTAGGTCCCTCGGAAAATTATTTATACATGCTCAATATTTTAAGAAAATATTAAGGGAATTTTCTGGGTCGTTACAGCCAGCATCCAAGCCCTAGCGAAGGACTGCTAGGCAACTGGCGAAGGACTGCCAGTATCCAAAACCCTAGCGAAGGACTGCTAGGTAACTGGCGAAGGACTGCCAGTATCTAAAGCCCTAGCGAAGGACTGCTAGGTGCCAGGCGAAGGACAGCTTGGGACTAAAGCCCTAGCGAAGGAATGCTAGGCACCGGGCGAAGGACAGCTCGGCATCCAAGCCCTGACCAAGGACCGTCAGGCAAAAGTCCAACCAAAGGAACGGTTGGCATCAGGTACATTCTCCCGAGAGGAGTAGGTGAGGACGCGTTCCCCGTCGAGCGAACAGTAGGCGTCGGTTCGACCTAGGGCTCCATGTTGGAGACCAAAGTCAGAACCAAGATAGCTAAGGTTGTATAAACAAATACTTTATTGCTTTATTGTGTTTTGGACTAACCCTGGATGCAGGACCAAAGGAAGGAGTGTCTGCAGCTCAGATAGCCTCAAAGGAATGAGGTAGTAGCTAAGTAGGGCGCCCGGAGTGTCCCGGGCGCCCCTAAGGTGCATACAAAACAAGTAAAGAGAAAAAGGGTTCGAATAGCTGCTGGGCCGGGCGCCCCCGTGCTCCCGGGCGCCCCCGTGCTCCCGGGCGCCCCCGCTGCTCCCGGGCGCTCCCAGCGTCCCGGGCGCCCCCAGGCGCATACCTCGAACCAGAAGCCAGCGAAGCCAAGCAGATAACGTTTGACCCGGTCAATCCGGGCGCCCCGAGTGCTTCGGGTGCCCCGGTCAAAGTGGATCCAGAGGATAGACGCTGACCGAGAGCTCTGCGGATCAGAGGCCACGTGGGGGGCGCCCCCGACGTCCCGGGCGCCCCCAGGCCCTATATAAAGGGCCTTCAACCAAGGCTTCAGAACAACTGTTCTTTCAACGCCCCAAAGATCTTCTACGCTCGTGCCTTGCTCCGGAAACACTCCAACTCGAGCCGACGACGTCCCGCTGCCCCGAAAGAGTCAATCCACTCCGGACGTCGGTAACGAAGATCGAATTTTTTTTATTATTATTGTTAGTGCACTTACTTGTAATAAATTATTGTAAACTGATTTGCGCGTATATAGAATTGCCCAAAGTAAACGGTCAACGACCGTGGGCCTTGGAGTAGGAGTCGACACAGGCTCCGAACCAAGTAAATCGACCGTGTCTTTGTGCTGTGATTGTTTTATTTTATTTCCGCTGCGTACGTGCTCTTTACGAAAATCCGAACGATTTCCGATATTCACCCCCCCCTCTATCGGTTTTCTCGATCCAACATTTATGTTGCAGGCACGAGATTGCAACTTCATGGCCAAATATTTGTTGTATGATGGTTATGCAAATTTTTGTAATTAATTAATCCTCAGGGTTGACGAGGGTAGGTATTTAATTTTTGTAATTAAATATGGCACATGTTTAGCTGAGCTTTTTATTTTACTTTCGATCTAGTATTCATGTACACTCCTTCATGGAGTATAGGATCGATGATGTAAATAATTAGTTAGTCATTTTGGCTCGAAGATCCCTCAAGGTAGCTTGTGCAGAAGGAAGGGAGGAGTAGACGAAGTGACGACACAACTGGGGGCGCATTAGAGACCAAGGGGCCATGAAAGTTGGAAAATCTAGGATTTTCTGCATTTTTCATATATTTGGTTATGTGCTTGGTTGTGTGGTTGTGCTAAGAAAATTCCTTGACATAAATTACTAAGTGGGAGAGGGACCCTAAGGGTCCCACGACCTCCATTGCAATCTGATATGTGATGCGAACAAGCCCGCGCATTGGCTCTGAGTGCCTTCCTCTATAACGGATAGGCTTGTTCTGCGGATCACAAGATCAGAAAAGATTATAGAGGATTATTGAAGAGCGTGTGTACTTCCCCAACGGAAGGCACATAATCCTAAATAATTCTCTTAGTGTCGTGCAATGGTAAACACTTAGATACAATTATTAGTATCCTCCCCAACGGAGTCACTGCTAATAATTTGTAGGGCCAAAATTGACCAACTATTAGTCTTACTTATCAAAAAGTTAGGTTGACAAGATAGTAAGATTAATAGGTAAAACCTTCTCGAACGAATGTAGGGTTTGTATACATCCACACTAACGTGGCATGCAAATTCTCGGTGTTTGAGATGTTGGTTGATTTTGAAAATTTATTGTTTTGAGGAATCAATTTATTTTCGATTTCTAAAGTAGTGTATGTCGTGATTCTCAGGTTTTTCATAATGGCCTTTAACCCACTAGCTACCATTCTTAAAGAAAATAAACTTACTGGCCCAAATTACATAGACTGGAAGAGGAACTTATACATTCTCCTCACTGCTGAAGAGTACAAATTTGTACTCTTCGAGGAATGTTCGGAAAGGCCTAGAGAGGACTCTGGTGAAGAGTTGAAGCAGCGTTACAAGAAGTGGGTCAAGGCAGATGAGATGGCGCGGTGCTATATTATGGCATCTATGTCGAATGTGCTGCAACATCAGCATCAGGTCATACCCACTTCTAGTGACATGATGCAAACCTCAAAGATCTCTTCAGGTACCAAGGTCGAGGTGCTAGGTAGTCCGCGATGAAGAGTCTGATGACGACCATTATGGTCGAAGGGACACCCGTAAGGGATCATGTCCTAAAGATGAAGGCTCACCTTAATGAGATTGAGGTACTGGGAGCACAGATCGACGGGGAATGCCAGGTCGATATTATATTCCAGTCTCTGCCTAGGAGTTTTGAGTAGTTCAGGCTCAACTATAATATGAACAAAAGGGATTATATGTTGGGTGAACTGCTAGGAGAACTCCAGGCGGCAGAGGGCCTCTTTCGTCAGAACTCGCAGGCCTTAGTAACTCAAAGGGTTTCTTATTCTGTGACGAAAGGCAGGAAGAAGAAGAAACAAGGAGGATTCAAGAAGGCAGCAACATCGCAGGGACCCTGGACTAGCGTGAAGAAGCCGAAAGGCAAGTGCTTCACGTGCAAACAAACTGGGCACTGGAAGGCGGACTGTTCCCGTTGACAAGACAAAGGTATTTCTTCTTCAGCCTTAGTCGTTGAAACATGTTTAGCGGTGCTATCTACCAGTACCTGGTGCATAGATACGGGAGCCACTGACCATGTCTGCAATACTTTGCAGGGGTTCCAGGAAACCCGATGGCTGGCTAAGAGAGAAAATGTTAGTTCTAAGAGATTACCTTTATGTACCCTCATTTAGAAAGAATTTAATTTTAGTTTCTAAGTTGATTAAGGATGGATATTCTGTTGCTTTTAATAATAAAGTTGTTATTAAAGGAAATAGAGAGATTATCTGTTCGGGTACAATTGTTGGCAATCTGTATACTCTAGAACCAATGACTCCTACGATGCAATCTGAAGTAAATAGCTCATCCTCTAACTTGAATAAGAGAAAGGAGCCTTCTAAGATGAATCAGACATACCTTTGGCACCTTAGGCTTGGTCATATTAATCTTAGTAGGATTCAGAGGTTGATAGCCAATGGGCCCCTGATGGACCCAAAATGACTGTCACGAAAGTGGGTCTCAAATTTAGAAATTTATAAAGTGCTGGAAACCCTTTTTGCAATCAGAGAAGAAAAACGTAGTAAAGGGGCCACAGGTCGTATTTTTCCAAGGACTAGTTCAAGTTGTGTGATTCGTGCTCGTGTGTATGTGTCGTCGATATTTTTGGGGTTTCAGATATGATTTGGGGTTTGGATTCAATGAAGAACTAAAGAAACAAACTTGATATAAAATGCGGCAATGGAACAACTTGAAATGCAAAGGGAAAAAAAACAGAAAAACTTATGTGCCAATATGACACTAAGAACAAGAATATATGTAATCGATTTAGCCTCGAGAGCAACTATCAATGAAATGGTATGCAAGAATAGAGGTAAAGATTTAAAACCTAATCATTGGTCTATGCAAGAACTAGCTGATGAAAGACTAAGGCAAAACTGAAACATCATCTTTGATGCAGGAAATCAACACATGAAAACTCAGTGCAGACACAAACAGCTAGGCTCAAGTACACCAAGCTAGCTTAACTGAACTTGATACTGAGATCTGCAGAAATGACACTAACCACTTCAGCTGCAGCTAATTGAATGAATGTACTCAGAAAACATCTCATGAATGTGAAAATGCAGTAACCATTGGCATAAACGAATTTTCAGAAATGCAGGGAAACATCTAATGCAGAAACAGTTTGCCAAATTTCAGAATCACTTCAACTGCAGGAATTAAACACAAGGCAATTTAAATTTGAATGCATCATTTAATGTTCAGACAAGAAATAAGGAAACTAAGGTTTACTTGGCTCGAAATTAAGAAACTACAGCTGAAACAATGCAGCCTTAAAACTGAAACAATGCAGCCTTGAAACTGTAAATGGCACGCAAGATACAAGACTGATACAATGAAAACAGAATTGAAATACAAACTGTAAACTGAAAATTCACTGAATTCGCACACAAGGAATCACTGAACAAGTTCACTAATTAATCTATTTGCTATATAGAACCTAATTAAGGAAAACAGCATCAGGAAATGAAAGTAACAAACTGATACAAGTGCAGAAAAACAGAATTGCTGAAACGAAATCGAGATTACAGCTACAAACAAGAATAAATGCAATTAAACTAAGCCTCGACCAATCCTTGATTCAAAACCACCTTGTTTGTCACGCAAAGGCAAGCTAAGAACCCTTTAAACTCGCAAATCAATGGAAAATAAGCTCCAATTTCAGATCTGCTCGAAACTGCTCACAGTTGGAAAATTCCACTTCAAACTCTTAGATCTCGGTGTGGAATGTTGAGATGATGATTTGGAAATCATCTGAGCTCATCCTAGGACCCCTACAGATGACTCAGATGGAAGGAAATGGACGCGGTTGAGATCCAAGAGCTCAAATCGCAAAACTGCCGAAACCCTCAAGAAGCTCTGCATCCGGCGCAATTCCGAGCTAAAATCGCCATGAAACTCTCTCCCAATGATCCAAATCTTGATTCAAGGTTGTGATCGAGTCGGCCACGCCTCTGATGGAAGAAATTTGAAAGAAAACGCCCAAGAAATGAAGAAGATCGAGCTGAAAACCGAGAAGAGAAGTGAGGTCGCGACCCCGAGATCTGAACAGGGAGTTGGTTTAAGTAGTTAAACAGTGAACGGCTGAGATTGATTCCGCTTCATCCAACGGTGGATCTTTGTCCGATTTGATTCAAAATTTCCAGATCTCGATCAGAGGTCAGGATCATCCTCGTGGTAGCTCGGATCTGCCAGATCTGTAGCGGATGGCTCAGATCAAGCTGATATTTGAATGGATGGTCTAGATCTCTCTGATCGTGATCCAACGGCTAGATGATCTCCGATTGAGCTAAAACCTTCATATCTTGATCTGATCGCTCGATTAGCCTTAACCCCAGCTCGGATTGATCAGAAGTTCTCAGATGGTCTAGATCTAACCGTTCTTGCATCGGACGGTCCAAATGAATTGATGCTTGATCACTTGATCTAATCCAATTTTGACTCAACATTTGACCCAACCTGACCTAGGTCCATGATCCCTTCAAGCCTACAAGAGTAGATCAAAAATTTAGTGACAAAACAACTCGAAAATATCAAAATTTGCAATTAAGTCCAGAAAGAGTATAAATCCTAGAACCTAGAGTAAATCCACAATTATACAAGTAAAATATGGATCAAATACGGATTTAAGTATATAAAATGATCATCAAAATGACACTTATCAGCCCCTGGGTTCATTGGTGGTGGAGGATCTCCCAATCTGTGAGTCTTGCTTAGAAGGTAAGATGACCAAGAGGCCTTTCAAGGCTATGGGGTATAGGGCCAAAGATGTGTTAGAACTGATTCATTCTGATTTGTGTGGTCTTATGTCAATCCAGGCTAGAGGCGGCTTTGAATACTTCATCACTTTCATTGATGATTATTCAAGGTACGGATACATTTACTTGATGCGCCACAAGTCTGAATGCTTTGATAAGTTCAAAGAGTTCAAGGCTGATGTGGAGAAGCGTCAAGGTAAAGGTATCAAGACACTACGATCAGATCGTGGTGGAGAATACCTCTTTGGAAAGTTTAGGACATACTTATCAGAAGCTGGGATCTAATCCCAGCTAACTGCACCCGGTACGCCCCAACAGAACGGAGTTGCAGAAAGAACGAATCAGACTCTTATGGGAATGGTTAGGTCAATGATGAGCTATTCAGACCTACCTGATTCGTTCTGGGGATATGCTCTAGATACAGGTGCGTACATTCTGAACATGGTTCCATCTAAGTCAGTCCCTTCTACTCCCATAGAATTGTGGACTGGACGAAAGCCTAGTCTAGGACATATTCGGATTTAGGGTAGTCCAGCACATGTGCTAAAGGGAGATACTAATAAGTTGGAATCTCGGACGGAAGTACGTTTGTTTGTTGGCTATCCTAAAGGAACGAAAGGTGGTCTGTTCTATAGTTCTAAGGATCAGAAGGTAATCGTTAGCACGAATGCCAGATTCTTAGAAGAAGACTATGTGATAAACCATAAGCCTAAGAGTAGACTAGTGCTTGAAGAGTTAAGTGGGGACGTTCCGACCTTAGGACGAATTGTACAAGAGGACACACCACAAGTCACTGCACCACGTGTCACTGAGGATACACAGGTCGTGCCTCGTCGTAGTGAGAGGGTTGTCAGACAGCCTGAAAGGTTCATGTTTTTGGGAGAGTCTTCGGACTTGGTCTCTGGTAAACATGAACCGGATCCCTGGACCTATGACAAGACCCTCCAAGATAAGGATGCAGATTCTTGACAAAGAGCGATGAACTCTGAGATAGAATCAATGGATTCTAATCAGGTCTGGGAGTTAGTAGAACCACCCAATCGTGTAAAAGCCATTGGATGCAAGTAGATCTACAAGAGAAAGAGAGGATCAGACGGGAAGGTTGAGACCTTCAAAGCTAGGCTTGTTGCGAAAGGGTACACTCAGAAAGAGGGTATTGATTATGAGGAGACCTTTTCGCCGGTAGCCATGCTTAAGTCGATCCGGATTCTCTTATCTATTGCAGCTCATATGGACTATGAGGTATGGCAGATGGATGTCAAGACAGCTTTCCTTAACGGAAGTCTTGAGGAGACCATCTACATGTAGCAACCAGAAGGGTTCATTGCAAAGGGCAAAGAACATCTAGTGTGCAAGCTTAATCGATCCATTTATGGATTGAAGCAAGCTTCAAGATCTTGGAACATCCACTTTGATGAAGTAATCCAGTCATATGGATTTACTCAAAGCCCGGACGAGTCATGTGTATACAAAAGATATGATGGAAACGTAGTGGTGTTTCTTGTACTTTATATAGATGACATTTTGTTAATTGGCAACAATGTCAAAGTGTTATCAGATGTAAGGGCCTGGCTATCAAAACGGTTTGATATGAAGGACTTGGGAGAAGCAGGACACATCCTTGGGATCAAGGTCATAAGGGATTGCCAGAAAAGGATGTTGTGCTTATCCCAAGCTTCATATGTTGACACCGTCTTGTCTCGTTTTAGCATGGAAAACTCCAAGAAGGGTTTCCTACCCTTTAGGCATGGAGTTCCTCTATCCAAGGAGATGTGTCCGAAAACATCAAAGGAGATAGAGGAAATGAAGGCGGTTCTTTATGCTTCGGCGGTAGGAAGCCTCATGTATACTATGTTGTGCACAAGACCTGATATCTGTTTTGCTGTAGGCATGGTTAGCAGATATCAGAGTAACCCTGGATAGGGACATTGGACTGCGGTAAAGCATATATTGAAATACCTGAGACGGACTAGGGATTATATGCTGGTTTACCGGGCAAACCAATTAGTCCCTGTGGGTTATATGGACTCAGATTTCCAGTCAGATAGGGACAAGAGTAAGTCTACCTCGGGGTTTGTGTTTACTTTAGGAGGTGGAGCCATTGTTTGGAGGAGTGTCAAGCAGAAATGTGTGGCGGACTCCACCATGGAAGCTGAGTATGTGGCAGCCTCAGAGGCAGCCAAGGAAGTCGTATGGCTCAGGAACGTCATCATGGACTTGGATGTGATTCTTGGTTTGCCCAGATCAATCACAATCTTTTGTGATAATAGTGGTGCAGTTACAAACTCGAAGGAACCATGAGCCCATAAGGCAAGTAAACACATAGAGCGCAAGTAGCACCTGATATGAGAAATCGTAAAGCGAGGAGAAGTGGTTGTCGTCAAGATTGCATCAGAGGACTACCTGACAGATCCTTTCACGAAATCTCTTCCAGCTAGAGCTTTTGATAGACATGTGGAGGATATGTGAGTCAGATGTATGACAGTGAGAGGACAGCAATGTCTTTAAGTATAAGTGGGAGATTGTAAGATGTGTATACTGAAAGACATAATTTCTTTATATGAACATCTTAGTTTTGAAAAGAGAATCATAACTACACTAGGTGCTTGTTTATATTAGTACATGCATGAAGTCCTATTACTTTGCATTGTATATAACATGGTATGTGGTGTCACACGGAAGATCATGTTATCAGTTCATTGCTTAGTATAAATAAGAGGCTCACAACCGAGATGGAATTGGACAACCCATCAGAATGGTTGTAGTGTAATTAGGTGTGGTTGGTCTTGATCATAAAATTACACTAATGTAGTTTGAGTACATTAAATAGGACCAAAACCTGAGGTTATCCAATTTGTATTGACTCAATAATTGGATAGGACCTTAAGATTATATTATGGAGTACGATCCCTTAATCCCGACATAATAACGGGCATATATTATTAACTATTATTTCTTTGATTTACCAATCGGCGAGATCTATTCTGTTAGATCGATAGGCCCGGTAAGTTGGGAGATAATATTAATAATATGATGTGTTGTTGATTATTGACGGAATCCGTGTCCTGGTGAGTCGGGTTGATGATGCCCCCTTGATGAGCTCAAAAGGCTCATCATGCTAAACCCTGCAGGTGGATTTGATCCGGCATGATGATAAGGTCGAGTGGTACTAGTCAAGGACTCGGAGGTTAATTAATTTGAATTGTCAGTAATTTAAATTAATTAACGGGCATTCGAGATCATAAACACGGGGGGATGGACGACTCGTAATATATGGAGCTCATATGAAAATATGGGGGTTGGTGAGGAAGTTCAATTAAGATCCTTTAGTGGAATGGATCTTAATTAATGGATCGGGTTTTGATCCATTAGTGGGCTAAGATCCAACTCCTCCTCTTGGTCCCTACCTTAGCCCTATATATATCCTATGAAGCCATCAAGAAACAGATTGATTAAGCATCTTATTATTCTTCTCCTTCTCCTCTCTCTCTCTCTCTCCTAGGTCAAGGAGTGGCTGGCGGGTGTGGAAGGGAGAAACTCATCCTTCTCCTCTCCTTCCTCTTTTCCATTTACTTCAGGCGTGGCACAAGGATAGGAGGGATCTTCCTTACCTCCTTCTTGGCTGGACGCTGGTGAAGGAAAGGGGAAAAAGGGCTCGGTGGTGGTTCACTCCAGCTAGGGGCGGCGGCGGCAAAACCTCCAAGGGAGGTCTTTTCCGGTGACTTTTGAAGGAGGAGATCATCTCCTTGGCTCCTTCTTGGATCGGCAACAACCGTAGGAGGAAGGTGGAGGTGATCGGCTGGATGAAGAAGGTGATCTTCTCTTGGGTTGGTCGGCAGCAACAAAGCTCAAGGAGTTTTGTTTTGGCCGGCGCATAGAGAGGAAGATAAAGGTTTTGGCTTTCGTTTGGTGGTCTCGGTTCGCGGTAGATTGTCGCCCACACGACGCCCGCAAAGGGAGGGACATACGATAGAAGACCGCGAGGTGATCGGAAAGATATAACTCTTTCCATGCTCCTTTGATTATCCTTATGTTGTTTATATGTCTTATTCATTTACCTCGTCATTTTTTGTGTATTAGTTTATTAATTTGATTTTGTATCATAACCATTAATTTACTAACTGGACCCCGACCATAAACACAAAAGTCGGCGATCAACTGGTCGCCTTTTTCGCGGTCGAACAGTCAAGCAAATCACAAGGCCGATTTTTGTAATTGGCCGAGTTGTGATTTGGATCGTTCGATACGGCACGAGATGGTCGTTGGGAGACGGGTCTCCATTCGGATTAATTTTTAATCTGTAGACATGGAGAGGTCTCTCGGATCGACCGAGTATTCTCTTAGGAAACCCGCCAAGCCATACCCAACACTAGACTAGGCTTGCGCCCAGTGCACAATTCTGTGGGAGTAGAAGGGACTGACTTTGATGGTACCAAGTTCAGAATGTATGTTGCCTATTCCAGAGCATATCCCCAAAACGAATCAGGTAAGTCTGAATAGCTCATCATTGCCCTAACCATATACATAAGAGTCATATTCCTTCTTTCTGCCACACCGTTCTATTGGGGCATACCGGGTGCAATCTGCTGGGACTGAATCCCAACTTCTGATAAGTAGGTCCTAAACTCACCCAAGAGGTATTCGCCACCACGATCTGATCCCAATGTCGTGATACTTTTACCTCGATGTTTCTCCACATCAGCCTTAAATTCTTTGAACTTATCAAAGCATTGAGACTTGCGGCGCATCAGGTAAATGTATCCATACCTTGAATAATCGTCAATAAAAGTGACGAAGTATTCAAAGCCACCTCTTGCCTGGATGGACATGGGACCACACAAATCAGAATGAACTAGTTCTAACACATCTTTGGCCCTATACCCCTTCGCCTTGAAAGGCCTCTTGGTCATCTTACCTTCCACGCAAGACTCTCAGGTCGGGAAGTCCTCCACCACCAATGAACCCAAGGGTCCATCAGCTATCAACCTCTGAATCCTACTAAGGTTAATATGACCAAGCCTAAGGTGCCAAAGATATGTCTGGTTCATCTTAGAAAGCTCCTTTCTCTTATTTAGGTTAGATAATGAGCTATTGACCTCTGTTTACATCGTGGGAGTTTTTGGTTATAGAGTATACAGATTGCCAACCATAGTACCCGAATAGATAATCTCTCCATTTCTCTTTATAACAACTATGTTATTAAAAGCAATAGAATATCCATCCTTTATTAACTTAGAAACCGAAATTAAGTTCTTTATAAAAGAGGGTACATATAAGCAATCTTTCAAAACCAACACTTTATTTCTCTCAAACGATAAATAAAAATCTCCAACTGCAACTGCTGCCACCTTCTTAGCATTACCCATGTCGACCACGATTTCCCTATCAGCTAGCCATCGGGTTTCCTAGAACCCCTGCAAAGTATTGCAGACATGATTAGTGGCCCCTATATCTACGCACCAGGTACTAGTAGATAGCACCGCTAAACATGTTTCAACGACTAAGCATAAGGAAATACCATTGTCTTGACAATGGGGTCAGTTTGCCTTCAAGTGTCCAGTTTGCTTACACGTGAAGCACTTGCCTTTCGGCTTCTTCACGCTAGTCCGTGGTCCCTGCGAACCTGCTGCCTTCTTAAACCCAACTTGTTTCTTCTTCTTCCTGCCTTTCGGCACAGAAGTAGAAACCCTCTAAGTCACTAAGGCCTACGAACTCTGACGAAACAACCCCTCTGCCGCCTGGAGTTCTCCCAGGAGTTCCCCCAACGTATACTCATGCTTATTTATGTTATAGTTGAGCCGGAACTGCTCAAAACTCCTAGGCAGAGACTGGAGTATAATATCAAGTTGGGTTTCCCCGGTGATTTGTGCTCCCAGTACCTCAATTTCATTGAGGTGAGCCATCATTTTCAGGACATGATCCCTCACGGGTGTCCCTTCGACCATGGTAGTCGTCATCAGGTTCTTCATCACGACCTACCTAGCGGCACGATTCTAGAGCCCGAAGAGCTCCTTGAGGTTCAGCATCATGTCACAAGCAGTGGGCATGGCCTGATGCTGATGTTGCAATACATTCGACACGGATGCCAGAATGTAACACCACATTATCTCATCTGCCTTGACCCATTTCTTGTAACGCTCCCTCTTCTCTTCACTAGATCTGTCATTAGACCTTTCAGGACAGTCTTCACAGAGTACAAATTTATACTCTTCAGCTGTAAGGACAATGTCTAGGTTTCTTTTCCAGTCAATGTAATTGGGTTCAGTAAGTTTGTTTTCCATAAGTATGGTCACTATAGGATTAAAGGCCATTTTGAAAATCCTGAGAATCACAACATACACTACTTTAGAATTCAAAATAAATTGATTCCTCAAAACAATGAATTTTCGAAATCAACCAACACCTCTACACACCGAGAAATTCGCATGCCACGATGGTGTGGACGTATATGAATTTCTACATTCGTAAGAGGAGGTTTTACCTATTAATCTTACTATCTTGTCAACCTAACTTTTTGACAAGTAAGATTAATAGTTGGTTCACTTCGACCCTGCAAAATAATAGCAGTGACTCCGATGGGGAGGATACTATTATTCACATCTAAGTGTTTACCATTACACGATACTTAGAAAATTATTTCCGATTATGTGCATGTTAGATCGATTGCGTATGCTAGAGGGGGTGAATAACACTTTACGAATCTTCTTCTTCCTACGTTGTTAGTTGCGCAAGCGGAAATATAAAAGAATAAAACTAACAACAAGAAAGCAATGCTAACTCATAGATTTACTTGGTATCCACCCCTATGGGTGACTAATCCAAGAATCCTTTGATGGATCACGCCCCGGATAACCTCCGGCTAGCCCTTGTTGCTCCTTATGGGTGGAGAAACTTCGCCACAATACCTCGACAATATCTGACCACTAGAGACTACTAACAAGCCTTACCCAAGCTTGTTTTGTTAAGAGTTTCAGCCACCACGAAGTCCTCTTCAAATAGAACTAAGTCTGAAACCCTCGCCACTAGTCGACTACTCCCAGGGCAGTCGACTGGTACGACTGAAATCAACCGTTGCAACCCCAACGTTCGAATTTTCAGCCAACTCACCAGCCGCTACCAGTCGACTGCTCCCAGAGCAGTCGACTGATCCAGAGCTGCATGCCTTCTGTGAGTTTTATCAGTCGACTGCCCCAACGACAGTCGACTGCCCCACTCACACACCTAGGGTTTCCCTTCCCGAGTATACTTCTCTCAGCACTCGAACCCTAGGATTTCCCGAGTACAATCACACAACACTCGTACCCTCACGACTCGACTGACTCCTCATCAGCAGCCTCGACTATTGCCTTCGAGCCCTCTTCATCTCGGCTCCCGTCCCTCGGATGCACACAAGCCTCCAGCTTGCCTCCATGTCATCCTTCACGCATGCCTCGAAGTCCGCACCCCTCAGTTCATCGTCCCTGTTCTCCAAGGTCCCTCGAGTGCACACAAGCCTCCAACTTGTCTCCATGCCACCCTTCACCGTACCGAGGCTGTCCAGTCAAGTCAATATGTGTAAACCTGTACAAAACTCAGCGGAAACAAAATCCCTCGAGCGATCCATGCGGAAGATAAACTCGTACAAAGTTTATCTATCTAATAGATCTATCTAAAGTGTATACCTTTGGAGCATGCCCTTCGCTTATCCCGCTCGTCCAAGATGCGCTGGATCTCTTGCACGTTCAAATGTCCGTGCCTCTATTCGTATCCACACGGACATGATCTCTCAACTTTGGGAAGAACTACCTTAGTTGTGCTAGCAACTTGAGGTAGCTCCCAGAACACCATGAACCCTACAATAGGGTTTTAGCCAAGAGGAAGAAGAGGAAGAAGAGAGGAAGGGAAGAAGGGAGAAACACTTACTACTCATTCAAAATGACTAGACCCCTTTTATATTCATCCCATGAATATGAAGAGTCTTTTGTCTCTTTGACTTCCCTTCATTAAAGCCAATAAAGAGCACATCTTTTCATGTGACTCTTCACCTTCTCTTCATCCAATGAAGAGAGACTTTTCTCTTTCCTTCATTAAACACTTTAATGAATTTCCCCTGCAATTCCGACCGGGCCTCTCGGGCATCCGACCAAGTCTCCCGAGCAAGTCCCCGAGCTCTCGACCAAGCCTGCCGACCAAGTCCCCGAGCTCTCGACCATGTCTGTTGAGCTCTCGACCCAGTCTGCCGAGTGCCGAGCTCCCGACCCAGTCTGCCAAGCTCTCAGCTCAGTCTGTCGAGTGCCGAGCTCCCGACCCAATCTGTCGAGCTCCCAGATCAGTCTGCCGAGTGCCGACCTCCCGACCCAAGCTCCCGAGTTCCCAACTCGAGCTCCCGATCAGATCTCCCAAGTTCCCAACTCGGGTTCTCGATCACATCTCCCGAAGCATCATGTCCTTAGTGTGTGACCCAATAGATTCTCGTGACGTTGGCAATGCGCCTAAACACCTTAGACACATAAGCAATGAGCGACATCTAGCAATGCATCATTGCTACCCAAGTAACAAGAAAAATCGAGATCCGACTAAACCTTCGTAACTATGATAATGTATGACCTTGTCCTTCTATCCTTGATATCTAGATTGACCAATGAGGCATAGACCGTGTCATCCTCGATCAATCTTTGTGTTTCTTGATCCCTGATTAGACTCACTCAAACAAATGAGCTTAATATCTCATATTGACTCATTTGAGCATGGCCATGCGTTTCAGCAGTCCTACTCGATCAAGGGACCCACAGATATCACTCCCGTCATATAGGAGGGATAGATCCCATCTACATCACTCAGATCCCTCCGCATAATTCATTACATACCCAGTGATCGCCTTTATAGTCCACCCTGTTACGGGTGACGTTTGACGATACCAAAGTACATAACTCCTTATGTAGGGAACCGTAGTGACTTCAGGTCTAAGGACTATTCATACTAATAGTCACATGAGAAAGTTTATGACACTCATATGACAATCTATGAAACTTTCTCATGGCGGGTCAATTCAGTATACATTCTCCAATGTATACCCATGTGTCAACTTGATATCACATATCCATGACTTGTGAGCTCAAGTCATCAGTTGACCTACATGCTAGTCTCTATGCATTAATATTGTCCTTGAATATTAATACTTGACTAGGAATGGTTTAGAGTAGTGTTCTCTACATTATCTCACTATCGATTCAACCAATCGATATAATGTAGATAAGAACATACTACCCAAGGACATTATTATACTTAGTTATTTGGCACAAATACAAAGTAAGTATAATAACCAAACATGCCTTTATTAATGATAGAATATGATACAAAATATCCCTAGTTAATCATCACATAATTGGCTCTAGGGCTCCTTCTAACACAACATACACATATTAGAACACATGGGAAAACCTAACTTAAACCCTTTGCCCTAACATCAAAACACTTGGTCACTCTGGACCACAGATTACCTCAACAATCTCTCCTTTTTGATGTTTGGCAATACGTTTAAGTTAGGGAAACCAAATAGTAGTCAATAGCAATAATTAGCAAAAACAATGCTAAACAAACAACTGGACTTACGTTGCTAAGACTCTATCTTGGACTTACACTGCCAATGCATATGCAAATGCAATCATGTATGGATCCTATCCCAAAGCATCCCACATCTAACCCTCCAAGTTAGGATTTTTCACACACCTAACTTCCCAAGTTAGGAATTTTCACACCTAACTTCCTAAAGTTAGGAATTTTCCACAACTAACCCTCCAAGTTAGGATTTTTCACCAAAACAGGCTTTTTAAAGCTTCTCCCAAGCTCCTCATACATTAAACTTACAAAGGCTTTTTACGAACCTCTCCAAGGTTCCCCTTACGCCAAGAATGGAGCAACCATGCTCCCCCTTTATCTTAGCTCCCCCTAATCCTAGGGTTTCTAGCAAAGGTGTGTTTGGTTTCCCAAATTAAACCTAATACTTCTCCCCCTTTGCCTAACATCAAAACGACTCCAACAATATCCCAATTATTGGATCTTTTAATCCCTAATGATTCTAAACATAGTGTACTAGCCCCCCATACAATCGTTTTCCATCATTTGGTCCCAAATCAGCTGTTGGATACCCAATCCAGCCCTGACCAGTCGACTACCCCCAGGACAGTCGAATGATACTCTGAAAATCAGTTTTTCAGGCCACATTCAGAAATGCACCAAAAATTTCACACATCTCCAAAAATTCTCAAATTTTGTGGAGAACTTTGTGGTACCCATACCTACTTGGGAAAAATACATTCAACCATGTATCTATCACCATTCCCAAGTTGGACATAAAACCCAAAAATTTTCTATGAAAACTAAGGCAACTAGGAGGCAACCTCCCCCTTAATCTATGTCTTCTACCAATTTTCAATTTACCTCGGTTAAGTTCTACCCAACTTAACACCATAACACTAGTTAAGTTCTCCTAACTTAACACCTAAGTTCTTTCCCCCTTGGACACTATTAAAGGATTGCCCCCAAGCAACCTTATCCCTAGTGCCAAAAAGAACTTAACAAAACCTTGAACAATCTAAGAGTTTGCAAACACATTTGCTAGGATATACCCTATCCTAGAAAAATATGATTCCATGAAAAAGTATCAAATGTGCTTGTCTTTTGGTATGACTTCTAATTTCCTCAAAAGATTGACATTTTGTATCAATTTTCAAATTCATCTATAATTCCATGTGTTTGCTAGGGCTTATCATTATAATTTGACACATGGAATTGTCCTCAATTTTCCCTTTTTATCACTAAATCCTAGATACACATGAGAAACTTATCAAACTTCCTTGAATTTCAAGATATTAATAAAGCCTTAATAAATCATGGGATAACACTTTATTCAAGGAATATGAATTCATAATCAGGAATTTTAATCTAAAGTCATATCCTATAATCCAATTTTGTAATTTCTCACTAGCCAATATCCCTTGTTACCTACCCTTACGGATCATCGACTGCCCCTGTGGCAGTCGACTACTAAAACGAACAGAGAGTTTTCTGGGTTGAGACCAGTCGACTGCCCCTAGGGCAGTCGACTGATACCTGAATTTTAGGTTTTCAGTCCAATTTCAGTAATGCCTAGTTAATTCTACAAATCTCTAAAAAAATTTAAAATTTCGTGGGGAGATTTGTGGAGCCTATGTCTACTTGGGAAAAATATGTTTCCAAATAAATGTACTTCTGATCCCAAGATTGGCACGAAACTCAACTCCTCCTAAATTATATCGTTTAAACTCATCCAAAAGTCTTAATTTTGACTCCTCCTTGATGTATCTTCTTATTTCCGACCACAATACTTTTCTAGCACTGAATTATATGGTATTTATCCATTAAAACATAATTTTATCAAATATACTCCTATTTTCATCCTTTTCTCCCTAATTCTCCTTTCAATGTGCTAATTCCCTAGGATTAAGACTTACCCAAGTCTTCCAATCCCTTTGGCACATTTCCTAGTCCACCTAGGCCATCCTAGAGAAACCATCTATTGAGATCCATTTACCATGGACCCTAAAGACTCCTAGAGCTCCCCTTTGAGCTCTTAGCCCTAGCCACCTCCCTAGGTGACTCAATCCACACTAGGCCACACCGGTGTGCCCCTAGTGATTCTTGGCCTACAAATCTAACCTTCTTAACCTTGGACACCTTGTCCTTGGTTAAGTCTTTCTTTTTACCTTTTGATGGCACCCCCTTGCCATCCTTAGACTTCTCCTTCTTGCCATGATTATATGCTTCTCCAGCATACTTCTTTTTGTTGACATTAGAGACTCTAGACCGGTATCCCAAACCCGATCTATCATAGTTGGGTTTTATACTACCCAACACCATGTCTAAACCCTTTGATCCAACCGTGAATCTTTCTAGGGTCTTTTCCAATGTATCAAGTCTTGCCCTCAAGGCTTGATTTTCCCTTTCCAAGTTTCTAACCTTAGTGTCCATATGTCCACTTTGGACATCCCTAGACCTACCCATTTTCTTAGACATGTGTCTCCCCTTCTTGGGGTTAATGCCTTGATCCTTAGGTACAAAGGTCTTAGGTTTATCATGATGCATGCTTTTCCTAGGGTTATGATCTACCTTGTTACTCCTATTCCTATCATTATACTTAAATCCAAAATTATGCACCATCAAATATTTTTCATTAATTCTAGCATGCATGCATGGATAATTAACTCTATTTTTATCATGCATAGAGGAACTTGAATTTGAATTACATTTTAACCTAGGGTTAGGAATTACCTCCCTTACCCTTGAAGTTCCTCCTTAACGTGGGCTTCTTTTCTTCCTTTCCTCCTTCTCTCATCTTCTCAAGTGTCCCAATTTCTTTAACTCTCCTTTTCTTGGACACTTGGTGTGGAAATGCCCTAGCTCTCCACATGTGAAGCATCGGATTTTTCTTCTTTTCTCTTGGGCTTCTCCACTCCTACAACCCACATTAGATTTAAGAGAATTTGAAATGGATTTAGATTTTACCTCCTTTTTACCTAGTGGACACTTGTCCTTGTAGTGCTCCTTTTCATTGCATCCAAAGCATGTGATATGGTCCTTTTTATTTGCTTTGGTGGAGGTGGAGGCTAGGTTAAATTCTTCTTCAACCTTGGATGAAGTGGATGCTTCCTCTTGTTCCGGCATTGAAGTGGCTCTCTCATCTTCTTGTGTCACTTCACTTGACGAGGTAGATGATTCTTCTCCCTTTTTCTCCTCTTCGGATGTCGAGCTCCTCTCCTCATCCAATTGGTCATTCTCCTCTTCTTGGACCATTAAGCTCATTTCCTTGGGCTCTTCTTCTTCTTCTACTCGTGTAGGGTTTTTATGAAGCGCTTCTAATTTGATCCACAATTAATGTGCATTTTTGTATGCCCCTACACAATTTAACACATTAGTAGGCAAAATGCTAAGTAATATGTCAATTACCTTTTCATTAGCCTTTGATTGATCTTGTTGTTCTTGACTCCAATATCTAGGCCTAAGCTTCTTCTCGTGCTTATCCTTTGGAGTTTCGAATGGCTCTTCAAGCGCAATCCTAAGATTCCACTCCATTCTGAACCATCTCTCTATTCTTGTCTTCCAATATGTGAAATCTTCATGGTTGTAGGGCGGTGGAGTGTAGATGTCATCCCCAAATTTGTCTTCCATTGTTCTTCCCTCTAGCTTTTGCTCTTCATGGCGGTTATTCCAATCACGAGTGGTCCTTCGCTCTGATACCAATTGTTGGATCGATACGGTATGCTAGAGGGGGGTGAATAGTATTTTTCGAACTCTTTCTTCCTACATGGTTAGTTGCACAAGCGGAATATACAATAAAACAAAACTAACAATGTAAAGAGTAATGCTAACTCACAGATTTACTTGGTATCCACCCCTAAGGGTGACTAATCCAAGAATCCTTCGGTGGATCACTCCCCGGATAACCTCCGGTAGCCCTTGTCGCTCCTTGTGGGTGGAGAAACCTCGCCACAATACCTCGACAATATCTGACCACCAGAGACTACTAACAAGCCTTACCCAAGCTTGTTTCGTCAAGAGTTTCAGCCACCATGAAGTCCTCTTTAAATAGAACTAAGTCTGAAACCCTCGCCACTAGTCAACTGCACCCAGGGCAGTCGACTGGTGCCACTGAAAATCGACCGTTGCAACCCCAACGTTTGAATTTTCAGCCAACTCACCAACCGCTACCAGTCGACTGCTCCCAGAGCAGTCGACTGATCCAGAGATGCATGTCTTCTATGAGTTTTATCAGTCAACTGCCCCAACGGCAGTCGACTGCCCCACTCACACACCTAGGGTTTCCCTTCCCGAGTACACTTCTCTCAGCACTCAAACCCTAGGATTTCCCGAGTACAATCACACAGCACTCGTACCCTCACGACTCGACTGACTCCTCATCAGCAGCCTCGACTATTGCCTTCGCGCCCTCTTCATCTTTGGCTCCCGTCCCTCAGATGCACGCAAGCCTCCAGCTTGCCTCTATGTCATCCTTCACGCATGCCTCGAAGTCCGCGCCCCTTAGCTCATCGTCCCTGTTCTCCAAGGTCCCTCGGGTGCACACATGCCTCCAGCTTGTCTCCATGCCACCCTTCACCATACCGAGGTTGTCCAGTCAAGTCAATATGTGTAAACCTGTACAACCTGCACACTCAATATACACATATTAGAACACAAGGGAAAACCTAACTTAAACCCTTTGCCCAAACATCAAAACACTTGGTCACTCCGGACCACAGATTGCCTCAACAGTGCCTTCTGATGGGGAAGTACACACGCTCTTCAATAATTTTCTATAGTCTTTTCCGACCCAGTGATCAGCAAAATATGTCCATCCGATGGGGAGGAAGGCACTCAGAGCCAACGCGCAGACTTGTTCGCATCACTTATCGGATTGTAATGGAGGCCATGGGACCCTTAGGGTCTCTCTCGCACTTAGTTATTGATTACGAGGAATTTTAACAAGCACACACACGACAAGCACATACCAACATAATGAAAAAGAAAATCCTAGATTTTCCAACTTTTCATGGCCTTGGTCTCCAATGCGCCTCCAGTAGTGTCGTCCGCTCCACCCTTCCTTATGCACATGCCACCTTGAGGGATCTTTGAGCCGAGATGATTAGCTAATCATTTACATCATTGATCTTATACTCCACGAAGGAGTGTACATAAAATCTATATCAAATGTAAACAAAAAAACTCGGCTAAACACGTGTCGTATTTAATTACAAAAATTAAATACTACCTAGCCTCGTCAACCTTGAGGATTAATTAATTTACAAAACATTGCACATCCAATCACACATGTCAAATATTTGGCCATGATAAGTTGGAATCTAGTGCCTGCAACACAAAGTTAGCCTACGTACATCCACATATCATCCAGCTAAATAAAATGTATGAAAAATATAAAAAATTAACCAATCCTAAACACACAAAATCGGAAACCTCAGCTCTGATACCAATTGTTGGGTATGGCTTGGCGGGTTTCCCTAGCGAACACTTGGTCATCCTTGAGAGACCACTCCATGTCTACAGATTACAAATTTAATCTGAATGGAGACCCGTCTCCCAACGACCATCTCGTCATCGTATCATTCGGTATGAATTACAACTTGGCCAATCACAAAGATCGTGCCTTGTAATTCTCCTAACTGAATGACTGCGGAAGAGACGACGAGTGGATCGCCAGATTTTGTGAATAAGATTGGGGTCCAATTAATTAATTATTAACCATGATACAAAATCAAAATAATTAACTAATACACATAAAATGACGAAGAAAAATAATAAGGAACCAAAGGAACAATAGGAGCTAAGGAAGAGAATTATACCTTCCCATTACCTCGTAGCCTTCTACCTTATGTCCCTCCCCTCCCGGACATCGTGTGGGCGATGAGCTACAAAGAACCGAGATCACCAACGCGTTCCAAAAGAGCTTCTTCTCCCACTAGCTGAAACCCTAACCCTAGGGTTTTTGCCGCCGGCCACCGTGAGCCACCAAGACTCACCGACACAGTAGCTGACCTTGAGTGGAAGATGAAGAAGAAGGAGAAAGAACCCCTTCTTCCTCACCCAAACAGCCCGAAACTTGCCTTCTTCCTCTACCTTGCGACGCCACCACAACCTCCTTGTGCGCTGCCTTTCGTCGGCCACCGGTCTCTTCTCCCTCGCCGCCGACCACCACAGGAGGAAGAGGAGAACCCTTCCTTATCCCTGTTAGTCCCAACCGAGTGTTGGTGTAGAAGAGAAGAGGAAAAGAGAAGGAGAAGCTCTCCTTCTCTTGTGCCGGCCGAAACCCTAGAGGGGAAGAGGAGAGAGAGAAGAGAGGCCTAGGGTGTCTACTCTTGGATTAGCCTTGGTTTCATGATCCCATGGGGTATTTATAGGGCTAAGGTAGGGACCAAGAGGAGAATTTGGATCTTGGCTCAATAATGGATCTAAAACCAATCCATTAATTAAGATTCATTCCACTAAAGGATCTTAATTGAACTTCCTCACCAACCCCCATATTTTCATATGGGCTCCACCTATTATGAGTCATCCATCACCTTGTGTTTAAGATATCGAATGCCCGTCGATTAATTTAAATTACTAACAATTTTAATTAATCGACTTCTGGCTTCTTGACTAGTACCACTCAACCTTATCATCATGTCGGATCAAATCCACCTGCAGGGTTTAACATGGTGAACCTTTTGAGCTCATCAAGGGGGCATCATTATCCCAACTCACCAGGACACAGATTCCATCAATAATCAACGGCACACCATATAATTAATATTATTTCCCAACTTATCGAGTCTATCGATTTAACAGAATAATTCTCACTCATTGATAAATCAAAGAAATAATAATTAACTATATGTGCCCGTTATTATATCGGGATTTAGGGATTGTACTCCATAATAAATCCGAGGTCTAATCCAATTATCAAGTCAGTACGAATTGGATAACCTCTGGTTTTCGTCTTGCTCAATGCACACAAAGTGCACTAGTGTAATTCTATGGTCAAGATAAACCACACCTAATTACACTACAATCATCCTGATGGTTTGTCCAAATCCATCTTGGTTGTGAGCCTCTTACTTATACTACGCAAGAAATTGATAACATGATCTTCCATGTGTCACCACACACAATGTTATCTACAATGCATAGCATTGGACTTTTATGCATATACTAATGTAAACACGCATCTAGTGTTGTTGTGATTCTCTTTTCAAAAAATATAGATGATCTCATATAAAAAGAACAAGTCTTTTAGTATACACATCTATCATTCTGTTCATTGTCCTCGCTCGGCTAAGACTTTTGTCGATCTTTCAGATTAGGTCTTTGCTACCCGACCCCCGGTCAGGTCTTCGGTGCCTAGCCCTCGGCTAGGACTTCGTGCTCAATCCTTGACCAGGAATTCTTGCACAACCCTACAGGTCAAGACTTTGTGCCTAGACAAACTAGGACTTTCCTGCACACTTAGTCAAACATGTTAGATCATAAAACATACTTAACTTTGAACCCTTTCTCATTATCAAAATCAGGTTCAATCTGATACTTTCGGTGCTAACAAATCTGATCAAGGGGTAAGCCAAATAGGACTTAATGTTTGGTGGGATAGTCCCAGGTTAGATCAGTTTGACCAAAGGGTTAGCCAAATAGGACCTGATGTTTGCAGAGTGATTAACATTCAGGGTTGGGCAGTCTAACTAAGGGTTAAGTTAAACAGGACTTGATGTTTGATATAATGACTACACCTAGATCTGGACAATTAGACTAAGGACTAAGTCAAACACGACCTGATTTTTGGTAGAAAGAAGTCTAGTCGGGATCAGATGGCTGGGCACGAAAGTCCTAGTTCGACGAATTGTGCACGAATTCCTGGTCGAGGATTAAGCATGAAATCCTAGCGAGTGAAGCTGGATAAATGTCCTGGTGAGTGAAGCCAGATAAGGTAAAGTCCTAGTGAGTGAGACTAAGCATTGGAAAACCTTAAGGAGTTGACCTTAGGTAGTAAAGTCTTGAAGAGTTGA
Organism: Boesenbergia rotunda; assembly: GCA_024364735.1. Taxonomy (NCBI): domain Eukaryota; kingdom Viridiplantae; phylum Streptophyta; class Magnoliopsida; order Zingiberales; family Zingiberaceae; genus Boesenbergia; species Boesenbergia rotunda. The sequence continues at coordinate 165,916 of JAGFNQ010006213.1, read as the reverse complement.
CTCCAAGCTAAGCCTAGTAGATCAGGTAGACTTACAGAACTAAGGTTGATTGTTTAATTATCTTGTGTTTGTTTGTCTTGTAGGAACCTAGAGCTGGAGGCAAGATGGAAGAACAAACGTAAAAAGAACAAATCCTGGGTCAGGGGCTCCCGGGCGCCCTCAACGGCATTGGGGGGGCACCCTCAAGGGGGGGGGGGGGGTGCCCTCAAGGTTGTAGGTGCCCTCAAGGGTGTTGAGGGCACCATCAACATAATTTTATCTCCTCTTCGCGCCGGATTCGCTGATTGGATCAGACTGGATCACATAGAGGGCGCCCTTATACGCTCTCGGGCGCCCGAGTGACCTATATATATAGGGATTCAAGCCGATGATTTAGAACATCACTTCTATCATTCTATGACTTATTCTCTGCGAAGCAAAAGCACTAAGACAAAGCTCTATGTCCAAGGAAGCTCCAGGAGGAAGTGCGCTTCACTTCAGACTACCGGATTGGCCAGATCTTCATTTCTGTTAGTTTGCTTTTATTTACAAGTTATACTTAATTTCATTTACCTGTGCTTGTAAAATCGAACTGTAAGATGGGTTTTATTCGCCTTTAGAAATTTTGAAAAGGAGACCATTAGTGGACTCACGTCGAGTGCATAACCCTTGGACATACTAACTCTAGGGGGTTGAGAACCAAGCAAATAAATCCCGCAAGTCACTTGTGCTTTGTTGTTTTTACTTTATTTATTTCTGCTGCGCACTAACAACTCTGATAATAGGTTGAACAAAAGGACGACGAGATTTCGTGAAAGTAAAAGTCGATATTCACCCCCCCCTCTATTGACGCCACCGATCCCACAAGAATTTCTCTCATGCCAATGTGCTATCTCCCCGATCCACTTGGACTTCACCTAGTCCCACTAGGACTTCACTCATGCCAACGTGCGATCTCCTTGATCCACTTGGACTTTACCTAATTCCCAACTAGGTTTACTTAATCCCACTAGGACTTCACCTAGTTCTCAACTAGGTCTGCCTAGACCTAATAGGACTTCCCTAGTCAAGTCTCTAGTCAACCTTGACTCACTTGACTTATTACACATATTTTGTCAAACCATATTGTCAAACATCGAAACTCAAGGTCATCTGAGCTTAATCAAACTGGTCAACCTTGACCTAAAAAAGATTGCACTAATAGATACAAGAATCTTTTATATTACTTGAGAACGTGGTCGTGCACTTGCTGACGCACATCAAGTTTTTTACTCATCTTGGCTTACTATCTCAGTTCACCATGCTTCACCAATGCTTAGTTGCAATCATGGTCTCTCGTTGTATCCTTGGAAATAGACAACCCACGTAACTTTGAAGCATAGTCAGAGGTGGGGTGAATCTATTTTTTTTAAAAAAAAAAAGCATCACACAAACCTTGACAACACTTTTTTCCAATCGAGAGTGACCACTCGAAGTCGGCAATCGGGAGTCGCCACTCATAGTCGGCAATCGGGAGTCTCCACTCAGAGTTCGTAGTCAGGAGTCTGCACTCGGACTTGACAGCCAGAAGTCTTGGAGTTAGGCTTATAAGATAGTCTAGTTTTCAGCCAGCTCAATCATCTCAAGCAGCTCCGCCTTCCCTACTTGACAGCCTAAAATTATCAATTTAGATTACTTAAAGATAAGACTAATTTTGATTATGTTTTTCAAGTTCAGTTCCACAATATCTCCATGGACAAGATTGCCAAACATAATATATGCCAAACAATCTTGCAGCTGTACCTTTGATACACATGCGAGAGATCAAAATATCTCCCTAACATTGACTATGCTCAAAAATAAAAATTAGACTCTTATAACTCGGTATGTTTGCACCAATGTATTCGTTCATTCATCATGCCCATGGGCCTTGCTCATGTTCCAACAATGCCTTTATTGGAAAATTAAGCGTAACCTTTCATCACGCAAATATTTTTTTATATTAAATTCATATTTATATAAGAAATTAATTTATGATGATCTATTTATAAAATTGATTACGAAAACCAATTGTCTACAAGCGAAGAATTCCTATGAAGTAGAGTTTGCTTTTAAAACCACATTAAAATTAAAATATAAAAGGCATGAATATAGGAAAGCCTAAGGAATTAACTTGAATTGACTAATTCAACAACAAATTTTTTAATTGATGGCCAACAAATTTTCTATCATTTAGAATTCTATTACATGAATGAAATATATAAGGAAGGAAAACAACAAGACTGACAAAATTATATGCGTAACTTCAGTATTTTTATATATCACTTTTTTTTAATCTCCCTAGTTATCTTTAACCCCCAAATAATCAAGATAGTAAAGTAGAATAATTTAAGAAATACAAATACAACAACATTTGTCAAATTTGAAACGCTTTTATTAGTATGCAGTAATCAAAGAGAAGATCTGAAGTCAGACAAATAGATTGAGTCCAATTTGTTATTGAGAAAACAGAGAACCAGATTCCTTTCTCTCGACCAACATGATCTAAGCCATTCTATAACGAATAAATCTTTCAAGAATTAAAAAGCAGGTTTTTAACACATATTCCCCCCACTTCGTTAATCATATTGTTGTTCCTTCTTCTTTGCAAAGAGTCCAGCAATCAAAGGCAACAGCTGCTGCTTCTTCTTGTTCTTGTTCTTCTTCATCACCGAGTTTTGCCTCTCCAGCAACACTTGCTCCTCTCGAACCACCGGCGGATCAGCAAATGTAACGCACCTCCTCTTCTGAAACTCCACCGAGTGACTGTTGACGTTCTCCACCTCGATCTCCACCTCGATGTCTTTGATCCTCTTCTCATGATCATCTTCAGCTTTAAGTTGCGCAAGCTCAAACTTTGTGTTCTCGAGTTCTGCATGGAGCGAGGAGAGGTAACACTTCAATTGGGAACGCTCTTCATTAGCCTTCTCTAATTTATGCTTTGCCTCTTCTAATTCCGCTATTATTGAGCTCAGACGTGTGCGTTCGTGATCGTTCTTGTTTGCTGTACTGCCGTGAAACTGTTGGGATTTTCGTTGATATATATAATGTATACACACAACATTAATAATTAAGCACACTATATATAAAGAAAAGATTAAAAAACAAAAGTAATGAATCAAAGAAAACCTGATTAAGGCGGTTTGCATAGATCTCACCAGCCAAAACCTTTTCTCCAAAGAGCATGATGGCTTCCTTCACCGACGCAAATGGGGCACTCGTATCGATCTCCGCCATAGCTCCAACACCTCTATGATGCTCACCTCCATTGCCCCCCATAATGCTGCGAATAAAATTGCCACAATCGATGTAGTAATATTGGGGGATTTAATTTATATGAGTTGAGTAGGAAGATGTGGGAGAAGTCAAGTATGGTGTAGTGGAAGATTTGGTTAAGGATGAGGTCGATTACTTCGCGTCCACTTCACTGTTATTCTCTCACATGGAATGGTTATGGTGGGGAGAGAAAGAGATGGATCAACTGTGCTTATGTGTGTGCCAAATAATTTGGTGATCAAAGAATTCAAGATAAAGGATTCGATTTATAGTATACAATTATTTCGGATGCTTAAGTTATATCATATATTTTAGGAATGTTCACTAAAATTGTCTATCATGCAATATCTATATTGAAAATATATAATAACAAGTATATAGAAAAACATACCTTGACAAGATTGGTTATAACCTCTTGTACAAAATCCGTGACATAACCGTGATTTACCACACCACACCAGACATAACCGTGATTTACCTCCTCCGTGTTGGTCCTGGGGCGGGCTGGCGAGGGCCGCTGAGGTGGCGGATCCACCTTTTTGGTCTTGTACAAAATCCGTGACATTGACGTGCATAGATTGTATATATTTTAAGACACTATTTGACATACATTCACATATTTTTCATGTTTACGATTTACGATCTCGCATCCATTATATCATTTATTAGCATGATTACTCTCATTTTATTTGAAGATATGCTCTTTGTTTATTTTTCATGATAAGATCTGATTTTGAGATAAATTGGAGCAAAATTAATGCACCTTGAAGGCAAAATTAGCTTCAGCTAGTACTTCACACAATCGTGTCGCGCCAAAGAGGCATGGTCGTGTCTCCCAGAAAACTCTAGGATGACAATCTAGAGCTTCACACGACCTTGTCGTATCCTAGTGGCACGAGAGTCATGACCCTTAGAGCCAGCAGGGACAGATTTCCAGAGGAACACATGACTGTGTCGTGTCCTAGTGGCACAACCGTGTCATTTGGTCAAAGTGCACATGCATGGGGGTGTTGTGCTCCCCATCACTGCCCCATTTTGGCACCTTACTCACACCACGCCCGTGTCTCATAGACACGGGTCGTGTGACGGAGCGAGTAGAGCTCGTGCCCTTGCCGACAAAAGGGAGAGTTCTACTCCTTTCCATGGGGAGAAGAGTTCTTCTCTTGTAGGATACCCAAGAGGTCTAGGTCCACCATCATTCTAGACATGAAGCGGCGATACGACGTCGGAGTCTCACCCTATGTTCCTCCGTAAGCTAGGATTGTTTCTCAAAGGCACCGGATTTCGACATTAGCTAAGTTTCCCTCTCTATCTTGTAGATCGAGTTGGTGCTTGCTTACTTTTATGTCTTTGTTATTCTCTCCTTTGTTTATGGAGTATATCTTCGTCCTCTAGGTTGAATGTCAACCCCCTAACAGACCCGTGCTTGCTCGAAAATCGAAAAATATCTCCCCTGTACGATGGATAATCTGGGACAATTATACATAACTTCTCACATATAATATGACACAATCATCACAAATATAAAATACTCAAAAACCACGTAGTATAAAAGCTATAATGTATACCAATAGCCCCCGGGGCTATGGTGCAGCGGTAAGGTCACTAGTTGTTAACCCAGGCATCCGCGGTTCGATCCCCAGCTTCGGCGCATTTTGCAGGAATTTTCCTCCAATGGGCCGACCCTGGACGCTGGCATCTAGACTGGCCACCACGAGCGCTTCCCGATTTACCCTGGTGACCGATGGGAAACTTCCGTGGGGCTGGGCCGATCACCCCAGGTTCAATTTGTCTGCTGCCTGGTTCATTATTTTTTATAATGTATACCAATAAAAGAATTAAAACTCAAGATAAATCCAACGATAAGCATATCAGTCCATAAATGCATAAATATAACTTCACTCAAACTACACATAACTCTATTGAGAAAAAAATACAGTCTAATAATATAAATGCGAAAATAAAGAAGATGCAGAAATAAAATAAATACGAAAAAACTCCATAAGGACTCGACATTATGGGACTAGCAACTGGATCCTCTCCTGGTTTCAAGTAACGCATCTATCTACTACCTGAAATAAAATTAGATGGTGGGGATGGTGAGTCCAGCCAAACTTTGCGAGCATAAGAGCAAATAAATGCATGATATGATAAAAGGTATATCAAGTAAGTAGATACAACAGTATATTGTCTCTGAAAAAAATAGAATAATATCTAGGCATGTGTAAAATAGAATGATAGTGCAATAATAAAGCAAACATGTATGTCAACCAAATGCAACAATCACAGCTCATATAAATGTAGCAAACACAAGAAAATATAAAATGCAATAAATGCATCTGATGTAATAACATGAGTCACCCCTGACGCCAGTCAAGCTGCCATCACATCACGTCTGTGAGGCCGAGTGGGTAGGGTTGTGACAACTGTACACACTTCAACAATTACCACTACTATAAGTGGTTGAGTGGATAGGATGTTGAGGAGCCAACTACTCCAAAAATTCTAGGAAAAAGGGGAAGCCACCAACAACTCTGTTATCCCTCAAAAACAACGGTGAGGGTCTCAACGGCTTGCCTACAACTCCAACATCCACTACCCATGAGTGGTCGAGTGTGGCATAACAGGACTGCTGCTCACACTCTAGCAACTATCAGTACCCATAAGTGGTTGAGTGGGCAGAGCAGTTAAATCACTGACAATGAGCTTAACCATGAGGAAGTTGATGTTCGTCAGCATGCAGCTATGCAGGTATGGTGCATGATACTAAATGCATAAACAACCAAGTTATAACTACGCAATGTATGAAAAATAAATACTAGAAATCATAAACATGCAACTAAACTACTAGATAGGGTATATCTACTATCAACCAAAATCCTAGTTGTGTTTAATGATTATTCCTAAGTACTCGCCTACAAACGGTACTACGGATCAAGAAGTCAACAGGAGAGACTATATGAATATAAATTTGATTAATTCAAATGTCAAACAAAGAAAGTATCAACTGATGATATCAAAAAAAAAGAACAAGGTAAAGCAGTCCTACTCCGAAATGAACAGGTCATGCATTTAAGTTCAATAAATTATAGAATACAACGAAGAAGTACCCGCCTTAAATGTAAAAAGTATCCAAGTAACCTGCATGTCCAAGTACTCGTATCAAATCAGGGTCCTGTATCAAGGATATAGTTTAACTATTTATAAACTTAACAAGTTAGATATACAAATACTAAACATGATTATGATACATCTTAATTACAACGCATATTTAATTAAATCCTCAAAACAAAGCCATACAAACACTTCCAAAACAACCTCCACATTCAATCTAAAACAAAATAGAACTACATCATCTCATAGATTTGCAGTCACAATTTCTATCACACACAAACAACCCCCAAAAATTCAAGAAAGGGCAGAAAAACTAGACTAAGCCAAAATGACACTCATGACACATCAAGAAATTAAATCTAATGCTCCACAAACAGAGCATCTACAACATCATATATTCCTAAAATAATTCTTCTATTCAATCCAAAATTAATTCTAAACATATAAACCTTACATTGGTTGCTCATGGCAGAAATTTTTCCAAAGAATCCTGCCCACGCACTTCACAAGCACCATCCGAAACTATTATACGGAACACCAAAGATGAAACTTGATCAAAACATATGAACAGGATAAAACTTCCAAATCACAAATCGCTAGCCCAACATGACAAATCTCTACATGTACCACAACTCACCTAAGGTAAGGGAAATCTGGCTGCTTCACAACCCTTCTCCACCACCTCACAACCGGTGATGGATCAAGAAAATAGAGATCCTATTTCACAAAAACTCCAAAATGAATTTCATACCAAATTAGAGAATTGCGGCAGCATCCAAACCAATTAAAGAAGTAGGGTTCACTAGGGATAAGGGAGGAAGATTGCCGACCCTAATCCCAGGAGATGGGGTCTCGCCAGATGACAAGGGAGGTAGAAACGTTGAAGAGAGCTTGCCGGTTTGGTTGGCTGAAGCTGTGTGGAGGAGGAGGAAGAAGAAATCATGCGATGAGGGCTCACGTGCAGCGATATCGGCATCGAGGGATGAAAAAATGGGAGAAGTCGATTAAAGGAAGAAATTTAGGTTAATTTATGGTTTTTTAGCATTTTGCAAAAAGGTCCTTCTAGTTTGGCTAATTCTAGCTACACCCCTAAGTTTCAGTTTTAAGCAATCTAACCCTCCAAATTTTTAGTGTCTAACATTCTCCCACACTAACAAAATTTGGTCTCCAAATTTCGTTATTAACACAACAAGTCTTAATAGCTTAGATGCAATATAAATGCTAAACGAAAATGAACCATACGCACCTCAGGTAAATAGATGAGGGTAGCGAGCTCTGATCATATCCTCGATCTCGCAAGTGGCCTCCTCATCTGAATGGTGCTGCCAACCAAGTTTGACTAACAGAATTTTCATATTTAACAAGCAATGCTCCTTGTGCTCCAATATTCGCATGGGTATCTCCTTGTAGGTTGCATCTGGCTAGTGTTTGATCGGCACCTCCGATAATACATAAGTAGAATCTGGTACATATTTTCTTAGCATGGAAGTATGAAACACATCATGAACTCAGCGAGAGATAGCGGTAGTGTCAAATAATAAGCTACTACCCCAATCCGCTCCAGAACTGGAATGGTCCAATGTAGTGTGGAGCTAACTTTCCTCTGTAAGATCGAACCTCTTCACCCCTTTCGTGGGTGATACCCGTAAGAACATGTGATCACTCACAAAGAACTCCAAAGGATTGTTTCTTTGATCTACATAACTTTTCTGACGATCCTGAGCCTTGACATCCTGCATCTAATAATATAGACTAGCTCTGTATCACGTTGAATACTCTGAGGCCCTAGCAACTAAGATTCCCCAACCTCCTCCCAGAGGGTGGGTGTCCGACAAGCCCTACCATACAACGCCTCAAATGGTGTCATCTGGATAGACGAATGATAGCTATTGTTGTAGGCGAACTCAACTAAGTGCAGGTGATCCTCCCAGCTGCCTCCAAAATCCATAACACGGGATTTCAACAAATCTTCTTGTGTATGAATGGTACACTTTGACTGCCCATCTGTCTGCAGATGGAAAGTCATACTAAATCAAAGCTCGCTACCCATGGCCTGCTGCAAACTCTTTCAAAATCGCGAACTGAAATGTGGGTCTCTTTCAGATATGATGCACAGAGGGATACTGTGTAATCTGATAATCTCACGGCAGTACAGCTCTTCCAGCCTATCTAGTTAATTCATCCCCTGAATCCCCAAGAAATGCTCAGATTTGGTTAATCTGTCAACGATCACCCAAATTGTGTTCTGTCCTCTTCGAGTCCTTAGTAATCCCACGGCGAAGTCCAGGGTGATATGCTCCTATTTCTACTCAGGAATAGAGATCTTCTGGAATAATCTAGTAGATCTTTGATGCTTGGCCTGTACCTACTGGCACACTAGACATCTAGCTATAAAGTATGCGATGCCTTTCTTCATACCATTCCACAAGTAGGAAAATTACAAATCTCGATTCATATGAGTCTCGCCAAGATGTATCACAAATCGAGATCGATAAGCCTCCTGAAGCAACTCCTCCAAGATCAGATGTGACTCAGGTACGCAAAATCTCCCTCAGAAATATAGAATGCCCTCCTCATCTTGTGTAAAATTAGTCGCTGCTGCTCTGAATCTAGCCGGCTGCCTAGAAACTGCAGATGTTGATCACTGACCTGAGCCTCTCTAATGCTTGTCCTAATGGATGACTGAGCAACCATAGTCACCAATAACCCTTTCTCTATCTGACTCTGCTCCTCCAGTCCCAACTTTGAGATGCTCTGAAATAAGATTCTAACTATTACTCGGTGACAAGCCAGAACACTCTGAGATTTTATGCTCAGTGCATCTACAACCACATTAGCTTTCCCTGGATGATAGCTAATGGTGCAGTCATAATCCTTCTTAAACTCCATCCATCTCCTTTGACGAAGATTCAATTCCTTTTGAGTGATTAGATATTTAAGGCTCTTGTGATCCATGAAAATCTCAAACATGATACCGTATAAATGGTGTCTCTATATCTTCAAGGCATAAATAATGGCAGCAAGCTCTAAGTCATGGATTGGAGAATTCTTTTCATGCTCCTTCAGCTGACAAGAAGCATAAGGGACTACCCATCCGTGCTGCATCAACATTGCGCCCAAGCCATGATGTTATGCGTCAGTATATAGTACGAGACCATCCTCTCCCGAAGGTAGCACCAAAATATGCGTAAACACCAATCACTACTTTAGCTCCTGAAAACTGGTCTCACAAGCCTTCGTCCAAACAAACTTCATGCCCTTTCTGGTCATACGTGTCAACGGTGTAGTAATGCTAGAAAATTCCTTAACGAATCGTCGATAATAACCAGCCAATCCCAGAAAATTACGCACCTTCTGAACTGATTTTGGCCGCTCCCAATTGGTGACAGCCTCGATCTTCTAGGGATCTACGGAGATACTTCTACTGGAAACCACGTGTCCAAGCAAACCTACAGAAGACAACCAAAAAGTATATTTGCTGAACTTCGCATACAACTACTCCCGTCGGAGTGCCTCCAAGATGATGCGAAGATGGCGTGCATGTTCCACCTCAGAATGAAAGTACACTAGAATTTCATCAATGAAAACTATAACGAACTGATCTAGATACTCCAAAAATATCCAGTTCATTAGATCCATAAACACTGCTGGAGCATCGGTAAGCCCAATGGCATCACCAAAAACTCATAGTGTCTATATCAGGTGTGGAACACTGTCTTCTGAATATCTGAGTCTTTGACCCTCAAGTGATGATATCCATGTTAGGATGTATAATAAAAGCCTAGCTTTTGTATGGACATCTACATTTTGAATGAGAATTACATGATCATTGTTTGCATATTTATATTGGTTATCTATGTGTATATTATCTGATACTTTACATTATAGATAACATGGTGTGTGGTGCCACACAGAAGATCATGTTATCAGTCCCTTGTCGAGTATAAGTAGAGGCTCACAACCTAGATGGTTTTGGACAAACCATTGGCATGGTTGCAGTATAATTTGGTATTGGTTTATCTTGACTATAGAATTATACTAGTACACTTTGTGTGTATTGAGCAGGAACGATATAGAGGTGATTTAATTTATACTGACTATATAATTAAATTAGACCTCAGTTATTATGGAGTACATGCTCTTAATCTCGATATAATAACGGGCACATGTACTTAATATCTATTTCTTTGATTTATCAATAGGCGAGATTTATTTGTTAAATCGATAGACCCGATAAGTTGGGAATAATATTATTTACATGGTATGTCATTGATTATAGAAGGAAACCGTGTCCTGGTGAGTCAAGTTGATGATGTCCCCTTGAAGAGCTCATAAAGCTCATCATCTTAAATCCTGCAGGTGGACTTGGTCTGACATGATGATAAGGTTGAGTGGTGATGGGTATGGCTTGGCGGGTTTCCTAAGCGAATACTCGGTTGTCCTTGAGAGACCTCTCCATGTCTACGGATTAAAAATTAATCTGAATGGAGAGTCGTCTCCCAATGACCATCTCGTCATCGTATCGATCGATTCAAATTACAACTTGACCAATCTCAAAGATTGAGCCTTGTAATTTGCCTAACCGTTCGACCGCGGAAAAGACGACGAGCGGATCACCGATTTTTGTATTTATTATCAGGGTCCAATAATTAATTATCTACCGTTAATCAACAAATAATTAATCAAGATAATTAATCAAACATGCCACATAAAATGATAGGAAACAAGAAAGAACCAAGAGAGAAATATACCTCTCTTTACCTCGTAGTCTTCGACCTTATGACCCTTCCCTTCCGAACGTCGTGTGGGCGACGAGCTACCGAGAACCGGAGTCACCAACAAGAGCTAAAGCCTCTCTCCTTCCTCTCCTTGCGCCGGCCAAACAAAAACCTAGGGTTTTTGTTGCCACCGGCCAAACTAAAGGAAAAGGCTCCTTCTTCTCACAACCAACACCTCCTCCTTCCTCCTACAGCTGCTGTCGACCCAAGAAGGAGCCAAGGAGATGATCTCCTCCCTCAAAAGATCGCCGAAAAGACCTCCCTTGGAGGTTTTGCCACCGCCACCCCTTGCGCAAGTTGCGCCGCCGCCGGCCCTTTCCCTCACCACCATAGCTGTGTCTGGCCAAGAGGAAGATGAGAGACTCCTCTTCCTTCCTTGTACCATGCAGCAAGTGAAGAAGAAAGGTGGAAAAGAGAAGAACTTAACTTCTTCTCTTATTCCCTTGCCACCGGCCAACTTGTGCCCTAGGAGAGAGAGAGGGAGAAAGGGAGAAGAATTATAAGAGGCTTAATCAATCTCTTTTCTTGATTGCTTCATGGGGTATATATAGGGCTAAGGTAGGGACCAAGAGGAGGAGTTGGGTCTTGGCCCACTAATGGATCTAAAACCAATCCATTAATGAAGATCCATTTCACTAAAGGATCTCCATTGAACTTTCTCACCAACCCCCATATTTTCATATGGGTTTCACTTATTATGAGTATATCCATCCCCCCGTGTTTAAGATATTGTATACCCGTCGATTAATTTAAATTACTGACAATTTTAATTAATCAATTTCTAACTCCTTGACTAGTACCACTCAACCTTATCATCATGTTGGATCAAATCCACCTGTAGGGTTTAACATGATGAACCTTATGAGCTCATCAAGGGGGCATCATCATCCCGACTCACCAGGACACGGATTTCGTCAATAATCAATGACACACCATATAATTAATATTATTTCCCAACTTACCGAGCCTATCGATTTAGCAGAATAAATCTCGCCCATTGGTAAATCAAAGAAATAAAATATTAACTATATGTGCCCATTATTATATCGGAATTTAGGGATTATACTCCATAATAATCCGAGGTCCAATCCAATTATTAAGTCGGTACAAATTGGATGACCTCTAGTTTTAGTCTTACTTAATGCACACAAAGCACACTAGTGTAATTCTATGGTCAAAACAAACCACACCTAATTACACTACAACCATCCCGATGGTTTGTCCAACTCCATCTCGGTTGTGAGCCTCTACTTATACAATGTAAGGGATTGATAACATGATCTTCTGTGTGTCACCACACACCATGTTATCTACAATGCAGAGTATTGGACTTTTATGCATATACTAATATAAATACGCATCTGTGTTGTTGTGATTCTCTTTCAAAATGTAGATGATCATATATATAAAAAGACAAGTCTTTTAATATACACATCTAACAAGTGGTACTACTCATGGAGTTAGATGTTAATTAATTAAATTATCAGTAATTTAATTAATAATGGGCATTCAATATCTTAAACACGGGGAGATTTTGTACACATAATAGGTGGAGCCCATATTTAAATATGGGGGTTGGTGAAGTAGATCAATGATGATCCTTTAGTGAATTGAATCATCATTAATGGGTCGACCTTTGATCCATTGGGTGGCCAAGACCCAACTCCTCCTCATGGTCCCTATTGTAGCCTATAAATACCTCATGAGTCATGAGACCAACGCATACCATCCAAGAGAAGAAAACCCTAAGCTTTTCCTCTCTCTCTCTCCCCCCTCTCTCCTAGGGTTGCGCCGGCGGTGGGAAAAGAAGGAAGAAAACTTCTTCCTTCTCTTCTCCTTCTCCTCCCTTCCTCCATACCACTTGGTGGCCGACGATCACAAGGATAAGGAGGAGTTCATCTCCTCCTTTGTGGCATGCGGAAACAAGAGGAAAAGAAGGAGGTTCGGCGGCAACAAGGAGAACCTCTCCTCTTGGTGGTGTTGGTGCCGCAAGCAAGAGGAAGGGAGAGAGGTTGCTCGGTTAGGGTTGGTGAAGGAGATACATCTTCTTCTTCTTCTTTCTCTTCACTCTTGGAGCCGGCCGACGGTCACAAGGAGAAGGAAGTTCCACTTCCTCCTTGGCCAACGGCAAGGTGGAAAGAGACCTAGGGTTTCGGCCAAGGAAGAAGAAGGAGGAGGTGTTGGTGTCAGAAGCACCAGATCGAACCTGGTTTTGATAATGTCAAAGGGTTCAAAGTTAAGGTTAAGGTGTTATATAATGAATCTATGAAGTATGCAGGAAAGTCCTAAGTAAGCTACGCACAAAGTCTTGACCTGCAGGGTTGAGCATTAAGTCCTGGTCGTGGACTGGGCACCGAAGACCAGATCGGGGGTTGGGCAATAAGTCCTGGTCATGGACTGGGTGCCGAAGTCCTGATCCAGAAGATCGGGCAGGAGTCTTAGCCGGGCAGGAGCTGCGGACAGAAGTAGAGACGGGTCAAGGAACGGATGTTTCGAGATCCGGCAGTCTCGGAGGCCGAGCAAAAGTCCAACCGGAGGAGCCGGTTGGCGAAAGGTAACTTCTCCAGAGTGGAATAGGTGAGGACGCGTTCCCCGGAAGGGGGAACAGTAGGCGTCGGTTCGACCTAGGGTTCCATTTGGAAGCATAAAGTCAGAACCAAGACAGCGCAGACTGTTATTTATACTTGATTTTATTATTACTATTGTTCTAGAACTAACCCTAGTTGCAAGAGGAAGAGGTTCAAGTTTCTGCATCCTCTCAGGCGCCTGTGCTGAAACAGGCACCCCAAATGGGGTTTCTTCCTGTGGCTACGAAGTTGAGCTGGTAGGTTGCCATGTCAGCATGTGAGGCCCCCGTGAGCAGTCAGGCGCCCTAGATGTCCCATGCACCCTGGACGGGGGATAGACGTTGGCCGACTCTGCGGATTAGGACGCGCACGAATCGGTGACGTGGCAGGCGCCCTACAGCCTCACAGGCGCCCTGGACACTAGTATAAAAGGGGTTCACCCCCTGCTTCCAAACAACACTTCTCTCAACTCAAGCACTCAAACGCTCAGTTCATTTCCTTCGTGCTCGAGTTCCAAGCGTCAACAATGCTCAAGATCGACGACCTGTTGCTCCGTTCTTCAGATTTCTTTCCGGTCGTCGGTATAATTTCAAGTTATTTTCAATTCTATATTCGTAAATTAAAACCTTGTAATACCTTTTCGAAATATAGAATTGCCCAACGAAAATAGTCAAGGACCGTGGGCCTTGAAGTAGGAGTCGTTACAGACTCCGAACCAAGTAAAAACAAAAGGAGTTAGCATTGCCGTATTTTCGATGCGCATTGCTCTTACGTATCCGAATTTATTTTTAATCGATATTCACCCCCCCCTCTATCAATTCTAAACGATCCCACAAGTGGTATTAGAGCGAGTGGCTCAAATTTTGTGCAACCACCAATTGAGCAAATTTCAGATTTTTTTTTTCTTTCGTTCATAAAATTTCTATCATTGGTGAATTTCTCATTATTCGAGGTTGGTGCAACACCACTCGATTTTCCTTTCTTTTTCATTCCGCACTGCTAATCCAAGACTCAGTCTTGGAACAAAGTATTTTTAATTTTTTTTCAGATTAAAAATTTCTATGGCTATGCAAGAAGGCTATAGCACCGCGAGATCACCACTCTTCTCAGGAGAAGATTTCTCCTACTGGAAGAGCAGGATGGAGATCCACCTGAAAACTCAGGTGGACATTTGGATCATCATCCAGTCCGGACTGGAAATCCCTAAAGATGCACAAGGTGAAGTGCAAGGATACTTAGATAGGGACGCTCCATTCAAAAAGAAGATTGAAGCAGACGCCAAAGCCACGAAGATGCTTCAATGTGGCTTAACCAAGGAAGAGCTCAACCGCATCGGCCCCTTCAGCAGCACAAAGGAGCTTTGGAACAAGTTGATCGAGCTGCACGAGGGTACGTCAGATACCCGGATCAGCAAATGTGATCTTCTACTAAACATGTTGTAGACCATCAAGATGCAGGATGGGGAAACAGCAGCACAGCTCCACACAAGGATCCAGGAGCTGATGAACAGACTACATACTATAGGTCATAAGATGGAAAACCGTGACCTAATAAGGTACACCCTGAACTCGTTCCCAAGGAACTCATTGTGGGCATCTATGGTAGATGCTTACAAGGTTTCTAGGAACCTTTTAGATATAAAACTTGATGAATTATTTTCTGAATTAGAGTTACATGAACAAACTAATACTGCACAGGTCGAGAAAAGTATGGCTTTATTTGCAGTTAAAACTCAAGGAAACCAAAAAAGAAAAAATTACAATCGATACCCGAGTCAGATCCCAAATCGGAAACTGACGATGACAGAATCGATCATCCAGAACTGGTCCGGATGGCTCGCAACTACTACAAGTTGCTGAAGAAACAAAAGCAAAAGAAGAAGACTGCACCAAAGAAGGACGATCTAGCTAAACCTTCAACAAGCCAAAAAACGAAGAGAGACGTAACCTATTACGGGTGCAACAAGAAGGGTCACTTCAAATCAGAGTGTCCCAACTTGAAAGAAAACAAGAAAAGTCAGAGAAAGAAGGCACTACAAGCCACGTGGGATGAATCGTCTTCGAAAGATGAAGAAGAAGCCCTGCACTCCAATCTTCTCACACTGACCGCCACGGATGATCTCAACTCCGAATCTGAATCGGAACCAGAACCGGAACCGGAAGAAGACGTCGGCACCGGAAAGCTATCGATCTTGGAGGACGGACAAATAACGGTAAGTGGCTATCCCGAATCACAGCTTTACGATTTAATTTCATATCTGTCTCGCAAGTTGGCGAAAGCTAACGTTCGGGTTGAAACCCTCCGACAGGAAGTCAAAATCCTGAAAGAGAAAGTCAACTCGAGTTCCTTAACTGAGTTAGTTCAAGAAGGAAACTCAACTGAAGTTCAAAAGCTTGAGGAAGAGAATTCCTCCTTGAAAACTCAAGTCAAGGAACTCAGAGTCGTGTTAGAACAGTTCACTTCAGGTTCCAAGAATCTTGACAAGATTCTTGGAACACAAAAGTTAGTTCTAAATCGATCAGGACTTGGCTATCGAACCAACTCACAATACAGATCTTACTACTCTGTATTGAACCAAACTAGAACCCAAGTCTAAGCATGGGTCCCTAAGCTGAGTTTGAACAAATAAGCTGGACCAAACCAATATTGGATCTCCAAGGACAAGATTCACATCATGCCTAGCCCATCCAGGGGGAGCCAATATGAAAATCATTTTTTTACTTAGATGATTTTTTTCTTGAATTATTGATTGATGTTTGTTTATTTATTCTTTTTATTATTCTGCTTAGACTTAGGAATGGTTAGTTAAGGAACAGACTTAATTGAAACTTGAACAACATAGTATTAGGATGAGGTGAGATGATAGTATGTTAGTTAAGCCTGTCTAAGAAGTCAGGTAGGGTAAGGCGTACCCTATTTGGTCTATTTAGTCCGGTGGAACTAGCCGAAGCTACCTCTCCAAATCCTATGCTAGTTAGACTAGAGTGTCTCAAAAAGTTATTTGAAAATGATCTTTCCTTAAAAGGCTTTGTCTAGGAAAGGGTTGTTGATTCAATAAGGTTACGGCCAAGAAGGCCTTTGTGCCTCGCCAAGACCTGGAAGCCAATTATCGAAACTCACTTTTAAATTACTATTTGTTAAACTCAAATCTAACACAAGTTTCAATTAAATCATAGAATTAACATAAAATCAAAAGTTAAAAATAATACATCTCACAAAACAGATAAGGAAACATGTTTTGTCACTTAGAATTGGATGAGATGTCTAGACCTAATAATGTAGTCCAACCCAACCAACCAAATTAAAATTCAACTTAATATTTTTAAAATTAAAATTCAACTTAATATTTTCAAAATTAAGATTCAACTTAATATTTTCAAAATTAAAATTCAACTTAATATTTTCAAAATTAAATTAATTCAAACTTAATTTTTCAAAATCCAAATTAAATTCAAAATCAATTTTTAAAATTAATTCAAACTTAATTTCTCAAAACTTCAATTAATTAAAACTCAATTTTTCAAAACCTCAATTAAAACTCAATCTTTCAAAATTTAATTTAACGTAATACTTTCTAAAATTAAATTTAATTTAATATTTTTCAAAATTCAGCTTTAACTTAATATCTTTCTAAATTTAAATTTAAATTTAACTTAATATTTTCAAAGTTTTAAAATTTAACTAAATATTTTCAAAATTAAAATCTATCTTAACAGTTTTCAAAATTCAATTTAACATTTTTACTCAGTTTAATTGAATTCAAAAACCTTAAAGATCTCAAAAATAACTCATTGTTGTTGGAACTTAGGACTTGATTGAAACATTGCCTAGTCAAATATTGGTCAAATCGGGCGCCCGAAACCCTCATGGGTGCCCAATGCTTTCCCATCGTACGAGGCAGTCAATAGCTGCACTTCTGAGTCGAATCTGAACTCAAGCGCTCAAAACTGTCACTGGCGCCTAAGCCCCTGTCACGGGTGCCCTGGTCGCCTCACGGGCGCCCGAGAAGGGCTTTATAAACCCTTGCCCACAACCCCCCTTCTCCACACCTCAAGTCATCTCCTCTCATCTTCTCCTCTCTTCTAAGGCGCCCCCAAGCTTCCCCAACCTTCCTTAATCACTCTCTTCCTATAATGCCGCCCCGGTATGAATTAGCTATGATTTTACGTTTGTTTTTTCAATTTCATTTCAGTTAGTAATGTTAGTTTTTCTATTTACTTAGTAAGCACAGAGTTACCGAAAACGATCCCGGTGCCGAGCCCAATCCCGACCCTAGATTTCGTACCCTAGCTCTCTTTAATAAGTTCGTAAACACGACATATAAACCTTTAAAGACTAGCTATTTGAATAGGAGCTTCTTCACCCGGTCCTGCCTTCTAGCCATAGACGTCATTAGCTTCTACCAACTAGAGCAACTAGTATATTGCACTAGTTCCATCAACACGACCCTGTGTGTCGAGTTTTACAACAACTTGGTCAAAATTGATGACCTTTGCTATACCACTACTGTCCAGACCATTCCACTTACCATCACACCTACCCTCTTCAACTGATTCCTTGGACTACGACCCTCTCACTCCACCTTCTGTTGCTATCCTCCTACGGACCTTCCCTTCGCTCCTCCGTATTGACACATTACCCTTGACATTCTCTACTCTCACTTTTTCGGAGATGCAAGGGATCCGACGGTACAAAAATTTTGGTCCGTCGACCTACGCATTCAGGACTACGCTCTTTATCAAGTCATGATCCGTTGCATTCTCCCTCTGACCTCACGAGATGTAGCAGTGATGCGACCCTTCCACACCTTCCTACTCTATGCGATGATCCACCACCTAGATATAGGCATTGGTCTACACATGTTCCAGACGATCATCTACGCATCTAGTATCTCCACCAATGCCAGAGTGCGGACACCCTACTGTCATATTCTCACCGCACTCTTTCATCATCACGGTCGTGGCATCTCTGCCGGAGAGATCATCATGATGATCGAGTTTGACGAGATAGGGTCTAGGAACTTCTCGTTAGCAGCCGTAGACATCTCGGCCACCGGGGTTATTTCATGGAGACGACGAGGCGCTCTGCCACTGGTTGACTCAAAGGAAGAAGTAGAGCTTGATGTCTCCGACTTCATCCGATAGCACCTAGGGCAGTCTTCGCCACCACCTCCTCCGATCACTATGGACCAGCGCCTTTCACAGATAGAGTTGGAGGTCCATAGCCTTCGAGAGGAGATGGAGTCTCATCATATTGAGCAGATGGACGCCTTTCAGGCCCGACACGACGAGAGACTGGCGACGGATCAAGCCCGCCACGAGGAGATAATGTCCATGTTCCGCTCGTGGCAGCCCGACTCGTTTTGGCATCCTGGCATGTCCTCTTAGACCAGCATTGTGTTATGAGTCTTATGATCTGACTTCCCCTACTTGATAGGGCAGATGTGTTGACTTATTTTATGCACATAACTTGGTGACTTATCTTATGTCTATGCACCTGACTTATTTATCTCCTTCATGTTTGTGCACCTGACTTATGTTTAACTAAGTAGGCAGTTAGGGATGTGCTTAGTAGAATAGGACTATTTTCATTTATTCTTTCAAAAAAATTTCAAAACTAGTATTTTATATTTTAGAAAATCATTTTCTTATTAAGTTTTGAATTTAAAATTTTTTTTCGACTTAGATTTTTTAAAAATTACCCCCTTTAAAACTAGGATTTTTCTACGCAATGGACTTAGCCTAGGACTAACCCTAGAATTGCATGCTCCTATAGATCTAGAAGCCAGCATCTCTCAAGCACATTAGATACTTTTATTGATAACCTAGACTGGGTTGAGATGCTTAGGTCTTTGCCTTGACTCAAGATGCTTTAATTCAGTGCATCAAGAGTAGTTGGGGCGATAAATACATTTGAACAGCAATCAAGCTAAGTGTTCAAGCTTAGAAAATCTAACTTGATCAGACCACTTAACTTGACTAACCCTAGTGAAAGCTGCTGTTATATAACAGTTAGTAAGTAGCTAACTAGGTTAGACAGGGACCGAACGAGTTCAATTTAGTTTGGTTGGTTTTTTTTTCTTGGACTCACTAGGATTGGTTCAATTTAGCTCATATGCTTTCAAAATTCAGTTCTGCAAAATAAACTGGCTCTGATACACTATTTTTTTTCAAATATATTTTTTTGATATATGGCAATGGGGGAGAGTAAGAAAAGGAAAAGTAAAGTTAAATTTTTTTTTAGTAAAGTGTAAAGTTAAAGTATAAAGTTAATTTTTTTTCAAATCAAATTTTTCTCAAAAGGCTCTGATACACTTTTTCCAACTTCAAAAAGTTCTTCAAGAGTCAGTTTTCAAAAGTAGTTGAAAAATTCCCTTTTCAAAAGCTAAATTATATTTCTGCAAAAGGGATATTTTTTAAAAAGGAGGCTGGTTTAAAAATAAAGTCTAAAAACTTTCTGTCGCTTTTCTCATTTTAAAAGACTTCAACTTTAAAATCTCCCTTTTTCAAAAAAAAACTCTAACCTTTTCCTCAAAAAGGGTATCCTCAATCAAAAGGTTTTTTTTGAAAAACTGCATGTTTTCAAAAGCTTCAGGGGAGAATCTTTAATCAAGGGGAGCTTTATGCATTATTTTCAAAAATATTTTTTAAAGGGGAAAGAGGGAAATATGTCTGTTTTAATACACTATTTTATTTCTGTTTTAACATAACTTTTGAACTAGGTTGTCATAGATCAAAAAGGGGAGATTGTTGGTGCCGGAAGCACCAGATCGAACCTGGTTTTGATAATGGAAAAGGGTTCAAAGTTAAGGTTAAGGTGTTATCTAATGAATCTGTGAAGTGTGCAGGAAAGTCATAGGTAAGCTAGGCACGAAGTCTTGACCTGCAGGGTTGAGCAATAAGTCCTGGTCGTGGACTGGGCACCGACGACCTGATCAGGGGTTGGGCAATAAGTCCTGGTCGTGGACTGGGCGCCGAAGTCCTGATCCGAAGATCAGGCAAAAGTCTTAGCCGGGCGGGAACTGCGGACAGAAGTAGAGACGGGTCGAGGAATGGACGTCTCGAGATCCGACTGTCTCGGAGGCCGAGCAAAAGTCCAACCAAAGGAGCCGGTTGGCGAAAGGTAACTTCTCCAGAGTGGAATAGGTGAGGACGCGTTTCCCGAAAGAGGGAACAATAGGCGTCAGTTTGACCTAGGGTTCCATTTGGAAGCCCAAAGTCAGAACCAAGACAGCGCAGACTGTTATTTATACTTGATTTTATTATTACTGTTGTTCTGGAACTAACCTTAATTACAGGAGCAAGAGGTTCAAGTTTCTGCATCCCAGCGCCTGAGAGGGCTCAGGCGCCCGAGAACACAGGCGCCCGTGTTGATACAGGCGCCCCAGATGGGGTTTCTTCCTGTGGCCGCGAAGCGGAGCTGGTAGGTTGCCACGTCATCATGTGAGGCGACCATGAGCAGTCAGGCACCCTAGACATCCCAGGCGCCCTGGACGGGGGATAAACGTTGGCCGAGTCTGCGAATGAGGATGCGCACAAATCGGTGACGTGTGACCTAGACACTAGTCTAAAAGCGGGTTCACTCCCCTACTTCCAAACAACACTTCTCTCAACTCAAGCTCTCAAACGCTCAGTTCATTTCCTCCGTGCTCGAGTTCCAAGCGTCAACAATGCTCAAGATCGACGACTTGCGGCTCCGTTCTTCATATTTCTTTCCGGTCATCGATATAATTTCAAGTTGTTTTCAATTCTGTATTCATAAATTAAAACCTTATAAATTTGAAATATAGAATTGTCCAACAAAAACGGTCAAGGACTGTGGACCTTGGAATAGGAGCCGTTACAGACTCCGAACCAAGTAAAAAAAAAGGAGTTAGCATTGCCGTATTTTCCGCTGCGCATTGCTTTTACGTATCCAAATTTATTTTTAATCGATATTCACCCCCCCTCTATCGATTCTAAACGATCCCACAAGAGGAGGCTTTGCTTTGGTCTTGGTGGCTTCGGTTCTTGGAAGATTGTCGCCCACTCGACGTCCAAGAAAAGGTTGGGTCATACAATAGAAGATCGCGAGGTAAACGAGAGGTATAACTTCTTGTTTTGGTTCCTTTCATTTGATCTTGTTTAATTAACTATTGTCATGGACCCTGATGATAAACACAAAAATTAGCGATCATTCATCATCTATTTCGCGGCTAATCGGTTAGGCGAGTGAGATTGCTTGAACAACTAGTTTGTTCAAGCGGTCGCTTAAATCGGTTAGCATGACGATGAGTCAGTTGTTTGGGAAATTATTCTCCATTCAGATTGAAGAAATTTTAATCCGGGGACATGGAGAGGTTTCCCATGCAAGCAACCATCGGGGAAACCCAACAATTGGTATCAGAGCCAATGGTTTTCGGTTTTGTGTGTTTTGGATTCGGTTACATTTTATGCATTTATCATATATTTTATTATGCCAGATAATAGTAGGATGTGCGTAGGCTAACTCTTTGGTTGCAGACATGAAATCCAACTATTATGGCTTAATATGTTGTGTATGTGATTGTGTGTGCATGTGTGTAATTTTATTTGAATCCTCGGGGTTGACGAGGCTAAATTTAGTATTTAATTTTTGTAATTAAATATGACAATTGTTTAGCCCCGCATTTTAGTTTACATTTAATCTAGATTTTTTGTACACTCCTTCGTTGAGTATAGGATCGAAGCATGTAAATTAAAATAGTTTTTTATCTCGGCTTGGAGCTCCTTTAGGGATGAGGCTTGCGTATGGTGATTGGAGGAGGAGACGAGGTGGCAACACGACTGGCGGCATATTGGAGAACAAAAGCCATAATAGTTGGAAAATTAGATTTTTCTTATTTATTGCTTTTTGTTTATATGCATGTTGTATGTACTTGAAAATTCCTCAATTCTAAACTACTAAGTGGGAGAGGGACTCTAAGAGTCCCATGGCCTCTATTACAAATTTGACATGTGATGCGAACAAACTTGCGCGTTGGCTCTAAGTGCCTTCCTCCATATCGGATGAGTTTGATTCGCGGATCACTAGGTCAGACATGGCTATAGGAAGTTATTTAGGAGTGTGTGATCTTCCCCATCGGAAGACACATAATCCTAGATAATTGCCTTAGTATCGCGTAATGGTGAACACTTAGATGCACTTAATAGTATCCTCCCCATCAGAGTCACTACTATTATTTGTAGGGCCGAAGAGGAACCAACTATTAATTTTATTTGTCAAAAAGTTAGGTTGACAAGATAATAAAATTAATGGGTAAAACCTCCTCTTACAAATGTAGAATTCGTATACGTCCACACTATCGTGACATACGATATTCTCGGTGTTTTGAGGTGTTGATTGATTTTAAAATTTATTGTTTGAGAAATCAATAATTTTTGAAATCTATTGTTTATGATCAAGTGATTCTCAGGATAATTTCAAAATAGCTTTCAACCCACTTGCTGTAATATTGAAAGAAAATAAACTTATGGGCCCTAACTTCATTGATTGGAAACGAAACCTAGACATTGTCTTGACTGCTGAGGAGTACAAATTTGTACTCTTTGAGATCTGTCCTCTTAAGCCTAGTGAGAATTCTAGTGAAGTGGAGAGAGAGAGTTATAGGAAGTGGATGAAAGCAGATGAGATAGTGCGGTGTTACATTCTGGCATCTATGTCAAATGTACTGCAACATCAGCATCAAGCTTTTGCTTCTGCCTATGACATGATGCTCAATCTCAAGAAACTCTTCGGACACCAGAATCGGGCTGCTTGGAAGGAGTCTATGAGGAACTTGATGACGACCACCATAATTGAGGGAACACCCATGAGGGATCATGTTCTCAAAATGATGGCTTATTTAAATGAGATGGAAGTCCTTGGAGCGGAGATCGATGGGGAAACCCAGGTCGATATCATTCTCCAGTCTCTACCTAGGAGTTTTGAATGTTTCACCTGAACTATAATATGAACAAACGTACATATTCGTTGGCGGAACTTCTGACAGAACTCTAGACGGCAAAGGGGTTTTTTCGTCAGAGTGCTCATGCTTTGGTTGCTCAGAAGGTTTCTACTTCTAAGCCGAAAGGCAAGAAGAAGAAGAAACAATGTGGGGCAAAGAAAGTGGTTGGATTTCAGGGACCTCAGGCTGGCATGAAGAAGCCGAAAGGCAAGTGTTTCACGTGCAAGCAGACTGGACACTGGAAGTCGGACTATCCCCGTCGTCATGAGAAAAATCAAGGTATATCTTTTTGTTTAGTTGTTGAAACATGTTTAGCGGTGTTATCTACCGATACCTGGTGTGTAGATACGAGAGCCACTGATCATGTCTGCAATTCTTTCTAGGGGTTCCAAGAAACCCGACGAATAGATGATGGAGAGATTACCGTTTACATGGGCAATGCTACGGAAGTGGCGGCTATTGCAGTGGGAGACATTTATTTATCGTTTGATAGAAATAAAACTTTGATTTTGAGAAATTGCCTTTATGGACCTACTTTTAGAAAGAACCTTATTTCAGTTTCTAAAATAATAAAGGATGGGTATTCTATTTCTTTTAATGACAGAATTGTTATAAAAAGAAATAGAGAGATTATTTGTTCAGGTGCGTGGGTTGGCAATTTATACACTCTTGAACCAAAAACTCCCATGATGCAAATAGAAATAAATAGCTCATCGTCTAACCAAAATAAGAGAAAAGAACCTTCGAAAATGAACCAAACATATCTTTGGCATCTAAGGCTAAGTCATATTAACCTTAGTAGAATTCAAAGGTTGATAGCCGATGGACCTTTGGGTTCATTGGTGGTGGAAGACTTCCCAACCTATGAATCTTGCTTGGAAAGTAAGATGACCAAGAGGTCTTTCAAGGCCAAGGGGTATAGAGCCAAAGATGTGTTAGAATTGGTTCATTCTGATTTGTGTGGTCCTATGTCTATCCAGGCTAGAGTTGACTTTGAATATTTCATCTCTTTTATAGACGATTATTCAAGGTATGGATACATTTACTTGATGTGCCGCAAGTCTGAATGCTTTGATAGGTTTAAAAAATTTAAGGCTGATGTGGAGAAACATCAAGGTAAAAGTATCAAGATACTACAGTCTGATCATGATGGTGAGTACCTCTTGGGAAAGTTTAGGAGCTACTTATCAGAGGTTGGGATTCAATCCCAATTGTCTGCACCTGGTACACCCCAGCAAAACGGTGTGGCAAAGCAAAGGAATAGGACGCTTATGGAGATGATTAGATTGATGATGAGTTACTCCGAGTTGCCAGATTCATTCTGGGGATATACTCTGGAAACGACAGTGTACATTCTGAACTTGGTACCATCTAAATCAGTACCTTCTACTCCCACAGAATTGTGGATTGGGCGAAAGCCTAGTCTGAGACATATTCGGATTTGGGGTAGTCCAGCACATGTGTTGAAGGGAGATGCTGATTAGTTGGAATCTCGTACAGAAGTACGCTTGTTTGTAGGCTATCCTAGAGGAACGAAAGGTGGTTTGTTCTATAGTCCTAAAGATCAGAGGGTGATCGTTAGCATGAATGCCCGATTTTTAGAGGAAGATTATGTGATGAACCACAAGCCCATGAGTAGGATTATTCTTGAGGAATTGAGAGGGGAAGTTCCAATTTCAGTACCAACAGTACAGGAGGGCATTCCACAAGTGACTGCGGCGCGTGTCACAGAGGATACACAGGTAGTACCTCGTCGCAGTGGGAGGGTTGTTAGACAACCCGATAGATTAATATTCTTGGGAGAGCCTTCGGACTTGGTCCTTGGTGAACATGAACCTGATCCCTGGACCTATGACGAGGCACTCCAAGATAAAGATGCAGTATCTTGGCAAAGGGCGATGAATTCTGAGATAGAATCTATGGATTCTAATCATGTCTGGGAGCTAGTAGAACCACCCAATGGTGTAAAAGTCATTGGATGCAAGTGGATCTACAAGAGAAAGAGAGGATCAGACGAGAAGGTAGAGACCTTCAAAGCAATGCTTGTTGCGAAAGGGTATACTCAAAAGAGGGTATCGATTATGAGAAGACCTTTTCGCTGGTAGCCATGCTTAAGTCTATCCGAATTCTCTTATCTGTTTCCGCTCATATGGACTATGAGGTTTGGCAGATGGATGTCAAGACAGCTTTCCTTAACGGAAGTCTTGAGGAAAACATCTGTATGAAGCAACCAGAGGGATTCATTGCAAAGGGCAAGGAGCATCTTGTGTGTAAGCTTAATCGGTCCATTTATGGATTGAAGCAAGCTTCATGATCTTGGAACATCCGCTTTGATGAGGTAATCCAGTCCTATGGATTTATTCAAAGTCCGGATGAGTCTTGTGTATACAAAAGATGTGATGGAAACGTAGTGATATTTCTTGTACTATACGTAGATGATATTTTACTCATTGGCAACAGTGTCAAAAAGTTATTAAACGTAAGGGTATGGTTGTCTAAACAGTTTGATATGAAGGACTTTGCAGAAGTAGGACACATCCTTGAGATCAAAGTTATAAGGGATTGTAAGAAAAGGATATTGTGCTTATCTCAAGCTTCATACATAGATACTATCCTAGCTCGTTTTAGCATGCAAAACTTCAAGAAAGGTTTTCTACCTTTCAGGCATGGGATACCTCTATCTAAGGAGATGTGTCCTAAAACATCAAAAGAGATAGAGGGAGATGAAGCCAGTTCCCTATGCTTCGGCTGTGGGAAGCCTCATGTATGCTATGCTATGTACGAGACTGGATATCTGCTTTGCTGTGGGCATGGTTAGCAGATATCAGAGTAATCTAGGACAGGGGCATTGGACTGGAGTAAAACATATATTGAAATACCTGAGAATGACTAGGGATTATATGTTAGTTTACCAAGCAGATTAATTACTCCCTGTGGGTTATACGGATTCTGACTTCCAATCAGATAGGGATAAAAGTAAGTTTACCTCGGGATATGTGTTTACTTTAGGAGGTGGAGCCATAGTATGGAGGAGTGTCAAGCAGAAAGTGTGGTGGACTCCACCATAGAAGCTGAGTATGTGGCAGCCTCTGAGGCGGCCAAAGAAGTTGTATGGCTCAGGAACTTCTTGATGGACTTGGATGTGATTCCTAATTTGCCCAGAGCTATCACAATTTATTGTGATAATAGTGGTGCAGTTGCAAACTCAAAGGAACCACGAGCCCATGAGGCAAGTAAACACATAGAGCACAAGTACCACATGATACGAGAGTGTTAGGACTGTGACCGTCAAGCTAGAGGGGGTGAATAGCTTTTCTCGATTCGTTCTTCCTACGATATTAGCATGCACAAGCGGAAACAATAATAACACGAATAAAACAAACGCTAACATCAAACCTTTACGTGGTTCGGAGATGACGCTCCTAATCCACAGCTGTTCGTAAGGTGGACGATCCCGATCCGTCGGTGGATGACTCCCCAGATGTCCTCCGGCTAGCTCGTGTAACTCCTTATGGGTGGAGAAACCTCGCCACAAACCAAACATCACTCTTGAGCAACAAATACTATTAATGAGCTGTAATCAAGCTCATTTCGTCAAGATCTCTTATCCAAAACCGAGCCCCTTTAAATACTGCTCAAGGCTGAGAAACTCGCTATCAGTCGACTGTTCCTTTACTAGTCGACTGATCCCACTCAAATTCGACCGTTACAGTTTAACGTTCAAATTTGAGCAACTGACCACTAGTCGACTGGTCCATTACTAGTCGACTGATATTTTGTGGTATACGCCAGTTGACTTCCCCAAGGCCAATCGACTGTCCACCCTTACACCTAAGGTTTCCCTTCCCCGAGTACATTTCTTTCAGCACTCGAACCCTAGGATTTCCTGAGTACATTTCACTCAGCACTCATACCCTCACGACCCAGCTGACTCTTCACCAGCAACCTCGATCTGTTGCCTTCGCGCCCTCTTCGTCTTCGGCTCCCGTCCCTCGGATGCGCACACAAGCCCTCGGCTTGTCTCCATGTCATCCTTCACGCATGCCTCGAAGTCCGCATCCCCGGCTCATCGCCCCTGCTACATCCATGGTCCCTCGGATGCGTACACAAGCCTACGGCTTGTATCCATGTCATCCTTCACCGTACCCGAAGTCGTCCAACTGAGTCCATGTGTATCCTGCAAGACCTACACACTAAAAGACACATATCAAAACACAAGGGTAAACCTAACATAAACCCTTTGCCCTAACATCAAAACACATGGTTACTCCGGACCATAGATTGCCCCAACAATCTCCCCCTTTTTGATGTTTGCAATACGTTTAAGTTAGGGAAAACAAATAACAATAACAATGCTAATAACCATTTGGACTTACGTTGTCAAGTCTTCACCTTGGACTTACACCGCCAATGCATATGCAATGCAAATATGGATCCTATCCCAAGGCATCCCACACCTAACCTCCCCAAGTTAGGACTTTTACCAAAACGGGCTTTTTAAAACCTCTCCAAGGCTCCCCCTACATTAGACTTACAAAGACTTTTTTTAAGAACCTCTCCAAGTCCCCCTTGCGCTACCAATTGAGCAACAATGCTCCCCCTTTACATAAGCTCCCCTGAACCTAGGATTTCTTACATAGTGTGTTTGGATTGCCACTTAAACCCAACACTTCTCTGTTGGTGCAGGAAGCACCATATCAAACCTTGTTTTGATATTGGCAAAGGGTTCAAAGTTAAGTACTATTTGTGATATAATAAAGTTACTCAAGTGTGCAGGAAAGTCCTAGGTAATCTAGGCAATAAGTCCTGGCCGTGGGCTGGGCAACTAAGTCCTGGCATAAGATTGGGCAATAAGTCCTGGTCATGGACTGGGCACTAAGACCTGGCCGAGGGCTGGGTACCGAAGACCTGGTTTGAGGAATCAGGCACTAAGATCTGGCCGAGGGCTGGGCACCGAAGACCTGCTTGGAAGGTGGGCACTAAGACCTGGTCGCGGATTGGGCACGAAGACCTGGTGAGTAAAAATGGGCAAAAGTCCAATCGGAGGAGCCGGTTGGCAAAAAGGTAAATTCTCCTGAGAGGAGTAGGTGAGGACGCGTTCCCCGTCGAGGGAACATAGGCGTCGGTTCGACCTAGGGTTCCATTTGGGAGACCCAAAGTCAGAACCAAGACAGCTACGACTGTATAAACTAACTAACGCTCTTGCCTTGTTTGTTGTGGAACTAACCTTGGATGCAGGGACCAAAGGAATGTGTTTTTGCAGCTTAGAACGCCCCAAAGGAGAGGGGCAGTAGCTGGGCTAGGCGCCCGGGAGGTCCCAGGCGCCCAAGGTCAAAGCTAAACGAACAGCTAAGCAAGAATCGCTTCGGAAGCTTACTAGGCCAGGCGCCCTCAAGGTCTTGGGCGCCCTGAAGGTCCCGGGCGCCCTGGATGTCTCGGGCGCCCTAGGACCAAGCCAAATTGTGATCGAAGCAAACTCAGCCAAGAAGCCAGCAGACCAAGTCAACCGGGGCGCCCCCGTCAGCTCCGAGGCCGATTCTGGAGGGATAAGCGCTGACCGAGATGCGGATGAGATTTCTCGGATCCGAAGGCACGTGTCAGGCGCCCCCAGCGTCCAGGGCGCCCCCAGGAGCACTATAAAAGGGGCTCGACCCCAAGGCTTCAGGACATCGATTTTCCAACGCCTCTATGCTCTTCGTTCAAGCGCTCTGCTCCGGAAACCTCCGATCTCGAGATTCTAGTGCCGACGACGACCCTCTGCTCCGAAGTACGATCCACACCGGGCGTCGGTAACGAAGAGTATAATTTTCTTTATTGCACTACTATTGTAACATTCTTTGTAAATCTTTGCGCCATTATAGAATTGCCCGCAGTAAACGGTCAAGGACCGTGGGCCTTGGAGTAGGAGCCGACCACGACTCCGAACCAAGTAAAAGTACTTGTGTTATTCTTGTGTGTTTGTTTTCATTTCCGCTGCGTAATTTCTCTCAATCTTATCCGAAACGTTTTCAAGATATTCACCCCCCCCCTCTATCGTGTTTACTCGATCCAACATTCTCCCCCTTTGCCATACGTCAAAAAGACTCCAACAATTTTCCTCTCATTGGATCTTTTAACTTCTAATGACCAGAAACACAGTGTACTAACCCCCTTGAGATTACATACTTTTTGGCATCATTTAGACACCATTTGACTGCTAAAACACCAAAATCAACCTTTACCAGTCGACTGCCCTCTGTCCCAGTCGACTGGCACCTTGAAAACCCAAATTTCAGCATTTCTGACCCAAATTTAGAAATGCATCAGAAATTCCACAAATCTCCAAAAATTCTCAAATTTTGTGGAGAGGTTTGTGGTACCCAAGTCTACTTGGAAAAAATACATCCAACCATGTATCTATCACCAATCCCAAGATTGACACAAAATCCAAAACTAGCAAAATGGTTCAACTGAACCTTGACCTAAAGTCCTAGTTTTGACCTCCTCTTGATGTCTCTACCCATACCAAGCCACAATGCATCCTTAGCATCGATTAATATGGCATTTATACATCAAAAACCAATTTTCATGCAATATGACCCCAATGTCATATTTCCACGCATGATACACAACTCCAATGTGCCAAAACCTATGAATTGAGACTCAAGTCTGTCTCCAGCTCTTTTGTCACACTCTATGATCCATCTAGACTTCCGAGAGAAACCCTCCCGGGATCCATAGACCATGGGTCCCAACTTGACTCCTAGAGCTCCCCCTTGAGCTCTTAACCCTAGCCACCTCCCTAGGTGACTCATTCACAACCACAACGTCACACCGGTGTACCTCCAGTGACTCTTGACCAATAAACTTAACCTTTTTAACTTTTGACTTCTTGTCCTTAGTTAAGACCTTTTTCTTTCCTTTTAATGGCATCCCCTTGCTATTCTTGAATTTTCGCTCCTTGCCATAATTATATGCTACCTTAGCATATTTCTTTTCATTGGCATTGAAGACCTTAGATCGGTATCCTAACCCCGATCTATCATTGTTGGGTTTTAGAACACCCAACAACATACCTAAACTCTTAGATCCAATAGTGAATCAATCTAGGATTTTCTCTAATCTATCAAGCTTTTCCCTCAATGCTTGATTTTCCCTTTCTAGGTTCTCAACCTTAGAATCAACATGTCCTCCTTGGACATTCCTAGACCTACCCACCTTCCTAGGCATATGTCTCCCCTTCTTAGGATTTGTGTCTTGATCTTTAGGTCCAAAGGTCTTGGATTTATCACGATGCATGATTTTCCTAGGGTTTTGATCTACAATATTACCCCTATTTCTATCATTATACCTAAATCCATTATTATTCTTAACAAGCATATAAGAATTTAAAATTGGGTTTAATTTTAAACAAGGAATTACCTTTTCTTTTACCTATGAAGCTCCCCCTTGACTTGAGCTCCTCTTCTTTTTCAATTTCTTCAAGTGCGCCAATTTCTTGACTTCTCCTTTCTTTGGGCACTTGGTGTGGTAGTGTCCACGCTCACCACACGTGAAGCAAATTATATGCTTCTTATCTTTCTTTGCTCCATCCCTACCACTCATGTTAGTTTTTAAACTATTTGAATTGAGTTTAGGGTGTACCTCCTTTTTCTTACTCAATGGATACTTGTCCTTGTAGTGTCCTTTTTTATTGCACTCAAAGCAAATTATGTGTTCCTTTGACTTTGCTTTGGTGGAGGTGGAGACTTCTTCTTGCTCCGGTATTGAGGTGGGTCTCTCCTCCCCCTTAATCTTTGAAATGGATACCTCTTCTATTTCTTCCTCACTTGAAGATGTGGACGATTCAACTCTCTCCTCCTTTTCGGATGTTGAACTCGACTCAACTTCCGATTGGTCCTTCTCCTTTTCTTGGACCAATGACTCCTTTTCCTTGGACTCTTCTTCTCTTTGTCCTTGTGTCGATTTTTCATGTAGAGCTATCACCTTCCTCCATAGCTCATATGCATTTTTATATTCTCCTACATTTGACACAATATATGAAGGTAATAAATTTAATACAATTCGGGTTACCTCCTTATCCGCCTCTGCTTCTTCTGTTTGACTCTTGGTCCAATACTGAGGTCGAAGGTGGTTTCCCTTCTTGTCCGTTGGAGCTTCAAATGACACTTCCAATGCGGTCCAATGATCCCAATCCATTTGGAACCATGTCTCCAATCGCTTCCTCCAATATTGGAAGTCATTTCGATCATATGGAGGTGGGATCCGAATATCCCATCCTAGCGGACCTTCCGATTCCATCTTCCTCTAGCTTTTTGCTCTCCCGGCGATTAGTCCGTAGACGAGCGAACCTCCGCTATGATACCACTTATTAGGACCATGACCGTCAAGCTAGAGGGGGGGTGAATAGCTTTTCTTGATTCGTTCTTCCTATGATGTTAGCGTGCGCAAGCGGAAACAATAATAACACGAATAAAACAAACGCTAACACCAAACCTTTACGTGGTTCGGAGATGACGCTCCTACTCCACGGCTGTCCGTAAGGTGGACGATCCCGATCTGTCGGTGGATGACTCCCCAGATGTCCTCCGGCTAGCTCGTGTAACTCCTTATGGGTGGAGAAACCTCGCCACAAACCAAACATCACTCTTGAGCAACAAATACTATTAATGAGCTGTAATCAAGCTCATTTCGTCAAGATCTCTTATCCAAAACCGAGCCCCTTTAAATACTGCTCAAGGCTGAGAAACTCGCTATCAGTCGACTGTTCCTTTACTAGTCGACTGATCCCACTCAAATTCGACCGTTACAGCTTAACGTTCAAATTTGAGCAACTGACCACTAGTCGACTGGTCCATTACTAGTCGACTGATATTTTTGTGGTATACGCCAGTCGACTGCCCCAAGGCCAGTCAAATGGTCCACCCTTACACCTAAGGCTTCCCTTCCCTGAGTACATTTCTCTCAGCACTCGAACCCTAGGATTTCCCGAGTACATTTTGTTGGATCGAAGAAAATGATAGAGGGGGGTGAATATCGTTATCAAAATTTTTCGGACAGTTAAAGAATATACGCAGCGGAAAGAAATAAAGTACACAAGAACACAAGTCAATTTTTTACTTGGTTCGGAGTCGTGGTTGGCTCCTACTCCAAGGCCCATGGTCCTTGACCGTTTACTTTGGGCAATTCTATATTCGGAAAGGTTTTTACAGATTAATAGTACAGATATAGAATTTGAGAAACTAAATCACAACACTTTCGTTAATTGAACCTTTACCGACGCCCGAGATGGATCGCATTCCGGAGCAGAGGGTCGTCGTCAGCGCTGAAATCTCAAAATGAAACTTTGCCGGAGCGCAGCGCGTGAGCGAAAGTGTTTGGAGCGTTGGAAAGAATGGATGTCGAAGTCTTGGGGGTGAACCCCCTTTTATAGCACCCATGGGGGCGCCTGGTTCGTTGTGGGCGCCTAACACGTGCCTCATCCTGCGAGAAACTCCATCCGTGGGCTTGGTCAGCGCTTATCCCCTTCGACTCGGCACCTGGGCTGACTGGGGCACCCGGGATCTCTTGGGCGCCTGGGTTGACCTGTTCCATTGGCTTCGTGGCAGATTTGATTCGATGGCTGCTTTGGCTTTGACCTTGGGTGCCCGAGACCTCCTGGGCGCCTAGCCCAGTGTAGTTTGAAGCAGTCTTGCTTCCTTGATGTTTTGGCCTTTTACCTTTGGCGCCCGGGTCCTACCGGGCGCCTAGCCCAGTGACCTACCCCATTCCCTTGGGGCATTCTGAGCTGCAGAAACATAATCCTTCGGTCCCTGCAACCAAGGTTAGTTCCAAAACAAACTAAGCAAGAGTATTAGTCATTATTTACAGCCTTAGCTGTCTTGATTCTGACTTCGGGTTTCCCAAATGGAACCCTAGGTGGAATCGACGCCTACTGTTACCTCGACGGGGAACGCGTCCTCACCTACTCCTCTCAGGAGAGTTTACCTTTTGCCAATCGGCTCCTCCGGTTGGACTTTTGCCCAATCCACCTGACCAGGTCTTCGTGCCCAACTTCCGGTCATGTCTTCTTGCCCAGCTTCCAGTCAGGTCTTCGGTGCCTAGCCCCTTGCCAGGACTTCTTGTCCAGTCCTCGACCAGGACTTCTTTGCTCGACTTCCGGTCAGGTCTTCTTGCCCAGTCTTTGACCAGGACTTCTTTGCCCAGCCCTTTGCTAGGACTTCTTGCCTAACATACCTAGGACTTCTTCCTGCACACTCAGTGAACATATTAGATCACAACAACACCTTAACTTCTGAACCATTTGCCATTATCAAACCCTAGGTTTGACTTAGGTGCTGCCTGCACCAACACATTTCACTCAGCACTCGTACCCTCATGACCCAGCTGACTCTTCACCAGCAGCCTCGATCTGTTGCCTTCGCGCCCTCTTCGTCTTCGGCTCCCGTCCCTTGGATGCGCACACAAGCCCTCGGCTTGTCTCCATGCCATCCTTTATGCATGCCTCGAAGTCCACGTCCCTCGGCTTATCGTCCCTGCTATATCCATGGTCCCTCGAATGCGCACACAAGCCCACACCTTGTCTCCATGTCATCCTTCACCGTACTCGAAGTCGTCCACTTGAGTCTATATGTATCCTGCAAGACCTGCACACTCAAATACACATATCAAAACATA
Organism: Boesenbergia rotunda; assembly: GCA_024364735.1. NCBI lineage: Eukaryota > Viridiplantae > Streptophyta > Magnoliopsida > Zingiberales > Zingiberaceae > Boesenbergia > Boesenbergia rotunda. The sequence goes on along the minus strand of JAGFNQ010006213.1, from coordinate 131,564 downwards.
AGAGTGAACCTAACTTAAACCCTTTGTCCAAACATCAAAACACATGGTCACTCCGAACCATAGATTGCCCCAACAGAGAGATCGTAAATCAAGGAGAAGTTATTGTCGCCAAGATTGCATCAGAGGACAACCTGGCAGATCTTTTCACTAAAGCCCTTCCAGCGAAAGCTTTTGATAGGCATGTGGAGGGTATGAGAGTCAGATGTATGGCATTGTGATGGCAGCATAGTCTTTTAGTATAAGTGGGAGATTGTTAGGATGTATACTAAAAGCCTAGCTTTTGTATGGACATTTACATTTTGAATGAGAATCACATGATCATTGTTTGCATATTTATATTGGTTATCTATGTGCATATTGTTTGATACTTTACATTGTAGATAACATGGTGTGTGGTATGATACAGTAGATCATGTTATCAGTCCCTTGTAGAGTATAAGTAGAGGCTCAGAACCTAGATGGTTTTGGACAAACCATTGGCATGGTTGTAGTGTAATTTGGTATTGGTTTATCTTGACCATAGAATTACACTAGTACACTTTGTGTGTATTGAGCATGACCGATATAGAGGTGATTCAATTTATACTGACTATATAATTTAATCAGACCTCAGTTATTATGGAGTACATGCTCTTAATTCCAATATAATAATGGGCACATGTACTTAATATCTATTTCTTTGATTTACCAATGGGCAAGATTTATTTGTTAAATCGATAGGCCCGGTAAGTTGGGAAATAATATTATTTACATGGTGTGCCATTGATTATAGAAGGAAACCGTGTCCTGGTGAGTCAAGTTGATGATGTCCTCTTGAGGAGCTCATAAAGCTCATCATGTTAAATCCTGCAGGTGGACTTGGTCCGACATGATGATAAGGTTGAGTGGTACTACTCATGGAGTTAGATGTTAATTAATTAAATTATAAGTAATTTAATTAATTAATGAACATTCGATATCTTAAACACAGAGAGATTTTGTACACATAATAGGTGGAGCCCATATTTAAATATGGGGGTTGGTGAGGTAGATCAATGATGATCCTTTAGTGGATTGAATCATCATTAATGGATCGGCCTTTAATCCATTGGGTGGCCAAGACCCAACTCCTCCTCATGGTCCCTATTGTAGCCTATAAATACCTCATGAATCATGAGACCAAGGCATACCATCCAAGAGAAGCAAACCCTAAGCCTCTCCTCTCTCTCTCTCTCTCTCCCCTCTCTCCTAGGGTTACACCAGCGGTGGGAAAAGAAGGAAGAAAACTTCTTCCTTCTCTTCTCCTTCTCCTCCCTTCTTCCATACCACTTGGTGGCTGGCGATCACAAGGATAAGGAGGAGTTCATCTCCTCCTTTGTGGCATGCTAAAACAAGAGGAAAAGAAGGAGGTTCGGCGTCAACAAGGAGAACCTCTCCTCTTGGTGGTGTTGGCGCCGCAAGCAAGATAAAGGGAGAGAGGTTGCTCGGTTAGGGTTGGTGAAGGAGACACATCTTCTTCTTCTTCTTCTTCTTCTTCATCTTCTTCATTCTCTTCACTCTTGGGAGCCGACAGTCACAAGGAGAAAGAAGTTCCACTTCCTTCTTGGCGGCGGCAAGGTGGAAAGAGAACTAGGGTTTCAGCAAAGGAATAAGAAGAAGGAGGAGGCTTTGCTTTGGTCTTGGTGACTTCGATTCTTGGAAGATTGTCGCCCACTCGACGTCCAAGAAGAGGTTGGGTCATACAATAGAAGATCGCGACGTAAACGAGAGGTATAACTTCTTGTTTTGGTTCCTTTCATTTGATCTTGTTTAATTAATTATTGTATGATTAATTATTGTCATGGACCCCAATGATAAACACAAAAATCGGCGATCCATTCATTGTCTATTCCGCGGCTAATTGTTAGGTAAGTGAGATTGCTTGAACAAATAGGTTAGCACGACGATGAGTCAGTTGTTTGGGAAATTGTTCTCCATTTGGATTGAAGAAATTTTAATCCGGGGACATGGAGAAGTTTCCCATGCAAGCAACCGTCGAGGAAACCCAACAATCCAAGCGCAGATAAATATTGGAATGCACTGATGTATCCTTCAACTGATCAAATAAATCCTCAATCCGTGGTACAGGATATTTATTCTTAATGGTCATTGCATTCAAGTGTCTATAGTCGATGCACAATCTCAGAGAATCATCCTTCTGTTGGTGCAGGAAGCACCATATAGAACCTTGTTTTGATATTGGCAAAGGATTCAAAGTTAAGTATTATTTGTGATCTAACAACGTTACTCAAGTATGCAGGAAAAGTCCTAGCGAAGGGCTGCTAGGCACCTGGCGAAGGACTACCAGGAAACAAAGTCCTAGCGAAGGGCTGCTAGGCACCTGCCGAAGGAATGCCAGGGTAAAAAGTCCTAGCGAAGGACTGCTAGGCACTGGCGAAGGAATGCCAGGGTAAAAAGTCCTAGCGAAGGACTGCTAGGCACTGGCGAAGGAATGCCAGGGTACTGAAGCCCTAGCGAAGGACTGCTAGGCGCCAGGCGAAGGACAGCTTGGGACTGAAGACCTAGCGAAGGACAGCTAGGCACCGGGCGAAGGACAGCTTGGTATCCAAGATCTGGTGAAGGACTGCTAGGCAAAAGTCTAACTAGAGGAGCGGTTGGCATCAGGTACATTCTCCCGAGAGGAGTAGGTGAGGACGCGTTCCCCGTCGAGGGAACAGTAGGCGTCGGTTCGACCTAGGATTCCATTTTGGAGACCCAAAGTCAGAACCAAGATAGCTAAGGCTGTATAAACTAACATCTTATTGTTTTATGGTGTTTTGGACTAACCCTGGATGTAGGACCGAAGGAACGAGTGTCTGCAGCTCAGAGAGCCTCAAAGGAATGAGGCAACAGCTGACCAGGGCGCCCGGAGTGTCCCGGGCGTCCCCAAGGTGAACACAAAACACACAAAACAAAGGCAGGCTTCGACAGCTCATCTCCCGGGCGCCCCCGTGCTCCCGGGTGCCCCCGCTGCTCCCGGGCGCCCCCAGCGCTCCGGGCACCCCCAGTGCAAGCCTACGAACAGAAGCCAGCCAAGCCAAAGGGATAAGATTTGACCCGGTCAACCCGGGCGCCCCCAGCGTCCCAGGTGCCCCGGTCAAGTTGTGATCCCGAGTTTAAAGGGATCAGAAGTTGACCGAGGGAAAGGCGGATCGGCCGACACGTGGGGGGGCGCCCCCGACGTTCCGGGCGCCCCCAGGGCCAATAAAAGGGCCCTCGACCCCGAGGCTTGGAACAATGAATTCTTCAATGCTTCTACGCTCTTCTGCTTCCGCGCTCTGCTCCGGCAACCTCCCGACTCAAGATACAAGCGTCGACGACGTCCTACTGCTCCGGAAAAAGTAATCTACATCGAACGTCGGTAAAAAGAAGAGTTTAATTTCAATACTGCACTTTAACTGTAATTCCATTTCTGTAACTGATTTTGCGCGATTATAGTATTGCCCACAGTAAACGGTCAGCGACCGTGGGCCTTGGAGTAGGAGTCGACCTAGGCTCCGAACCAAGTAAAAACCTTGGTGTCTGTGTGTGTTTGTTTTTAATCTTCCACTACGCATTCTCTTTTCAAATCTGAACGTTTTCCGATATTCACCCCCCCCCCATCTATCGGTTCTCTCGATCCAACAAGTGGTATCAGAGCGGGGTAGTTCAAACTTGGTGCAACCACCAGTTTGAAAGTTTTTCGGATTTACAAAATTTTTAATCTTATTTCTTTTGTTTCTAGTTAATCAACACCACTCGATCTTTTTCGCCTTTTATTTTAAAATAAAAAATATCTGTAGGTGGATTTAAAATATCCTTACGCCTTTTTCAATTTTGAATTCTCATTTTTCACCATAAGTTAGAATTGTTAAAACGATCAACTTTTGAAAATTTATCATAACATTTTTTTATTATTATTTTAATATTTTTTTCGAAATTCGTGCTACCCTAATTCGAGCAAAGTTTTTTTTAACATTGACTTCTTACTTTTTCATTATTAATCAGAAGTAATAAAATTAACATTTTCAAAAATTTGCCATAATTTTTTATTATTATTTTACCTCGAAATTCGTGCAATATTTTTGTTGGGCTATATCTTTTCTTCTCCCGCACTACTAATCCAAGACCAAGTCTTGGTACATTTCTATTATTTCTTTTGTGTCCAAGGATCATTTTTAATGGCCAATCAAGAATGGAATAGCATTCGTCCACCGCTTTTCTCTGGTGAAAATTTCAACTCCTGGAGAAGTCAAATGGAATCCCACCTGAAGGCTAATCTGGATTTATGGTCGATAATCCAAACGGGGTTCAGATTCCCCACGGAAGATGGAACATCGATCGCTTGGGACAAATTGGATGAACCAACTCTGAGGAAGATCGAGACTGATGCTAAGGCAACAGTAATAATTCAATGCGGTCTAACCAACGAACAACTCAAGCTAGTCGGTTCATTTGGATGTGCTAAAGAGATGTGGGAGAAGCTACTCAACCTACACGAAAAGAGCTCCGATATTGAGGTCTTTGAAGGAGAGATGTTCAAATCATCAGACGAATCAAATGAAGAAGAAGATTACCAAAGTTATCTTGCAGTCTCGGTCCAAGCACAGATAGCCGAGTCAGACTCGACACCCGACATCGAAATCGAACCTGAGTCAGACGACGAGTTTTCTGAGACAAAGTTGGTAACTAATTTTGAATCATTTTCTTCTAAATTAAGGTTAAATAATCAAACTGATACTGCAATGGTCGAGGAAGGTATAATTTTTATTGCAGGGAAAACTCCAAGAGAACCACCAAAGAAGAAGATTCAACCTGTACCTGAGTCTGACTCAGACTCAGAATCTGACGACGAAGGAAGGGATCCTTGGAAACTAGTCTGGTTGGCTCGCGACCGCTACAAAATGTCAAAGAAACCATCAAGCAAAAGAAAGATGGCTAAAATCAATGGGGAGACCTCCATAAAGAAATTTAGAGGTAAATTTATAGTATTTGAAAATCCATTATTTATCATGAATAATATGATTGAATCTTATAAATTCGTTAAGGCTAATATGTTAGAAAACTTAATTCACAACTATGTTGATTTTAAAAAACCAGAGTTTTATTTCGATTATGATGTAACTTAGATCATTTTTTCTTGTTTGCTTTAATTGTCTGTTGCTTTTATTTTATTTTTATTTATGCTTAGAATTAGGACCGATTAGATTAAGGACAAATGATTAAATTGAAACTTGAACAACCTAGTATTAGGACAAGGTTTGATGATAGTACATTAGGGAAGCCTGACTAAGGAATCAAGTAGGGTAAGAAGTACCCTATTTGGTCTTTTTGGTCCAGTGGAACTAGCCGAAGCTACCTCTCCGAATCCTAAGCTAGTTAGACCAGAGCGTATCAGACAATAATTTGAAAATGATCTTTCTTTAAAATGCTTTGTCTAGGAAAGGGTTGTTGATCCAATAAGGCTACGACCAAAGAAGGGCTCTGTGCCTCACCAAGACCTGGAAGACAATTATCAAAACTCACTTTTAAATTATTATTTGTTAAACTCAAATCTAACACAAGCTTCAATCAAATCATAGTGCTAACATATAATTAAAGACAAAATTAATGCATCTCACAAAACAGTTAAGGATATCCTGTTTTGTCACTTAGAAATGGGTGAGATGCTTAGGACCTAAAAGTTAAGTCCAACCCAACAAAATAAATTAAATTCAATTAAATCCTAATTAAATCAATTAAATTCAATTAAATCTTAATTAAATCAATTAAATTCAATTAAATCTTAATTAAATCAATTAAATTCAATTAAATCTTAATTAAATCAATGAAATTCAATTAAATCTTAATTAAATTCAATCAAATTCAAAATAGAATTATGTTTAAAATTCAAATTTAATTTAACTAAATACGTTTAAAATTCAAATTTAATTCAACTAAATACTTTTAAAATTCAAATTTAATACAACTGAACAACTTCAAAATTCAAATTTAACCCTCTAAATTAATTTTGAAATCCTCAAAACTCAAATTTAACTTTTTAAACTAAGAGTTAATGTTTCAAACCATTGTACTTAAAATTAGGAAATTTATTTCTTAACAATTACTTCTTTCCTTTGCCATTATACAAATTCTAGAAAAATAAGCATGGCAAAAAGTCACCTTGGGGATTACTTAGGATATTTTTAAGGAGAATGTCTGTAGTCCGGGCTCTGATAAGTATAGTGTTTCGAACTTAGGTTTTAAAAAAAAAAACCTTCTATTTTTTCTTGGAAATCATTTTTTGTTCTCTATATTAACCTTTTCAAAAGGGAGAAAGTAATTATGTTTCAAATCATTAAAACACATTTTTTGTTTTCTTCTCTTTTTTTTAATCAAACCCTAAGACTCACAGGAGGATTAACTTGTGGTCAACAAGCCTCCTAGGACTGTGTCAGGTTTAGGGGGAGTTCCAATTAAAAAAGAAGTTTAAAAAATACTATGTTTTCAAACTATCACTCATATTGTTAGAAAACTATGCTCTCAAATACTTAGTTTTTTTCGAAGTGTTAATTCTTCAAAATTCATTTTAAGAATTATGCATGATTCCCTTTTGATTTTGACAAACCCTAAAGACACAAAGGAAGTCTACTTCATGATCTACAAGGACTCCTAGGAAGTGTCAAATTTAGGGGGAGTCTAAATCGAAAGAAATTATTTCTGACTATTTTTTAAAATTATTAGATAATTCTTATAATTTGAGTCAAACCTTAAGACTCAGAGGAAGATCGCTTGTAGTCAACAAGCTTCCTAGGACTGGGTCAAGCTCAGGGGGAGATTAAATTAAAAGAATTATTGAACTGACACATAATTTTTCAATTTATATGTTTTCATGCACTACACTTTTTAAATCCTGTTGAAAACATAAATAAATTTTCTTTCAAAATACTATTCTTTTAAATCATTTTGCTTATATATACTATCACTTTCAAAATTTTGCTTGACTTTAGAATACTTTTGAAAATAATATTAAAACTTTTTCTTAAAAGTACTTATATTTTTTTTAAAAAATGCATAATATTTTTCAAAAGTACTTATATTTTTCAAAATATGCATAACATCTTTCAAAAGTACTACTATTTGTCAAAAGTACTAATACTTTCCAAGGTACTAATGTTTACAAAGTACGAATATTTTTTTCGGTTTCAAAAGTGGAATTTAAGCTTTTGCTATGCTTTCAAGAATTATACTAAGTAATTTTTTTTCAAAACTCATAGGCTCTGATACACAAACTTTCTCTTAAAACTTATTTCAAAATATATTTCTTTATTGATATATATAGCCAAGGGGGAGAGCAAGAAAGAGAGAAAGGAATTTTATTTAAACTTGTATCTCCTTTTCAAAAAGCAAAAATTTCTAAGTAATTCAAATGTTTTAAGTGCATGTTTTTTTTCTAAGTAAAATTTGTCTTAGTAAACAAAATTTGTCTGAGCAAAAACTTTTTGAAAATTTTTCTAAGTAAAGTTTTTTTTGGTGAAAAACTTGTTTTTCAAAATGCCTAAAGTGTTTCCAAGTAATTCTTCTAAATGTGCAAATTTCTTTTCAAAGTGAAAATTTTTAGGAAATTGGCTTCAAAATTTGCCTAAGTAATTTTTTTGAAATTTAAGTAAAATTTTAACAAAATTTAGGCTTGAAAACTTTTCAAAATGGATTGTCTTTAAAAGTTTTTTGATACAAATTTTTTTTTTTTGAAAACACTTGTCAAAAACTTATTTTTGCTAAAACTCAAAACTCCCTATTAGAAACCTTGTTCGCCCATGTATGTTTTTGATATATGTCAAAGGGGGAGGAAAGGTCAAAGTTAAGTGTTTTAACACAAGTATTCAGGGTTTTAGGGGGAGTATGAGAAATAATTTTTTTTAACTCTACATTTATTCTGTTCATAAACAGTTATACTTCATTGTTTACCTTATGTTCTTAACTGTTATAAGTTTTTAACTTAACTTTGAATTGTGTTGCCATAAATCAAAAAGGGGGAGATTGTTGGTGCAGGAAGCACCATATCGAACCTTGTTTTGATATTGGCAAAGGATTCAAAGTTAAGTTCATTTGTGATCTAATAAAGTTATTTGAGTGTGCAGAAAAAAGTCCTAGCGAAGGACTGCTAGGCACTGGCGAAGGAATGCCAGGGTAAAAAGTCCTAGCGAAGGACTGCTAGGCACTGGCGAAGGAATGCCAGGGTACTGAAGCCCTAGCGAAAGACTGCTAGGCGCCAGGCGAAGGACAGCTTAGGACTGAAGACCTGGCGAAGGAATGCTAGGCACCGGGCGAAGGACAGCTTGATATCCAAGACCTGGCGAAGGACCGCTAGGCAAAAGTCCAATCGGAGGAGCCGGTTGGCATCAGGTACATTCTTCCGAGAGGAGTAGGTGAGGATGCGTTCCCCGTCGAGGGAACAGTAGGCGTCGGTTCGACCTAGGGCTTCATTTTGGAGGCCCAAAGTCAGAACCAAGACAGCTAAGGTTGTATAAACTAACATCTTATTGCTTTATGGTGTTTTGGACTAACCCTGGATGCAGGACCGAAGGAACGAGTGTCTGCAGCTCAGAGAGCCTCAAAGGGGTGAGGCAGCAGCTGATCAGGGCGCTCGGAGTGTCCCGGGCGCCCCTAAGGTGAAAAACAAAACACATGAAGCAAAGGCAAGCTTCGACAGCTTATGTTCGGGGCGCCCCCAGCGCTCCGGGCGCCCCCAGGTCAAGTAGTCGAAGCAGCTCCAGCGAAGCCAAGAGGATAAGATTCTGACCCGGTCAATCCGAGCGCCCCCAGCTTTCCGGGCGCCCCGGTCAAAGCTTGATCCCGAGTTTTAAGGGATCAGAGGTGACCGAGAAGGAAGTGGATCGACCGACACGTGGGGGGGCGCCCCCGACGTTCCGGGTGCCCCCAGGTGCTATAAAAGGACCCTCGAACCAAGGCTTCAGAACAACGAATTCATTCAACGCATTCACGCTCTTCTGCTCCCGCGCTCTGCTCCGGAAACATCTCGACTCGAGATTCAAGCGCCGACGACGTCCCACTGCTCCGAAAAGATAATCTACATCGAACGTCGGTAAAAGAAGAGTTACTTTTTCTTACTGCACTAATTCTGTAATTCAATCTTGTAAACTGTTTTGCGAACTTATAGAATTGCCCGCAGAAAACTACCTGTGTTCGCGATTGATTTTTCCGCTGCGTACTTGCTCTAATTTTTCCAAAAAGCGTTTAACGATATTCACCCCCCCCCCTCTATCGTTTCTCTCGATCCAACAGTAAGAGGTTACTCAGAATATGAACTTTCAAAATATTTTCTTATTTATCTCGCAACGTGGCGAAAGTCAAAATCTGGGTCGAGTCCCTCCGACAGGAAGTAAAACGCCTGAAAGAGGAAGCCGACTCGAGGTCCTTGACCGAGAAAATTCAAGAAGGAAACTCCACTCAAGTTCAAAAGCTTGAGAAAGAGAATTCCTCCTTGAAAAATCAAGTCAAGGAGCTCAGAGTGGCCTTAGAACGGTTCACATCGGGTTCCAAGGGTCTTGACATAATCCTTGGAAAGCAGAAGTCCATTCTTAACCGATCTGGATTAGGGTATCGAACCAAGTCTAGGCAACGTTCTTATTATGCTGTATTGAACCAACCTAGAACACAAGTCCAAGCATGAGTTCCCAAGCTATGTTTGAACAAACAAGCTGGACCAAACCAGTATTGAATCCCCAAGGACAAGATTCACATCTTGCCTAACCATTATCGAGGTTATAGTCTAGAGTGAGCTAATATAAAAACAATATTCATAATTAGAAAAGTTTTTTTTTCAATTTTTCTTTATTGAATTTTTTTTCAATTAAATTTTTTTTAATTAACCATGCTTTTCAAATTAAAATCTTTATTTTTGTTAAAACATATCTCACAAAACCCATAAGGATAATGTAATTGATAACACTAGACTGGGTGAGATAGACTAGGTTGTGAAAATCAATTTTAAAGCTATCATTTGTTGGTGCAGATTGCACCCAAGTCAAACTTGTGTTTTGATATTGGCAAAAGGGTTCAAAAGTTAAGGGTTAATTGGTGTCTAACAGGTTTCTTGAGTGTACAGGAAAAGCCCTAGCGAAGGAATGCTAGGCACTGGCGAAGGACTGCCAGAATGGACAAAGCCCTAGCAAAGGAATGCTAGGCACTGGCGAAGGACTGCCAGAAGAAAAGACCTAGCGAAGGGCTGCTAGGCACCAAGCGAAGGGCAGCTTGGTACCTCAAGACCTGGCGAAGGACTGCTGGGCAAAAGTCCAACTGGAGGAGCCGGTTGGCACCAGGTAAATTCTCCCGAGAGGAGTAGGTGAGGACGCGTTCCCCTTGAGGGAACATTAGGCGTCGGTTCGACCTAGGGCTCCATTTTGGAGACTAAAGTCAGAACCAAGACAGCTGAGGCTGTATAACCTATTATTTTATTGTTTTATTGTGTTTTGGACTAACCCTGGATGCAGGACCGAAGGAACGAGTGTCTGCAGCTCAGAATGCCTCAAAGGAGTGAGGCAACCGCTGACCAGGGCGCCCGGAGTGTCCCGGGCGCCCCCATGGTGACCACAAAACACAACAAGATAAGAAAGACTTCGACAGTACATACACAGGGCGCCCCCGCTGTCCCAGGCGCCCCCATTGCAAATCAACTCTGTCGCGTCTGCGCTACATGCACAGGGCGCCCCCGCTGTCCCGGGCGCCCCCAGCCAGATTTACCAAAGAAGACTCAGCGCTGCGGATAAGAGTTGGCCGAGTCAACCAGGGCGCCCCCAGCGTACAGGGCGCCCCAGTCAAGACCTTATCCCGAGGTTAAAGGGATAAGTGGTTGACTGCGCTTTGTGTAGATCTGCTGCCACGTGGGGGGGCGCCCCCGTCGACCAGGGCGCCCCCAGGCCCTATATAAAGGGCCCTCGACCTCCTTCTTCAAAGCATCAATCACTGCGACACTTCTGCGCTCTTCTGCTTCCGCGACACGCTCCAGAAATCTTCCAACTCGAGCTGACGACGTCCCGCTGCTCCGAAACTTCGATCTACACCGGACGTCGGTAACGAAGAGCTGTATTTAAAGTTTACTAAACTGTTCTTGTTATTATCATTCTTGTAAACTTTTACGAACTTATAGAATTGCCCGCAGAAAACGGTCAACGACCGTGGGCCTTGGAGTAGGAGTCGACCCAGGCTCCGAACCAAGTAAAACGACCGTGTTAGCGTTGTTTTTGCTCTGTTTTATTCCGTTGCGCACTTACTCTTTTTAAATCCGAACGATTTGCGACATTCACCCCCCCCTCTCTCGCATTTCTCGATCCAACAAGTGGTATCAGAGCGGGGAATTCAAACTTGATGCAACCACCAGTTTGAAAATTTTTCGGATTTCTTTCGTTTTTCTCTCTCAATTTTTTTTTTAAATTTTCGTTCGAATTTTTCTTTCAAGGTTGGTGCAACACCCCTTGAAATTATTTTTATTTCTTTTCTTCCCGCACTACTAATCCAAGACCAAGTCTTGGAATATTCTTTTTTTTTAATCTCAGAACGAATGGTCATCCAAGAAGGCTTTAGCACCGCCAGACCTCCACTTTTCAGTGGAGAAGACTTTCCTTACTGGAAAAGTCGAATGGAGGTCCACCTAAAAACCCAGGTGGATATGTGGATAATCATCCAGTCTGGACTGATGATTCCCACAAATGCTGATGGCGTACCACAAAACTACTCAGAGTGGGACACTGCCCTCAAACGCAAAATTGAAGCTGACGCCAAGGCAACTCAGACTCTTCAATGCGGACTGACAAAAGAGGAGCTGAACCGCGTAGGCCCATTCAACAGTGCCAAGGAGCTATGGGCTAAACTGATCGAGCTCCACGAAGGAACTTCAGATACGAGGATCAGCAAACGGGACCTGCTACTGAACAAGCTATTCACTATCAAAATGGCAGACAACGATACAGCAGCCCAGCTCCATGCCAGAATCCAGGAATTGATGAACGGTCTTCACGCAATAGGTCACCAGGTTCAAAACCGTGATCTTATAAGGTATGCCCTAAACGCGTTCCCTAGGACCACCTTGTGGGCATCTATGGTAGATGCATACAAGGTCTCTAGAGATCTTTCAAAAATTAAGTTAGATGAGTTATTCTCTGAACTTGAACTGCATGAACAAACTAACTGCAATTTGGCCGAGAAAAGTATAGCTTTCTTTGCAGGGAAAACAGGAAGAATGACTAAGAAGAAAACTCAAGTTGAACCCGAGTCTACCTCAGATTCAGAAATAGAAGATCAAGAAGAAGATCAATCTGAACTGGTCCGGCTAGCTCGAAGCTACTACAAAAAGTTGAAGAACCAAACCAACACACGGAGAACAAGCCGAAGAAAGGATGAACCATCTGAACCAGCAACTGACAAACACAAGCCCAACGTAACCTGCTACGAATGCAAGAAGAAGGGCCACTACAAGACTGAGTGTCCAAGTCTAAAGGAGTCCAAAAAGACCAGAAAGAAGAAGGCACTCCAAGCAACCTGGGACGAGTCTTCCTCAGAAGAAGAAGAAGAAGCACCCCAGTCCAATCTTCTAGCCCTAACCGCTTCGGATCAAATCGAGACTGACTCAGACTCAGACCGGGACGACGGCAAGCTGACATTTTCCGACGACGGCGAAATAAGGGTAACGGGTTTTTCGAAATTACAATTGAATTCGCTTATTTCCTATCTATCCCGAGATTTGGCGAAAGCCAAACTCCGAATCGAGTCCCTCCGACAGGAAGTAAAACTCCTGAAAGAGGGAGCTGATTCTAAATCCTTAACTGAGAAACTTCAGGAAGGAACCCCTGATCAAGTTGAAAAACTTGAATCAGAGAATTCCTCCCTGAAAACTCAAGTTAAGGACTTAAGAACAGCTTTAGAACGATTCACTTCTGGTTCCAAGAATCTTGATCTGATTCTGGGAAAACAGAAGTCTGTTCTAAACCGATCCGGACTTGGCTATAGAACCAAATCTCGGCAAAGATCTTACTTTGCTGTACTGAACCAGTCAAGACCTAAGGTTCAGGCATGGGTGCCAAAACTGTGCCTGACTAAACCAACTGGTTCAAATCAATTTTGGATCCCCAAGGACAAGATTCACATCTTGCCTAACCCATACAGAGGCTTTAGTCCAGGGGGAGCCAAAATCAAAACAATTTTTATAATTAGATAATTTTTTAATTGATTGATTGTTTGTTTATTTAATTTTTGCAAATTGCCATGCTTAGATTTAAGGACTAGATTACTTGAAACTTGAAAACATAGTATTGGGAGGAGGTGAGATGATAGTACGTTGGGGAAACCAACTCTAATAAGATCAAGTCTACTTGGTCTCTTTAGACTGGTGAAACCAGCCGAAGCTACCGATCCAAGACCCAAGCTAGTTAGACCAGAAAATGACCTAATTTAATTTGAAAATGAAATTTCATTAAAAGGCTTTGTCAAGGAAAGGGTGGATGATCCCATAAGGCTACGGCCAAAGAAGGCCTTGTGCCTCGCCAAGACCTGGAAGCCAATTTCTGAAATTCAAATTCAAATTATCTTTTGTCAAATTCGAATCTAACTCAAATTTCAAATAATTATAGATTCTAATCTGTTTTCAAAACTTATTTCTTTTTCAAAAATCACTTAATCTATTTTTCAAAATTTCTAAACTTATTTATCTGTTTTCAAAACTAAAATAACATTTTCAAAATAAATTAAAATTCCTTTTCAAAATTAATTTTTACCCTCAAACCTGTCTCACAAAAACCTTAAGGTTAACGTGTTTGAAAAACCTAGATTCAGTGAGACAGGAAAATTAAGCTCAAATTAAACCATCTTGCTTACGCCTTCATAATCATGGTCAAACTGTGGTTAACATAGTCAAACTATGATTAACATAGTCAAACATGGTCAAACACAGTCAAACGAAGTCAAACAGTCAAACCTGTTCAAAACGTTCAAAAGGCTGCTACCTAGGGCGCCCTGACCGTCCCGGGCGCCCCCAACTGCACAAAGTCAAAGGCTGCTGAAAGCAGTCCATGAGGGCGCCTGTAACCTGTCGGGCGCCCATGACAACACTGCAACATACCAACTCCAGTCAAAGCAGCAAAAGCTGCATTTGACCGACTTGACAAGGGCGCCCGTGACCTGTCGGGCGCCCCTATGCACTTCTGTCACTCACGTTGATTAAAGCAGCCAAAAGGCTGCATTCAACTACTTTGACCAGGGCGCCCATGACCTGTCGGGCGCCCCTATCAACAAACCTGTCGTCTACGCCAGTCAAAGCAACAAAAGCTGCAGTTGACCTGCTTTGATCAGGGCGCCCATGACCTCTCGGGCGCCCACAGAACTTTTTCACTGCCCTAGGCAGTCCGTGACCTGTTGAGGGCGCCCGTAACCTCCCGGGCGCCCCCCATAAAACCCCTATAAAAGGGACCCGAATCTCCTTCTCCTCCCACACCACATCTCACACTTCTTCTTCCCCTTGCCTCATTCTTGTGGATCAAGTGAACCCTAAAGCTTCCCTTGCCTCAACCATACCTCCAAGGTATGAAATTTACTTTGGGTACTTAATTTTTGTTATTTTTTTCCTTAATTGCAAATTCTATGTCAATCATGCCTCTTCCTATAATCTAAGTTCTTATTCTCAATTTGCTTACTTTCTTCTCAACTAGAAAACGCCGAGCAGTTCAGTCGAACCCCGGTAACGAGCCCAGTCCCGACCCTAGGTTTCCAACCCTAGAACTTTGTAACAAATTCGCCCGAACCACCTACGTTCCGATTAAGACAAGTTACCTTAACCGTCATTTCTTTTCCCAATCCTGTCCAGTCGCAATGTCCGCAATTAACTTCTATAAACTGGATAACCTTGTATTCTGTACACATTCAATCAACAACACCCTATGTGCAGAATTCTTTAACAACATAGTTAGGCAAGACCACTTGAGCTTCGTCACTACCGTTCAAGGAATGCCCTTGAACATCACTCCTACCCTACTGAACCGATTTCTGGGACTCCGACCATCTCAGTCCATCTTCTGTTGCTACCCTCCAAGGAACCTGCCTTTCGATGCCCCCTACTCTCATATTGACCTGAACACCTTATACAACTATTTCTTTGGGGAAGCCATGGACCCTGCAGGAGGGCAGTTCCACTCCACTCGACTCCCGATTCAGGACTACGCTCTCTATAGAGTGATTGTCCGTTGCATCCTTCCTCTGTCCACCAGGGACATAGCCACCATGAGACCCTTTCACACCTTTCTCCTCTATGCCCTTATCAACCATCTGGACATAGATATAGGCCTTCACATCTTTCACTGTATCCTGCATGCCTCTAGTGTGTCCACTCAGGGACGAGTCCGCACCCCCTTCTGCCATGTCATCACCTGGATCCTCCACCATCACGGCCGAAACATCACTGACGGCGAGATTACCACGATGACCGACTTCGACGAGATAGGATATAGGAACTTTTCCTTAGCCGGTATAGATGTCTCGGGCACCGGGGTTCTGACTTGGAGACGCCGACCAGCCGCACAGGACATTGCAGACAAGGAGGTCGACATTGCCGACTTAGCAGCAGAGTTGGCTCAGCCCGATCCTCCGACACTCTACGAGCGAGTATCCCTTCTCGAGACACAGGTTCAGTCACTCCGGGAGGAATCAGAGGCTTACCACCTTGAGCAGTTGGAAACTAATCAGGGCTACTATACCGAGTATATGAGCGTGTTTGCAGCAGAAAGGGACGAAAGAAACGCCCAGTATGAGGAAATGATGACCATGCTTAGATCCTGGCATCCAGGCTCCCCTGATCAGCCTGGTCCCTCTTCCTAGATGACTTGGACGTGTACCTATTTGACTATCCCTACTGAGTAGGGTTGACTTCTGTGGACTTGTACTAGACTTCTGTTTGACTTATGCTTATCCTAGCTTGGCTTGTTTATTTCTGAATTGATTAAATTAGGGTTGTGCTTAGTAGAATAGAATCATTTGTTTTTTTTTAATATTTTAAATTGATGTCTTAAATTGATCTTAAAATGTCTTAATTGATTTTAAAATGTCTTCTTTGTTAAAAATGTTTTACTTTGATTTTAAATTTTTTTTTTACTTAGTTTTATTTCAAAAACTACCCCCTTCAAAACTAGGGTTTTCTTCGAAATGGAATTAGCCTAGGCTCTAACCCTAGAACTGCATGCACCTATAGATCTAGAAGCCAGCATCTCACAAGCACCTTAGGGTACTTTGAGTGATAACCTAGAAAGGGTTGAGATGCTTAGGTCTTTGCCTTAACTCAAGATGCTTTAAGTCAGTGCATCTGCAGTAGTTGGGGCACTAAATACAAACTGAACAGCAATCAAGTTATGTATCAAGATTAGAAAATCTAAATTTGAACAAAAACACTTAACTTGACTAACCCTAGCAAAAGCTACTGTTTATAACAGTTAGTAAGTAGCTAATTGGGTTAGACATGTCCCTAAAGATGAAACCAGACTTAGGTCTTAGTTTGTTTCAGTACAGCAAATGCTTTATTATTGCAAATATTTCTTCTGCATTTTTTTTGATATATGTCAAAGGGGGAGAGTTGGAAAGGAAACAGGGAACAAAAATGTTTTTCCAAAATTTCTAACTCTGAAGCTTAATTTATTTGCTTAAAATTCCTTTTGCTCTGAATTGCTATTAATTTTTGCTTAAAATATTCACTGAAAAGCTTTTTCTAATGTCTGAAATTTTTTCTAATCCTGAAAAGTCTTCTAAGTCTGAAAAAGTTTTCCAAGTCTCGAATCTCTCTAAGTATGAATTTTTAAGCCTGAATTTTTTTGTGCTTAAAAATAAGAGTTTTCAAAAACTGAAAAAGTCTAAGTTTGAAAAAGTTTTCCTAAACTCAAAATTTGCTAAAATATGAAAACTTCTTCAAACTTAGAACATTTTTTTAAAAAACTCAGCCAATACTTAAAAAGTCTTTCTATAATAAAAAGTATTTAAACTAAAACCACCTACTTTTGAAAAACCTAGGGGGAGATTACTTCCAGGGGGAGGGAATCTAACTTAGGATTTCAATTTCAGCATTTTTCCTTAACCTTTTGAACTAGGTTGCCATATATCAAAAAGGGGGAGATTGTTGGTGCAGATTGCACCCAAGTCAAACCTGTGTTTTGATATTGGCAAAAGGGTTCAAAAGTTAAGGGTTAATTGGTGTCTAACAAGTTTCTTGAGTGTACAGGAAAAGCCCTAGCGAAGGAATGCTAGGCACTGGCGAAGGACTGCCAGAATGGACAAAGCCCTAGCGAAGGAATGCTAGGCACTGGCGAAGGACTGCCAGAAGAAAAGACCTAGCGAAGGGCTGCTAGGCACCAAGCGAAGGGCAGCTTGGTACCTCAAGACCTGGCGAAGGACTGCTGGGCAAAAGTCCAACTGGAGGAGCCGGTTGGCACCAGGTAAATTCTCCCGAGAGGAGTAGGTGAGGACGCGTTCCCCTTGAGGGAACATTAGGCGTCGGTTCGACCTAGGGCTCCATTTTGGAGACCAAAGTCAGAACCAAAACAGCTGAGGCTGTATAACCTATTATTTTATTATTTTATTGTGTTTTGGACTAACCCTGGATGCAGGACCGAAGGAACGAGCGTCTGCAGCTCAGAATGCCTCAAAGGAGTGAGGCAACCGCTGACCAGGGCGCCCGGAGTGTCCCGGGTGCCCCCATGGTGACCACAAAACACAACAAGACAAGAAAGACTTCGACAGTACATACACAGGGCGCCCCCGCTGTCCCGGGCGCCCCCATTGCAAATCAACTCTGTCGCGTCTGCGCTACATGCACAGGGCGCCCCCGCTGTCCCGGGCGCCCCCAGCCAGATTTACCAAAGAAGACTCAGCGCTGCGGATAAGAGTTGGCCGAGTCAACCAGGGCGCCCCCAGCGTACAGGGCGCCCCAGTCAAGACCTTATCCCGAGGTTAAAGGGATAAGTGGTTGACTGCGCTTTGTGTGGATCTGCTGCCACGTGGGGGGGCGCCCCCGTCGACCAGGGCGCCCCCAGGCCCTATATAAAGGGCCCTCGACCTCCTTCTTCAAAGCATCAATCACTGCGACACTTCTGCGCTCTTCTGCTTCCGCGACACGCTCCAGAAATCTTCCAACTCGAGCTGACGACGTCCCGCTGCTCCGAAACTTCGATCTACACCGGACGTCGGTAACGAAGAGCTGTATTTAAAGTTTACTAAACTGTTCTTGTTATTATCTTTCTTGTAAACTTTTACGAACTTATAGAATTGCCCGCAGAAAACGGTCAACAACCGTGGGCCTTGGAGTAGGAGTCGACCCAGGCTCCGAACCAAGTAAAACGACCGTGTTAGCGTTGTTTTTGCTCTGTTTTATTCCGCTGCGCACTTACTCTTTTTAAATCCGAACGATTTGCGACATTCACCCCCCCCCCCTCTCTCGCATTTCTCGATCCAACATCATTGACTCTAATTGGATCCAAATCAATAAATATGTGTAGGAACATAAAGATTTGGATCAATGGATGTTGGATAGTGGATGCTCCAGATACATGACTGGAGACAATTTGAAATTCACCAAAATAAAGTTCAAGAACCTAGGCTCAGTAGCATTTGGCAACAATGCTACACTCAAAGTCATTGGATTAGGTAACATTGAACTCAAATCTGATTTTGTGGTTAAAAAGGTACTCTTGGTTGAGAATTTCAAGTTCAATTTATTTAGTATAAGTCAACTATGTGATACCGGCTATGTAGTTATAATTACCAACTCTGACTGCCTGATTAGAAACCTTCAAGACTCAGAAGTCATGCTTAAGGGCACTAGGAAAAACAATGTTTATACTATCAATCAACCTTTAGTATCAAAATGTCTCTTGACTCAATTAGAAGAATCCAACCTCTGACATAAGAGATTAGGTCACACAAATGTTAGACTAATTTTTAAAATTACCCAACTTGGTCTAATTAAAGGGGTACCAAAAATTAAGAACTTTGAAAACACAATCTATAACTCATGTAACCAAGGCAAACAAACCAAGTCTAATCACAAGTCAATTCAATCAGACTTAACCCAAACCACACTTGAGCTCCTTCACCTTGACCTATTTGATTCACATGGAGCCAAGTTACTAAGCGGAAACTGGTATTGCTTAGTTATTATCGATGATTACTCTAGGTTTACCTGGGTTAGGTTCCTAAAAACTAAAGATAAACCCTAAACATATTTATTGACATATGCAAGATAATCGAAAATCAAAATGATATCAAAATCAAAAGACTTAGGAATGATCACGGAGGAGAGTTTGAGAATCAAAGGTTTGAGGAATTCTGTAAAATAAATGGATATATTCACGAATTTTATTATCCTAGAACCCCCCAACAAAATGGGATAGTAGAAAGAAAAAATAGACCCTTTCAGGAAGCCTCTAGGACCATGCTCAATGAATTTAACCTAGCTAACCAATTTTAGGCAGAAGTAATAAGTACGGCTTGCTATATCCAAAATAGGATCCTAATTAACAAAAGACATAATAAAACACCTTATGAATTATATTATCATAGACTGCCCAACCTACACTACCTAAGTGTCTTTGGGTGCAAAGTCCATATCTAGAACACCAAGGACTACCTAGGTAAGTTTCGATCCAAGTCAACCCCAGGGGTCTTCTTAGGATATTCAACAACTAGTAGGGCTTATAGGGTTTACAATAAACAAACTAACAAAATTGAAGAAACGACTAACTTAATCTTTGATGAGGAAACTAAACCAATATCTAATAACCAAAACTTGAACCAATCAAATATTGATCAGGAAGACAATGAACAAACAATTGAACCATCAATTGAACCACTAATTGAACTTCTAAATGAATTAAATCTTGAACCAACTATTGCGTCAACTGAACCAATAACTGAATCAACCCAAGTAGTTGAACGAAACACTGAACCAAACCGTCCAGCCGGACCTGACGCTGAACCAAGTTCTAGAAGAACCAAGAAACCCAGACTCAGTCACCCTTCTGATCAAATTGTGGGTGATCCAACCTTAGGAGTCAGAACTAGGTCCTCCGATAGAAATCTTAGTGAGATTGCACTGATTTCAAAAATTGAACCTAAGATTATAAAGGAAGCCCTACCTGATCCTGATTGGATCATAGCTATGCAAGAGAAGTTAGACCAATTTGAAAGAAACCAAGTCTGAGAGCTAGTACCTAAACCTGAGGGCAAGTCTATTATAGATACTAAGTGAGTGTTTAGGAATAAACTAAATAACCAAGGGGAAATACTTAGAAATAAAGTCCGCTTAGTAGCAAATGGGTTCAGTCAAGTCGAAGGATTAGACTATGATGAAACCTATGCCCTAGTAGCCAGACTTGAGTCAATTAGAATGTTGTTAGCATTTACAGCCCATACAGGGTTCAAGCAATACCAAATGGACGTTAAATATGCCTTTTTAAATGGGTTCATCAAAGAAGAAGTCTATGTAGCACAACCCCAAGGATTTGAGGACCTAGAGAAACCTAACTACGTGTTTAAACATAAAAAGGCAATTTTTGGGTTAAAACAAGTACCTAGGGCATGGTATGAACGTCTATCAACTTACCTTATTTCTAAGGAATTTAACCAAGGACAAATTGACCCCACCCTTTTTGTTAAAACCTTAGAAAAAGACATTTTCATTGCCCAAATTTATGTTGACGACATAATTTTCAAATCCCCCAACTCAAACTTTCTAAAAGAATTTGTAAAAATAATGGAAAATGAATTCGAAATGAGCTTAGTAGGTGAGCTCAACTTTTTTTTAGGATTGCAAATTAAGCAAACTAGATATGGTAATTATGTTCACCAATCCAAGTATGTTAAAGAGTTAATAAAGAAATTTAAAATAGATAACTCCAAAAGCATAAGTACCCCCCTATGGCCACAAATGTCAAAATTGATAATGACCCTGAAGGTAAGCCTGTAGATCTTAAGTTATACCGAAGTATGATTGGAAGTCTACTTTACCTTATAGCTAGCAGACCTGATATCCTATTCTCTGTAGGAATGTGTGCTAAGTACCAAACTTGTGCTAAGGAATCCCACTTAGCAGCCCTAAAAAGAGTACTTAGGTACATTAAGGACACCCTAAATGTAGGGATTTGGTATCCTAGGACTTCCACTTTTGAATTGTCAGGATATTCTGACTCTGACTATGCTGGGTGCAAATTAGATAGAAAAAGTACAAGTGGAAGCTGCCAACTTTTAGGACATAGTCTAGTCAGCTGGTGCAGTAGAAAGCAACACTACGTAGCCCTATCTACAACCGAAGTAGAATATGTTGCCTTAGGAGAGTCTGTGGCACAACTCTTATAGATGATGCACACTCTTAAGGACTTCCAGCTTGACTACACCAAAACCCAAGTCTACATTGATAACATAAGCTCAATCAACCTGACTAAAAACTCAATTCAACACTCAAGAACAAAGCATATAGAAGTTAAATATCATTTTATAAGGGATCATGTAGTCAGGGGTGAAATAGTCCTTAAGCATGTGGACTCAAAGTCAAACTTAGCTGATATCTTTACCAAACTCTTACCTGAGTCTGAGTTTAGCTCACTAAGAAGGCAGTTAGGGTTATGCTTAGTAGAATAGGACTGCTCTATATGTTTTTCAAAAAATTATTTTATTTCTTATCTGTTGATTAATATTTTTTTATAAAAATCATTTCTTTTATCAAAGTCTTGAAATTTAAAATGATTTTCCGACGTAGTTTTTTTTCAAAAACTTACCCCCTTCAAAACTAGGGCTTTTTCGCAAATGAATTTAGCTTAGGCCCTAACCCTAGAACTGCATGCACCTATAGATCTAGAAGTCAGCATCTCACAAACACCTTAGGGTACTTTTGATTGATAACCTAGACTGGGTTGAAATGCTTAAGTTTATGCCTTGATTCGAGATGCTTAGGTCTATGCCTTGATTCAAGATACTTTAAGTCAATTCATCTGCAATAATTGGGGCAATAAATACAAATTAAACAGCAATCAGGTTAAGTGTCAAGCTTAGAAAATCTAACTTGATCAGATCGCTTAACTTGACTAACCCTAGCGAAGGCTACTGTTTATAACAGTTAGTAAGTAGCTAACTGGGTTAGACAGGACCCGAACAAGAACAGCATAATTTGGCTTAAAGTTATTAGAGTTGGTTCAATACAGAACTTCATTTGTTTTACTAGCTCTAGCTCTAACTTTTTTTTACTGTAATTAATATCAAGTTACTTTTGATATATAACAAAGGGCGAGAGAAAGGAAAGGATAAATGTGTTTTGAAAATTTTATCTCTTTTTCAAAAAGTAAAGTAAATAACTAAGTGCTTTAAAATGTTTTTCAAATCTAAACATTTCAAAATTAAGTATTTCTAAGTGTGAAATTTTTTTTGAAATTTTCTAAATGTGAAAAACTTTTTTTAAAATTTTCTAAGTGTGAAAAACTTTTATTAAATTTCCTAAGTGTGAAAAACTTTTGTTAAATTTTTTAAGTGCGAAATTTTTTTTTGAAATTTTCTAAGTGTGGAAATATTTTGGAAATTTTCTAAAGTACTAAATTTTTTTGGAAATTTTGTCTAAAGTGCAAAAAATTTTATCTAAGTATAAATACTTTAGCACATAGTCAAAATCTAAAGCACTTAGAAGGTATACAAAAACCCACATATCATTAAAAAACTCAGGGGGAGAACATTCGTTTCAGGTGGAGAAAACTGAATGTTCTTTTACTAATTTATGGCTTGTTATCTTTTTAACTTAAAATTTTGAACCGTGTTGCCATAAATCAAAAAAGGGGAGATTGTTGGTGCAGGAAGCACCTAAGTCAAACCTGTGTTTTGATAATGACAAAGGGTTCAGAAGTTAGGATGTTATTGTGATCTAACAAGCTTACTAAGTGTGTAGGAAAATCCTAAGTACACGAGGCAAGAAGTCCTGGCAAAGGGCTGGGCAAGAAGTCCTGATCAAGGACTGGGCAAGAAGACCTGACCGGAAATTGGGCAAAGAAGTCCTGGTCGAGGACTGGGCAAGAAGTCCTGGCAAAGTATTGGGCACCAAAGACATGACCGGAAGTTGGGCAAGAAGTCTTGGTCGCGGACTGGGCACGAAGACCTGATCGGGAGGATTAGTCAAAAGTCCAACCGAAGGGGCCGGTTGGCAAAAGGTAAACTCTCCTGAGAGGAGTAGGTGAGGACGCGTTCCCCATGCGAGGGAACAGTAGGCGTCGGTTCGACCTAGGATTCATTTGAGAGACCCAAAGTCAAAATCAAGACAGCTTAGGCTGTAAGTAATGGCTAACATATTTGCTTTGTGTGTTTTGGAACTAACCTTGGTTGCAGGAAACGAAGGAACGAGTTTCTGCAGCTCAGGCGCCTCAATGGAGTGAGGCGCCTCACTGGGGCTAGGCGCCCGGATGGATACAGGTGCCCCAAGTGCAAGGCAAAAACAAAACCAACGAAGCAAACTGCCACGAAGCCTCTAGACCAAGTCAGATCAGGCGCCTGTGTTAACACAGGCACCCCCATCAGCCCAGGCACCCCAGTGAAGGAGATAAGCGCTGACCGAGCCTGCGGATTGGAGTTCTCGTAGGAGAGGCCACGTGTCAGGCGCCCCCATCGATACAGACACCCCTATGGCTACTATAAAAGGGGGTTCACCCCTAAGGCTTCAGATATTCTTGTTCATATCGCTCCAAGCACTTTCGTTCAAGCGCTACGCTCCGACAAGCTCCGACTTCGCGATTCCAACGCCGACGACGACCCTCTACTCCGAACTTCGATCCACCTCGGGCGTCGGTAAATTTAATATACGAAAAGTGTTGCAATTTCAATTTCAGTTCTATATCTGTACTCAACTTGTAAAAGATTTTTAACGAATATAGAATTGCCCAACGTAAACGGTCAAGGACCGTGGGTCTTGGAGTAGGAGCCGACCGCGACTCCGAACCAAGTAAAACCAACTTGTGTTAGCGATTGTTTTATAGGTTTCAGCTGCGTAATCGCTCTATTTTCCGAAAAATTTGATATCGATATTCACCCCCCCTCTATCGATTTTCTCCGATCCAACACTAAGTACCCCAGGCATAGGCTACACCGCAGGGCATTAGGGTTTCGGTTACTTGGTCAGGCGCGTATGTCCCAGACCAAGCCTAAGTACCCTGGGCATAGGCTGCACCGCGGGGCATTAAGGTTTCGGTTACTTGGTCGGGCGCGTATATCCCAGACCAAGTCTAAGTACCCCGGGCATAGGCTGCACCGCGGGGCATTAGGGTTTCGGTTACTTGGTCGGGCGCGTATATCCCAGACCAAGTCTAAGTACCCCGGGCATAGGCTGCACCGCGGGGCATTAGGGTTTCGGTTACTTGGTCGGGTGCGTATATCACAGACCAAGTCTAAGTACCTCGGGCATAGGATGCACCGCAGGGTATTAGAGTTTTTGACTTCCTTAGTAGCACACTTGTCATTTTGAAAGAAGCATCTCATTTTATTACTTGATTTTGCTGCAAGAGCACAGAGAGACACAAACAGTTGTTCTAAGCAAATTGCAAATCATACCAAGGCCGACGGGGTCCAAGGCTGCATCCATACCGAGACCTACTGCGTTTCTACCTTTACAGCTAGTCCTTCTAGCCCTTCGGGTTCATCCGAGACTTTGTTCTGACCTCTCCACTGTAACACCGTCGGGACACCAACTGATCTCTGTTGGGGTAATCGACCCTAAGATGATCTGGAGGATCATGGGGTTTTGATGTGTGTGGTCAATATGGTTAAGTTAAGGTTTGTTGTTGGACTAACATGTGTATTTGAGTGTGCAGGTTTGCAGGTACACATGGACTTGGTTAATGTCTTCAGATGAAGGGTGGCATGGAGACAAGCTGAAGGCTTGTGTGCGCATCCGAGGAACCGTGGATAGCAGGGACGATGAGCCGAGGGACGCGGACTTCGAGGCGTACGTAAAGGACGGCATGGAGGCAAGCTGGAGGCTTGCGTGCACATCCGAGGGACGAGGGTTGAAGATAAAGAGGGCGTGAAGGCAACAATTGAGGCTGCTGGTGAAGAGTCGACCATGTTGTGAGGGTCCTAGTGTGAGTCGTTGTACTCGGGAACTAAGCCGGGAGGATTCGAGTGCGGAGTGAAATGTACTCGGGGAGAGTAACCCTAGGCTTAGGTTCGGACCAGTCGACTGGTGTCGACTGGGATAGCAGTTGGATTCGAACGTTGTACTGTAACGGTCGAATCTAAGTGGGACCAGGGGCAGTCGACTGGTAGCGGCTATTTCAGACTCGATCTCTATTTAAAGGAGCTTGTTTCATGTTTTCTTTTCTTGGCGAAACTTGCTTGGTCAAAACTTGTTAGTAGCCTGTTGTCGTCAGATAGTGTCCTAGAGTTTTGGAGAGGTTTCTCCACCCATAAGGAGCTATGCGATCTAACCCGAGGTGCTCCGGGAAATCATCCACCGACGGATTAGGGATCGCCCACCTTACGGGCAGCCGTGGAGTAGGAGTTTATCTCCGAACCACGTAAATCGTGAGTGTCTTCTTGTTGTTAGTTTTATTTTTATTTATTGTATTTCCGCTTGCGCACTAACAACGTAGGAAGAAGATTAGAAAAGTGTTATTCACACCCCCCCCCTCTAGCAACGTCAACGATTTAACAATCTCTTCGAACTTCCACCACCCGGTCGCCTACCAGGAACTTAATTTTCTGGTGGTAAATTGAAACTATGGCCTGAAAAGTACTGAGTGCTGGGCAGCCCAGAATGGCATTGTAGGAGGAGGGCGCGTCCACGATTAAGAAAGGAGTCCTCCGGGTTCTCTCGAGTCTGTCGTTGCCCAACGAGAGTGACAAGGTAATTTGGCCCAGCGGCTGCACTCGATACCCCGTGAAGCCGAACAGTGGGGTCGAGACCGGGAGCAGTTCCTCCTCGTCTATCTGCATTTGTTCCCAAGCTGCTTTGTATAAAATATTCACGGAACTCCCCGTGTCTGTGAAGATTCGCTTCACCTCATAATTAGCAATGTGGGCCACGATCACTATGGCGTCCTCATGGGGAGCTTCTACTTCTTCGAGGTCGGATGGTCCAAACGAGATTGTAGGGACTAACACCTGGCTTCGGCTTATCCCTATGAAGTAGTTTTCCAACCGTCGGGTGTACGACTTCCGGGCTCGGTTAGAGTCCCCCCCCCCCCCCCGTAGGTCTTCCGGAGATGACCCCTACGTGGCCCGAAGGGGAACCCCGCATAGGGGCTTTGCCCTTTTGGGGATCTCTCTCCAAGGAGAGGGATCTTCGGGGTGCGGGCCCCCGACTCCTACCTCTGGATCGCGATCGGGACCACGATCGGACCTCGTTCTCCCCTGCGGGCTATCGCTGAGGAGAAAAGCTTCGTCGTGGCGACCTTCGGTGATACCCTGATTTGTTCCATTTTCTCCGAGGTTTGGTTGCTGCTTCCTCAGTGAACTTCTTCAAGGCATGGCACTCTTCAATGTAGTGGGTCGAACTGCCATGATAATTGCAATACTTGGGCAATGACTCCGGTTGCTCGGTGCCCACCGTCTCCACCAACCGACGCCTGCCGGCCCAGTGATCCTTCCCGGGCGGCAGGTCTTTTCCCCGCGCCGGAGCCGGGGGCTCCCTCCTGTGTGACCAAGGGGCTGCCGGAGGAGGAGCTCCAACTGGATCCTTATGCCAAACGTACTGTACTTCCTCTACATTGACATGTTTGACTGAGCGTCCTAGCAAATCGTCAAAGCTGGCAAGGGGCTTCCTCACCAAGGACCGAAAGAAGTCTCCTTCAGCGAGCTCCTGGGTGCAAGCGCTGACAAGTATCTCCGATGTAGCGTTGGGCATGTCCTACGCCACCCGGTTAAACCTTTGTATGTACTCCTTGAGTGGTTCCTTAGGCTTTTGCTTGAGAGTGAACAGGTTAAGTAATGTCTTCTGGTAGCGTCGGCCACTCGCAAAATGATGGAGGAATGCTGTCTTGAATTCCGTGAAGGAGTTGATGGGACCCTGCGGCAGCCTCTGGAACCACCGCTGAGCTGCTCCAAACAAAGTGTTCAAAAACACCTGGCACTTTACCTCGTCAGTATACTGGTGCAGAAGTGTCGTATTCTCGAATTTACAGATGTGATCCTCTGGATCCGTCTTCCTATCTTTCTCAGGGATCCCCGACCCGCAGAACTGCTTCGGCATGGGATCCTCGACAATCTCGGACGAGAAAGGGGTAGAGGGAGTCTTTTGAGAGATCTTGAGTCCATCCCTCTTCCCTGGTCCCACTTCCTGCTTCTGAGCACTAGAGGCCACCCAATGGGTCTTCTCCCCATCTCCAGGGGATTCTCTCTGGGGCCCTGGGTTGCTCCGTCCTGCCGCCCCACAAGGGTGACGGATCTTCGAGAATGCGAGGTAGAGACACTGGGGATCTCCTCCCTCGCCGGATCCACTGGTTGTGGTGCAGCCTGTCCAATTTGGTGTTGCTCCAGAGCTTCCTTGATGGCATTAGCCACCCTCTCGCGTGAGGGTGAGGAGTTGTCCCTCCGATCCTGCATCGGTGCTCCTTCAGGTGCTTTGCTATTTCTCACAGACGGTGTCAAATTTGTTCCGGAAGGAGTCATCGACGATGGTCAATCACAAAGATCCCGCCCGCGTGGAAGTTACTGCGCCGAGGAGGAACTTGGGGTCCTGCAAAGTTAACACAAGCATTAGGGGACACTCCGGCAGGGGTCCAGCAGAGTCCACTCCGACGCTCAGGTTAGTAGGTTGTCCGAAGAGTAATCGCAGTGAGAAAGAAAGACAGTATGTAAAATGAGAGATCGTAACCCCCTTACCGGAGGGGTTGGACTACCTTTTATACTGGTGTTGACAGACTAGTCGTGCCCCCTTTATCGGTGCCACGTCTCCGATATTTAGGTCACGCCCCCTGCTTTGGGTGATGAAGAGATATCCTTTGAAACAGTGTGCGTCGTTATCACTCTTTTTCTCATTGAAGCATTTAGGGGGTGCGTGGACTTTTTCTGGCGGGAATAATTGTCCGCACCAAGCGGGGGGAGGTCGGTACCCGAGGTCGACTGTTGCGAGGACTCCGCCTCCCGAGGTGAGCTCGAGGGTCTTTGGGTGCGATGTCTCCCGAAGTACTCTCGGGGCCCAAACTCCCGGGGGGCTTCCGAGAGGGATCCTAGGACTGACCTTCCCGAGCGCGCCCCAGAAAGGGGGCCCCGGGGCCCGAGAGGATGGATTTTAGCTTCAAGAACTCATCAATATCAATAAAAATAAGCATTTGTTGATTGTTTGGATCTTCCAATGGTGCATTCTTATTTCTAAATCAATTAAATCCACTCGTTCCTTGACATGGTGGACCGCCACAAATCACATTCACTTGACCCTGTAGTAGGAACAAAAAAGTAATTAGAACATGTAAAACAACACATTTTAAAATTTACCAACTAGAAAGCAAAAGTTAAAAGCATGAAAGAAAGGAACCATTCATGTAATGGTAAAATATTCTTTTTATATCCATTCTTCACAAACTCCATAATTTTCTCGTCACAATTATCGGTAGAGCATGTTTAAGTTACAAATCAGCAATATAATATTAAAAACAGTATCATGCAGTAAGTACCTTAAGCCATCAATTGGCTCCCAAGTATTGTAGCTAAGATTATATCCTTTCAACTTATAAGATGGACGTAAGTTACTCAATGTTTTTTTTTTGATGTTGTAAGGATGGAAAATCTTGGATCACCTGCTTCAGTTATGTACCTTAAGCATCAATCCAACTTTTCCAAAATTACTTGGATCATCATAACAAATATCAAGTAATTTTTCAACATCAAATTCTTCACCATTCGGAGGCTTCGAATCTTCATGTTCTTTATCATCTAAACCATTAAAATCACTTTTTTCATCATCCAAACTTGATCACCAAGTACACAATACTTGGTACATAATTTCACCCATTCATTCAAAAGAGCCAAAAAATCATTGGCCTTCTCATTTCTCACCTAGAAGACAAGTCTACCATAGCAAACACTGAATGAATTGCAAAAGACTAAGCAGGTAATTCTTAATATTTTTGAAAGTTAAAATATAGCACTACCTAAGTCTCTAGAAGACGAGCTTTAAAATTTGACATGCATCTTGATTGAAATCAACTGCCCAACACTACAAAATCAACATATTAAAAGTCAAGTATATGTTCGTATTAGCCCTAGAGTCAATTATGAGATGATTACTAGAGAACCTTTTTCTCATATTTTATTAATATAAGGCAAAATTTTTTGTTATTATATTTACTTCATATCTGTACCAGATGAATAAGTATAATAATGTCCTAGGTAATAGGTGTTAGTGATATGAGAGAAGTGTCCTAAGGCAATCGCCTTATGATTGTAAACATTTATTTTAATAAATGAAAATTCACTATTTGAGTATACATGTTTGTGTATTTGATTGAGATCTTAAACTCATCTACTGAATGTCCGCAATACAATTCACAGCATAAGAGAATTTGTGATGAGATCACAACTAGTGATTATCTCTACATATGCAATTGTGAAGTATTGAAAATATCCCTAGTCGATGAATTGATAAAAACGGACACTATTAATTCTGTTGAGACTAGCATGGGTTATTCTCTAATCAGCTGATTCTCACTGGCTGGTGACATTGGGATGTCCGGAGATAAACATGGATGCTAGTTAAGGGAACTACTTCATTGGAGTGACTAGCTGTAAAACTTCATATGGTAATCTATATAGATATGTCAGTGAAGTTCTTACTGCAGCTTAAGTGCGATGTTCCTTTGACTTGCGGTGTTCAAGTCATCTTGGTCATGGAGACTTATACTTTAACATCTTAAGCAAGCATCTCCAAGGAGGTGTGGACCCAGGATGATTGGGTATAAGCCAAAGTGGCCGAAGATGTTTGAACAGCCTACAAAGGATTCACCACTCCTTGCGAGGAGATGTATACCCAGGCCTATCGTCCGATTGTTACTCAAAGCCTCTGGCCAGAGCATGTCATGTTTAGAGTATGAGTCTTTTAAATACATGAGAGTAATTAGAAATCCAAAGGACGAGAAAGACACTACTTGGGCTAGGTGTGACGTAGTCAGCCTAGTGGGGACTGACACACACAGACCATGTCCTGAACCAAGTGGGTATAAGATGGTGAAGGGAATGGGGCACGATTCATTAGAGCTGCTGAAGGGTTTCAGAATCACTTCTGAGGTCAACCGTTGATCTTTCGATTAATTGGGGGTCATGATGTACTACTAGGTGTCACTCATGATCGTTCTATAATTGGTTGATTATAGACGGC